>CM052800.1:37754119-37860584 GCA_028533885.1 Nasua narica | reverse complement strand
CAGTCAGAGAAAGACAATTATCACATGATCGCTCTGATATGAAGAATTTGAGAGGCTGGTCAGGGGGTTATGGGAGGGGTAGGGAAGAGAAATGAAACAAGATGGAATGGGGAAGGAGACAAACCATAAGAGACTCCTAAACTCACGAAACAAACTAAGGGTTGCTGGGAGGTGGGGGGGTAGGGATATGGACACTGGGGAGGGTATGTGCTATGGCAAATGCTGTGAAATGTGTAAGCCTGATGATTCACAGACATGTACCTTGGGGTAAATAATACATTATATGTTAATAGAAAAAATTTAAAAAAGTTATTTGTTATAAAACTATTTATTATAATTATTAAATTTATGTATTAAAGTTCTTTATTAAAAATTAAAAAAAAAAAGAATTCTACTTTCTTCTGGATATAGCCATTTAAGGGAGGATTGGGTCACTCCGCTGACTAGAAGGTTAGCTGAGTCCTGCTGCTAGAATATGGCTATACTTGCCTGAATTGAAGATTTCATGTAGGGTGCTTTCCAAGTGTCCAAAGGGCAGACAGTTGGCATTTCCTGAGCTCGCCTAAAATGAGATAGAACGACTACTTAGTAAGCGTTTGCACGTACGGCGGAACGTGTTCATTGCAACATGATTCCTTTGTCTCGAATACCATAGGTAAGACCTACTTCTACCTAGTACAGGTTACCTCTATCTTCTCAGAAGAACTTCACACCTGTCAACAAGCAGATTGGCTTGATCAGTTCGTGACAATCTTCGCTTGTAAAGCTGAGGCTTCAAGGAACATGAACGCCTTCCTCAGGGTCAACGCCCTAGTTATTGGTGGATCTGAGCTACTTCATGTCAAAGTTTGTGCTTCTAACGACTGTGTCCCACCGCCTGTCCAAAGAATTTGTTGAGTAACTGTCATGCGATGATCATATCGTATCATAGATTGTTTTAGCAGTTTCTTTAAGCTTTGGGTACTTCTAGTCTGACTTCTGTGTTATGATAAGGCAGGCATGTGGTTGTTAGATACTGTTAATGATTCACACTTCAAACAAAATGTCCTGATCTTCTCTCCGACTCCTCAATTAGTCCAACTGAAGAGTAGCCAGAGATATCAGAGAGGACAGTGAAGACACTGCACCACCTACAAGGCTGTGCACCAAAAACAACATAAAAACATAATTTCGATGCAGAAGCTGCTGTCAGATGATTTTGTCATTTGAAAGTTTAGATATCAAATTTTTATCTTCAATATACAGCCTCCCTGTTCCCACAGATGACTTCATAACAGGCAGATATTACACACCTGAAATTATAAAATAACAGCATATGTTTGGATTCAAATCTCAGTGTTAATTATTCCAGTTGTATGAGATTCAGTAAGTAACTTAACTTCGCCGAAACTTGGTTTAGGATGGAAAGCTTCCTGTGAGGATTAAGGAAACCAGAATATGAGAAGCACCTCGAATACAGCTGGCATGTCTTCAGTAAACAGAAACTACGATTTTCATTGCTCTTCCCATTATCATTATTTTCCAGTCCCATGTTCCATCTAAAACAAGGATATCCTCTCTATCAGTCTTGGCCTATAATCAGCAAGTTTCCTTGAATGCTTCCAGTGACATGGAGATCACTACTCTCTATTCTACTGAGTTGATATCTATTCCCGGAAAATTTCCACCTGCTGGTTCTAGTTCTGCCTCCTGAACAGGAAGTCTACCTCTTGCATTCACAAAGCAGCCCTTTAGCTATTGAAAATGGCATCTTCCCATGAGATGGAAGGGTCAGTCAAAGAGAACAACCAGAAGGGACGCCTGGGTGGCTCAGTTGGTTGGGCAGCTGCCGTTGGCTCAGGTCATGATCCCAGGGTCCTGGAATCGAGTCCCATATTGGGCTCCTTGCTCAGCAGGGGGCCTGCTTCGCCTCTGCCTGCCACTCTGCCTTCTTGTGCTCTCTCTCTCTCTCTGACAAATAAATAAAAATCTTAAAAAAAAAAAAAAAAAAGAGAACAACCAGAGTCAGGCTTGTCCTTTCTGATTACATAAAGCAGGTTACCTAGAACTTGCCTGGGGCAAAAACCAGCTTCCAACCCCGGTGAGTTGAATGATTATACACCAATAACCAGAGTTCTCAAAATATGTACACTATAAGCAAGGTGGGGAGTGGCTTTCTGGGGAGGGCAATTTGCAAAGTCAAGGAGTTCCTTTTTCCTTTCGTGTTTTGGAGGCATTTTGTCCTCAGGAGTCTCAAGTGAATGCAAACTGTCTCGGGATAATTAACATTGTCATAATTACTACTGTGTATTAGGGTCTGCTCTGGGCTAAGCACGCATATTCCCATTTCCTAAGCGAAGCACGGAGGCCGAGAGAGGTGGAGAAGCCGGCACAGATGGACACGTAACACTAGGGCTGGGCTTCCAACCCAGGCTCGCCGAGTCCGAAACACACATTCTTATCTCCTTAGCAGTAATGAGTCACTTGAAGAGACTTAGTGATGTTTCCTGGTAGCTAATTTCGGTGTGAAAGAGTAGAACGCTGTCTCAGAGTTGTTACTTTCCAAATACGCCCCATACTAACAGCGTAGCCACTAAATTTAGCAGACCTCCAGTTTCAGTCAATAATTTTCTAATTTGCAATGTGGTAAAGGAATTATAAGAATATTATTTCTTCTTCGGAGCCTCAAAAATCAAATTCCGCTTTGGGCTGAGAAAGCTAATGCGATCTCTAGGGCTTGTTTAGGGTTCCTGAGCTGGTGGCCAGCCATGGATGTGTTCACATGGCCCCTTGGGGCCTGAAACATTCTGTGGCAGGTGTCACCTAACACGTTTGCCTTCAAAGCAAAACAGGGATGAAGAAGTACTTGGCAACTCTGAGTACTTGCGATGTTCCAAGAGTTCTCATTTTGAGGAGGAGTCGTAGCAGAATATAATGGCCCGGAGTATGGGCTCAGCAGCTCATCAGTGGGTTTGAATCTTGGCCCTGACCTCTTGGCCGCAGCACCATGACCTTGGATGTGTTGTGATTTCACTTCTCTGGGCCTCAGCTTCCTCATCTGTAAAATCAGGATAACAACAGTGGAGTCGTTGGGAAGGTGGAATGAAGGTACAGCTCCTTGAACAAGGCTGAGCGTGTCTCCAGCACTTTATGAGGCTTTGTTCGGGTTTTACTCTCCAGAAAGGCGGTGAGAACTGGATGGTTTATGGGTTAGCTGCAGAACTGCAGAGGAGAGCTACGCTTCTGTGTCAATCAACTTTCTCCTGTAACGGGCGGAGGGAGGGATCACGGGAAGGAAGGGGCAGTGGGTTTTCAGCATTTAAAGAACCTAATCAGGAGTCCCGACCTAGGGTTGGCTGTTTAAGCATGTCAAGTACCATTAACAAAATATACACCGGAAGGTTCATGAACCTTCTTTCGGATGTGACACCATTTTCCCCCCCATTGGCGACATTATTGTTGTTTAAGTTCTGAGCTTGGCTAAAAAGTTTTAGCAGGCCCCACTGCCCTTGCTTGAAGGAAGAGGGGGTCCTGGCACCCCCAGAGGGACATCCCTATCCTGAGCTCTGTTTGGTCTCATGCCTGCCTCTCCATTCACAGGGGGATCAGGCCCCCAGGGCTTTCAGAAGGTTGGCTGATCCAACAGTCAGAATGCCATGAAAATCCTCCAAGTGAGCTTCTCAGGCAAAGTCAAGACAGAAAGCCTGAGGACAAAAGCAGGCTATGTAACCATTTTGTGCCTGTCTGCTAGTCATGCTAATACTTTTATAAGAATCTAGTCTGGTCTGGGATACGCTTTAATTTAATGCACCATCTCACTATGGGATATGTTGGGGGAGATTGGAAAAGAGGGAATTGATGACTTTTATCCACCTCAATGGCCAAGAGTGACTAACGCTTACCAGAATAACCTGTGACTGTTGGATGAGCAAATTGGCTGAGGTCAGTTCCCACCAATTAGTCATCTTATGTAAAGAGCACTGGACAGGGCTTGACACTTGCCTTCTCTCTGTCCTCTGAATCCTGCCATTCTGATCAGAAAGCAAGATAACAGGCTCACAACCAGGTTTCTTGTTTATTCGACAAATATTTTTTGAGTGCCTGCTATTTACCAGGCACCGTGCTAGGTGCTGGGGCTACATGTAGTGGGACACAAAACAGATGACAGTCCTGTCTTACGTGGAGCTCACATTGCAGTGAGAGAGACAATGAACAAGGTAAATAGTAATGGGTACTCTCCCTCCCTCCTTCTCCCGATCCAGTATTAGTATCAGAGAGCCAGCTTTGCAAGGCGGAGATGGGGAGCATCCTGAGGAACCTACTTCCTTAGAAGTGGTCATAGGGGTCTAGGTAATGGTTTGTCCTGGTGCTTCAGACCAATTCTCGTGCAGTAAACAAATAGGAAACAGGCAAAAATCCCGCCTTATGAAAAAATCGAACCCAAAGTAATTGACTTTCAATATTCAGAAATGAACGATCAGATCATCGCTGTCCTAGCTCAACTTTTCTTTTTAAGACTTATTTATTTATTTGAGAGAGAGGGAGAGAGAGGGCAAGAGTGGGGAGAGAGGAGGAGGGAGATAGAGAATCTCAAGCAGACTCCCCACTGAAAGTGGAGCCCAACATGGGGTTCAACGTGGGGCTTTATCCCAAGATCCATGAGATCACTATCTGAGTCGAAAGCAGGGGTCAGATGCTTAACTGACTGAGCCACCCAGGCACCCCTGATCTGGCCCAACTCTTAAACATCTCCTCACTGTTTTCTCTGATTTCAACCTGCTTTAGATTCAAGAACTTGTTTAGTTTTGTTCTTTCTTTGCCTCCCCTCCCCAGTTCACCCTACGCCCGTGCCTCTCCAGCTTCCTGAGTGAGTGACTTCTTTTCTCCCAGGGATAGCCTTGCTCTTTCCCTCATTGTTGTACAAAGCTCCTGGGCCTCCATTTTTCCAATATTTTAGGATTATGCCTTTGTCTTTTATAATCCCATCTCCTTTCTCCTTTAATAATTACATTCGCACTCGTCCAATAATAAAAATAAAAAGGGAGAGTAAATTAGGGTTTAAGTGTATGACCCAGAAAAAAGTCATTTTAGTGTTAATCCAAGCACAGCTAAGATTTGCTTTAGAAACTATATGACCTGGACTTTTGAATTTAAGAAATAGGTTAATTATACTATCATCATTCATATCACAAAAATACTGCAGTCGTACTGATGGGAGAATTATATCTATTAAAAAAAGCAGCAAGGTACACCATTTTAAATAATGAATCCTTGGACAGTTAAAGTAAGATTTGATTTACACATATTTTACTTACAAATTTTGGATATTATATAATAAAAGAAAAGCTGAAAAAGCAGTCTCAAGTGTTTGGAACTTCTTTGGGGTTACCAACATTTCAAGTAATAATTAATGATAAACTTAGGTATTAAGGTAAACAGAACCTTCATGCTATTACTTACTTTAATGACTGAATATCTAGCTTCCTACTATTTGTGGGGAATGGGTAGGTCCCCCCAAAAAGATAAGATGAGGTCACTTACAATCTAACCATGATGATAAATCATATGCATAGAGAAAGTTAATCAAGATCTCAAGGAGGATACAGTAAGTGCCAACTGAGAGGTGTGGACAGACAGGTGGTCTTAAGACAGACACTTGTCTTAAGAAAGACTGACTGCTGGGTAAGGTGAGTAAGAGTCACTCCATGTTAGTGTCTGGATTACCTTAATCACTGCAAACAACTTTTGCCTCTTAACTCTCACTCTGTATCTTTACTCTTTTTAATTTACTGTATTTATTTAAGGAGATAATATACACATGGTAACATATTTTAACAGTTCAAAACATACAGTGAAATGAGTCCTTGGGAAGACATCTTTCTTTTTCTTTTTAAGAGACGGGGAGTGGGTGTTGGGTCGGAGGGAGAGGAAGAGAGAAAATCTTAAGCAGGCTTCATGCCCTGTGCCAAGCCCTATGCAGGGTTCCATCTCACAACCCTGAAATCATGAACCAAAATCAAGAGCCGGACACCTAACTGACTGAGCCCTACTTTCTTAATTTCTTAATATGTGTTTTGAGATTTTTGTATGATGGCAATAGCAGTCATAGTTCATTCAATGTTATTGGAGATATGTGCATAGAAAATTTAAGAAATTGGAATGAACGCACAATAAACTCAAGACTGACTATGGTAGACATCCCCCATTTGCCTATATAATAGCCATCCCTCCCCTCATTTGCTCAATTTCCCAATTTTGAGAGTATAGGCCCCAGCCCCAGGGCAAAATCAAGCATATTCAGGATGGCGAAAGTGAAAGAGAAAGAGCCTGGTGCTATCATTGAGTGGTTAAACACAACCCTAACTGATACACAGACATTCTACGTTGGTGGAGATATTTAAAAAAATTTTAAAGCCAGGTTTTTGAGCTACAATTTACATAAGTAAAATTTCCCCTGTTGGTGGTGAATTTCTTAAAACCAAAAATTACCACTGTGCTCTTTATCATAAATTGTTTTTTACACCAACAGCAAAAATATAGAAGGTTTTCAGTCCACGTACATTCTGGACAATATAGGACTAGTTTTAACATCTTGAACTTTGGAAAGAAGCTGAGCCTTGTAGAGTATGTACCAGTTAGGATGCTTTTGGCTGCAAGTAACAGAAAGCCCTCGATGCAAAACTGAGTAAAACAAAGACAAAGGAAATTATCTCGCAGAACTGGGAGTCCAATGGTTGGACAGGCCCCAGATGCTTTATACTGAGACTCATTGGAATCTCAAGGAACCAGATTCCCTACAGGCTTTCACTCTGCTGTCTTCTGCTTCAGCTCTAGCCTCAGGCAATCTCACTCTTGCTTGCAATTTCATTGCGAGAGACAATCTGGAGTGCTTGTTCCCTGGTTTGGGTGCAGCAAGAGTGAAAGTGAAAGAAGCCTTCCCTAGCCATGGATTAAAATCTCCTCTTCCCTGGGATCGCGCCCCTAACCCCCCCCCCCCCGCCCCGTCTCACACACTGGATCAATACTAGTCCACAGGAGATTGACTTAGAATAAATAGGAGCAGGCAGATATCTGATAAAAAATTAGGGTCCTGTTAGAAAGGACGAAGATGGAACTGCTTTGGAGTATAACGAACGTTAGCATTTACTACAGGGCTGTGTGGAACTTTGGGCGGCTGAGGTCTTATTTTGTAAGTCAGTGATTGCCTCATCAATACTTAGACTATTCAGATGGCCTGAGAGGATTAACAGAGCTCTGCAAAATGCTTTACTATCTGGAAATGCTTTTATGTACTGGGAAAAAAAAAATTCTTCACTCAAACACATTTATTATGTCCCACGGGAGGGATTCTCAGCCTTGGATCCTTTCTGGATTTCTTTTCTTTTGCATAACCACAAGTATAACTCATGGTTGTCAAGACGTTCTCAAAAAAAGCTCCCAAAATTTATTTTAATTTAAAAAATATGTAGGAAGAAATTAATTTAATGCTAAGGAGCAATGTTAGAAAACTGGAAGCAAGGGAAAAGATGGGGAAAAATGCCACTTCAAGCATCTGAAAATGCTTCTGCTGTACTAATGGGAAAACATGAAAATCACTTTAAAAGGCTTTGAATCAGACAGAATTGAACTTCTTCAATTTTAATCTATAGCATACTGCAATCAAATTCTTTAAAAACCTCAAATTCCTTTGAGACCTATCTATAAATACTATTCTGTGTCTAGAAAAAGACTGGAAGAAAACATTCAAATGTTGATACTCTCTCTGAGCAGGAGGATTATGAATGATTAGTAAGCTCTTAACTTTTTTTTTCACGTTGTCTTTCTTACTTTTTTTTTTTTAAGATTTTTATTTATTTTTATTAGAGAGCGAGAGACTGAGAATGAGAGGGGAGAAGGTCAGAGGGAGAAGCAGACTTCCCGCAGAGCCGGGAGTCCGATATGGGACTCGATCCCGGGACTCCGGGATCATGACCTGAGCCGAAGGCAGTTGCTCAACCAACTGAGCCACCCAGGCGCCCGTCTTTCTTACTTTTTAAAAAAATATCTTTCTTTATTTTTTCAAAGTAAGGCCTACACCCAAGGTTTGAACTCACAACCCCAAGATCAAGAGTTGCATGCGCTACCGACTGAGCCAGCCAGGTACGCCCAGGATTTTTCACAGTTTCTAAAATGAACGTTATGTATTACTGTTTTCAATCAGAATGAAATATCATATCATAAAATATACAAGGTTCAGTCCAGTTATACAATGTAAAGGTTAGATTTACGACTACTGTAGAATATTTCATCTCTGTTCCATTATTACTAAGAACTTATGGGTTCATAAGCTAGCATCAATCTCTGTGACCAAAAATTCCATCAAAATGCAATATCCAGTTGGCTGCTTATATTAGAAGCAATTGCTCCAGGTGCTTTATGACAATTAAAGGGATCCCACCAGATCACTCATCTTGACTAATCTTATCTTTTCCCACAGTTAGACACTCCAGTGCTGGTCCGTCATGTCAATAATACTGACAATGACAATTTTGTGAAAAGATGGAACCGAAAGTACTAAATTCCAAATAGCTAAGCAGACTTCACAAACTGGTATCCAGGGGGCTCTGTCTGATCAATATATCTATTTGGTTTGGCTTGCACAGAGTAATTTCTTTTACTTGTTTATTATTCTTTAAAGATTTTATTTATTTATGAGAGAGAGAGAGAACTCACGAGGGGAGGACAGGGAGGGTGGAGGGAGAGAGGGAGAAGCAGACTCCCTGCTGAGAAGGGAGCCCCATATGGGGCTCAACATCAGGACCTTGAGATCATGACCTGAGTAGAAAGCAGAAGTGACTGAGTTGCCTAGGTGGCTGACGCAGGGTAATTTAAATATGAGTTAGTCAACAGTCTTAAATTAGAAGACTTTATATAAAATCTAAATCTGGGGATTCTTTGCAAAATCAGAAGCCAGGAATTGCCTTTAGGCAACCATCAAGCGTAGCCGAGTTCCTTATTGCTCCTCATTCCTACCCGCACTGTCAATATGTGCTCCCCAATTTGCAACAGTACCACCATCCCCTCTTCTAGGTGAGTCAGCTGGCTTCACTCATCTGCATTTTCCTGGAGGCAATAGCTACGGGCTCTAGCTCGAGAGTCAGGCCACCTACCTCATAAGACTGGTTCCATCCCTTTAAAGTATGTGTCTTTGCCAAGTTACGTTTCGTATGTCTTGGCTTCTTCACGGGTGAGATGGGATAACAGCAGTGCCTACTTCACAGGGTTGCAGTGAGAATTAAGTGAGCTGATAGGAGCAAAATGCTTAGAACAGTGACTTAGGAAGCAGGAAGTGCTTGGCACATAGTAAGAGCTTGGTATATGTCAGCCATTAGTAATGTTACAGGTGACCACAGGAGGCATTTGAGGTTAATCCTGCTGAAGTTGGGAATTCTCTCCTGCCGAAGGTAGAAGAGGCTGGGGAACTGCACATAAAGGCAAGGCTTTGAACTTGAGATGAGTTTGCAAAGTCTTGGCTCCGGGGTAGTGAGACAATAGGAGGGGAATATATATCAACCAAAATCGGGGAGTATAGAGTGTAACGTTAGTTATTTGGGCTCTGAAATCAGATGGGTAACCTTCTTCCTCTTGTCATTTACCAGCAATGTGCCCAAGAGAAGTTTCTTAAACTCTCTAAACTTGTTTCTCATCTGTAAAATGGGGATAATAACAGTGCCTGACCTGAGGTATGTCTTATCCTGGATTTCCTTCAGAAAGTAAAGCCTGGGGGCACCTGGGTGGCTCAGTTGGTTAAGCATCTGCCTTCGGCTCAGGTCATGGTCCCAGGGTCCTGGGATCAAGCCCCGCATCAGGCTCCCTGCTCAGCGGACAGCCTTCTTCTCCCTCTCTTCCCCACTTATGCTCTCTCTAGCTATCTCTATCTCTCTCTCTTTCAAATAAGTAAATAAAAGTGAAAGAAAGAAAGAAAGAAAGAAAGAAAAGCCTGAGACAAGGGCTCTCATGCAGAGTTTGTTTTGGGAAACGATCTCAGGAAATAGGAGTGGGAGACTAGAAATAGTGTCACAGTGAGAGGAAAGACAACACAAAGATGCGTTCTTGAGCTGGACGTCACTGTGGGACCTAAGGTCCACGGGGACCCTCTGAAGAGCCACAGAGACTGTGCCTCAGATGTGTGCACTCAAGGGATAGAAAGGAGGGTCTGTGAACCTGGCAAGGGCCTCTAGCCCAGGACAGTAAAAGCAGTAAAGAGAGTAAAAACAACAAAGAGTAAAAGCGCTTAAAGAGTCAGTGTGATGTGCTGGACTGGGGTCGGGCTTTGGGAGCTCTAGTCACAAACTTGCTTTGTCCCTTCACCTCCCCAAGCCTGTTTTCTTATTTGTAAAATGAGGGATTTGGATCAAATGACTTAAAAGAGCTTTGATATGAAAAAGAATGAAGTTGGAGTCCCTACCTGACACTGCATATAAAAGTTTACTCCAAACGGGCCACCTGGCCGGCTCGGTTGGTGCAGCACGCAACTCTTGCTCTTGGGGCTGTGGGTTCGAGCCTTACATTGGGTGTAGAGTTTACTTAAGAACAAAATTTTTTTAAAAAGTTTACTCAAAATGGATTAATCATCTAAATATAAGAGGTAAACCCACAAAACTCTTAGAAGAAAGCATAAGAATGAGTGTTCATGACCTTGGACTTGCAAGGGTTTTTGAGGTGTGTCACCAAAAGGACAAGCAACAACAGAACACACTGGACTTCATTAAAATTCATAACTTTTGTTCATCACAGGACATTATCAAGAAAGTGGAAGGGCACAGAATGGAAGACAGTGTTTACAAATCACCCATTTGGTAAAAGTTTAGTATCCAGAATATGTAAAAAGCTATTAGAATTCAACAACAAATAAACAAACAATCCTAGTCAAGAATGGGTGAAAAACTTGGACTGCCATTTCTCTAAAGAAGATATACTGTTGGCCAATACGCACACAAAAAGATGCTAAATATAACTGACCATTAAGGAAATGCAAATCAAAACCACAATGAGATACCACTTCATGCCTACTAGGATGGTTATAACAATAATAACTTTTAAAAGGAAAGCAAGAGTTAGTAAGAATGTGGAGAAATTGGAACCGTTGTACATTTGCTGGTAGGAATGTAAAGTGGACAACAGTTTGGCAGTTCCTTAGAAGGTGAGACAGAGACTTATCATATGCTCCAGCAAATTTGTTCCTAGGTATACAGCCAAAGAACTGAAAACAGGGACTCACAGGTTCAGTTGATTAGGAGGATGACTCATTTTCAGCTCAGATCATGATCTCAGGGTTATGGGCTCCACAGGCCATAGGGAGTCTGCTTGAGATTCTCTCCCTCTCCCTTTGCCCCTCTCCCCACTTGTACTCTCTCTCTCTCTCTCAAATAAATAGATAAATCTTTAAAAAAAAACAGGGACTCACATATATGTACACATATATGTTCATAAAGCATTATTCATAAGAGCCAAAAGATGGAAGCAACCCAAGTGTCTATCAAGGGATATTCATCCCAAATAACAAATAAAGGTATGTGCTTACAATGGAATACAATGGATAAACAAATTATATGGGCACAATGGAATATTATTCATCCTGAAAAGGAAAGAAGTACTGATATATACTACTACACATATGAGCCTTAAAAACATTCCATTTGGGGTGCCTGGGTGGCTCAGTGGGTTAAAGCCTCTGCCTTCACCTCAGGTTATGATCTCAGGGTCCTGGGATCGAGCCCCACATCGGGCTCTCTGCTCAGCGGGGGGCCTGCTTCTCTCTCTCTCTCTCTCTCTCTCTGCCTACTTGTGATCTCTCTCTGTCAAATAAATAAATAAATAAAATAAAAAAACACATTCTATTAAGTGAAAGAAGCATGATTCAAAGGGTCACACATTACATGATTCCATTTATATCAAGTACCCAGAATAGGCAAAGCCATAGCGACAGAACGCAGATTTGGAGTTGCCAGGAGCTTGGGGGAGGGGATAAGGCAGAATAACTAATTATAAGCATGTGGTTTCCTTTTGGGGTGATGGAAATGCTTTGGGCTGGGGATAGCATGATACTGTGAATGTACTAAAGGCCACCCAATTGTTCATTGTAAAGATGGTTAATTTCATGGTTTGTGCATTTCACCTCAGTTTATAGTTCTGAAACTCTGTGAGTGTGAGGAAAATAATAAAGCCAGGCACAGGTTGTGAGATAAAGAAAGGAAATGCAAACCATGGGTGTTATTTACATGAAATGAACAACTCTAAAACAGCGGGAGACCCCCTGGCCCAGATCAGGAACTTTCAGCAGTGGGAAATCTGTGTCAGCCAGGGCCCTCACGCTTACATTTATATTAGAACAGTTTAGCTCATGGGTTCAGGCGGTAAGTGAAGGCAAGAAGTAGACTCTTTACATCTATAATGTATATAATAGTGTGTAAGGAGTCTGTAAATCACATGCAAGGGAGAAACTTAAAAATAACTCACCATCTTTCATGGCTGTCTGTCTGGATAGGCAGCGAAAACAATATGCTATATTCACGGCATCAAAGAAATATCATCAAACGTGTGTAAATGACCTTAGGTTTATTCATTTTTTTTTTTAAGGCTATTCATGGTGTTGGCAGAGTAAGCATTTATTGTTTGTGACAACCCCTCAGGGCAGATGCCACGGTCCTGACACTTAGCATGCTTGTTACTGCTTTCTTGTGTCCTAAATTTCAAGAAGACGGAAATGGAGGTCTGGAAGCTAATAATAGTGTCATCTCATGGGCAGGAGCTGGGAGGAGGCACGTCCGTAGAAAACTCCTAACACCGGGTGCCTTAAGGCATCTGCAAGGGAAATAGGAAGAGAAATGGGACAGGAAAGGCCACAGTGATCAATACTGCAGGAAGACGGGACAATGAAAGCATGTGAGTCCAAAATCCAGCAGGAGATAAAAAAAGAGAGAGAGAAATATAAGAGCTAAAGACGGGCGCATCAGACCCAGAGCCTGTCTGTCAGCGGAAAGAGCAGGCTGTCAAAAACTTGCTAGGACTTTAGCTGCATTCATACCATTTAAACTGGGAGCTTCACCTCTGGGGATCTACCTGAAGGAAATGGTCCTATTGAGATTATGTCCTTTTATTGGAGACAACCTCTCTTCAGCAACATGGAGAGGAATATAATTAAATGAAATATCAACCACACCCTGGACCAAATAGCCATTAGAAATGGTGTGGTCAAAGAGTTCATAATAATATTGGAAATTCTTTTTCTTAGAATTGTGTCATAATGTATTTCTTCTTCTTTCTTCTTCACTTCTAAAAGTGAAACACATTAATTGTGGAGAATACCCATAACAACATAAAAAATAAAATAGTTTATAATCCCACATCTATAGATGATGATAGATATATTTTGGTTGAATTCCCCTAGTTTTTATTTTTTAAAGATTTTACTTATTTATCTGAGAGAGAGAATGAGTGCACAAGCAGGGGGAGGGGCAGAGGGAGAGGGAGAAGCTGGCTTCCCACTGAGCAGGGAGCCCGACATGGGTCTCGATCCCAGGATCCACAGGACTCCACGATCATGACCTGAGCTTCAGCAGACGTTTAACCAACTGAGCCACCCAGGCACCCCGCCCCTAGTCTCTTTAATATTAAGTATGCATATACATGCATAGTTATAAAAAGAGCTCTCACGCCATATGTACCATTTTAATTAGTTTAACTTCACTAAAACAGGTGAAAAAAGTTGTATAGCATCAGATTAAGTATTGTAAAACAAAGTAGAAATATCAAATAAGTATTATAAAGAAATATGTGGCTACGAATGGCTTTGTATGGTAGACTCGGGAAGGTTCCCAACCTCCTATACTTATTCCTCAGTGGTTTTGATATTTAGCTACTTCCCAAATAGAGCTGGTTCCAGGGTCTCTATGGGGGGAAATGGTGGGAGTGTTCGTGAAGACATTGGCTGACTCCCATCCTGGAATTCTCCATCCGATGCCACCCAGTGGGATGAAGGCTCGATGCTTTTACAGGAACTAGCTGCCTTCCTTACTCCAGATCGCTGGGGTGGGATCCGGGTGGGAGGGCCCCTCTGCAGGGGTCCCCAGGCTGAAGATAGGAAACTATGCCCGGATTGTGTTGTTGTGAAGTTTCCTGATGATCCTGAGATCTTGGTAAAGCCTCATTTTATTGTCCAAGTTACCCAGCCACTCCCTCCTGTCCCTACCTCTTCCACATGTCACACACACGTGCGTGCGCGCACACACACACATACACACACACACACACGCACACACAGAGTCCTCCATCCACAGGCAACTCTGAAGAGCTGAATTTGCTTTTATTTAGGAAGCAACTGGTTTCCTTAAAGAGTATGCGTTACTTTTACAATGGGAAAAATAATAAACTCCTGTTTCATGGGTAAATAAACCTGGAGGGGAATATTTCTTAGGCTGACACTAGGGTTTTCAGTAATAATACTGAGAGTTTACACTGTCTAGAAAGAACTGTACTCGCTCCCAGGCTTCCTGCGGACGCTGGGTCACTCTGGCCCTGCACGGGGACATGACCGCGCCCCGGGGCCGGTCAGGCAGTCTTGGCAGCCTGACCTCTCGGCTCTTTCATTTTGCTGAATCCTGTCTCATTTGCTAACAAGTCCCTGCAGAGAGAGCAGCCAGGGCCTGATAGTTGTTTTATCGAGAGGAATTAGCCCTGTTCCCTGACACCAGAATGCATGTGTTTGAGGATTATTGTTACTCTGCTCCTTGACCTTCTGTCCTTGAGTCGGAATAATCCCAGTTCTTTCCAACTTTTTGTCCTAAAGCTTTATTGTTTCCAACCCGTTAATATCCTCACAATTCTTCTCAGAACCTCTGCCCGTCCTCCTCTTCCCCCTTTAATTACAGGGGCTCAAACACAATATTCTAGGAAGCGCTTGAGCAGTGCTCAGTAAAATGGAAAGCTTATCTTGAGATTCCTACGTGCTGGGGGTTATGCAGCCTTCCCAGGGCCACGCAACGCTGTCTTTTTAAGCAACTGCTTAAAAATGCCTTGTGAACAGTTTATTATCTGCTGGGAGCAGAAGCCCGCAGGGACGGGCATGGTGCGGGGGCCCTTGGGGTGGCACCGTGTGACCGGCCGCGCTGGGGGCCAGCACCTGTGTGTGCAGAGAAGACGCACGGGTGCAGTTTGCCTTGAAGAGGGGGTGTAGGGGGGGGCACTGGGTCCCTTTTGGAGAATATTTGCCTCTCCAGACGCATCCTCTCCTATCAAATAGAGTAGACTGTCCCATAAATCTTCCAAAAGATTAAGAATCTACTATCGTCATTTATACTTTGCCTAAAACTCTTGTCAAGTCAACGTGTATGTTTTTTTTTTCATCCAGAAATTTGCATTTTAAACTCTTCTAATTGCAGAATGAAAGATTATGTTGGGGATCTCAAACAATGGGAGCTAGTGAGTGGCTATCTATCTATCTATCTATAATCTATCATCCATCAATCGTCCTCTCCCCCTTCCTCTTGCCTCCGAGCTCATTCATTCTCAAGCTGCTGCTGGTAGGATCCCTCTTTTTTGCCAAGTTAGGATACCTAGAGGGACTGAGACCCAGAGTCTACAGATATAAGTGCTCCATCTGTCTCCTCCCCTCCCTTCTGCCTTCCCTCTCTCCATTCCTTCCTTCCTTCTTTCTATTTATTCAACAAAAATCTGTTGAACCTGATGCATACCTTGCAAGTTTCAACCAGGTTCTGCAGTTAAAGTAATAGTAATAATAATAAAAACCCAGAGCCTCCAAATGCCTCATAATTTGCTCTGAGGAGCCATACAGATGAAAGCAGAAGTGTAACAAAGTATTCAGGCAGAGCTCCGGGAACCGGGTGACAGAAGGACGAGTGGTCAGCTCTATCTTGGAGTGGCCAGGCTACGTGGATGGGCTTCTTAAGGGAGCTGAAGCTTTTCTTCCTCTCTTGGTCCACATTCCTCCTGTCCCACCTTTCCATCCCAAGCCTCCCAAGATGTAAGACAGAATAGTTTTCCTACTCTTGAGCCTCTGCTTTCCTGTCCCCTCCAGGGCAGCTAGATCACACCTTTGTAGCCGTGAGATTCTGGTTTTAGCTTCCTCGGATGCGGAGCTGAGGAAGCCTTCAAGCGTAGGAAAGATATGTGAGTATATGTACATATCAGAAGTCTCATTCCTTGGGACATGGTGGGAGACTGGGAGAACCCTCGTGTTCGGAAGCTAGGACTTCTAATTTTTAAAAAAATATATTTATTTATTTATTTATTTATTTATTTATTTGACAGAGAGAGAGAGATCACAAGTAGGTAGGCAGAGAGGCAGGCCTAGAGGAGGGGGAAAGCAGGGTCCCTGCTGAGCAGAGAGCCTGATGCGGGGCTCGATCCCAGGACCTGAGATCATGACCTGAGCCAGAGGCAGAGACTTTAACCCACTGAGCCACCCACGTGCCTCTAAGACCTCTAATTTTTTTTTATACAGCACAATAGCAAGGATCAATCAAGCACGTCTTTGTCGAGTTATCTGGTGCTTTTCCATGGCTTAATTTTTACAGTAATTTATTATTTTAATGTTTAATTAAACTACTATTTCGTCCCCACCTCTCTAAACATACATACCCCTTGAGATACCAGATGTGTGGATTTTTTCACACCAAGCAATTCTCTGATTCTTGGAGGACGCTGAACGGACGTCACAGCTGACACTAACTGCCCGGAGAGCACAGATCCTACAGGTCAAGGGCTCAGTCGCACAAGACTTCAAATGTCAACTGCAAGTCCAGGTTATCACCTGTGCCTCTGACTGACTGAAGCCAGGGTTTCCACGACCTCCTCCTTAGGTTGATGATTTGCTAAAATGGCTCCCAGAACTCAAGAAGAACACTTACTAGATTACAGGCGTGTCATAAAAGAAGACTCAGGAACATCCAGATGGAAGAGAGGCAAGAGGCGGGGTGTGGGGAGGGGCCACGGAGCTTCCACGCCTTCTCTGGGGGTGTCGCCCACCTAGCACCTTCATGTGGTCCCCAACCCAGAATCTCTCTGAATCCCATTGTTCATGGTTTGAATGGCGGTTCCATTACATGAACATGACTGATTGAATCACTGGCCATAGGTGATTAAACTCAATCTCCAGCCTTTTTCCCCTCCCCAGAGGTTGGGGGTAAGGCTGAAAGATCCAAGCTTGTTCTCCCTGTGACCAGCCTTCACTCTGAGGCTGTCTGGGATCCCCTAGCCGCCTGCCCTTCATTAGCATACCACAAGACACTGTCACTCAGGAGATTCCAAGCGTTTTAGGAACTAGGTGCCAGGAAGGGAAAGAGGACGTGAGGGTCAGAAACCAAATATTATGTTTCTTATTCTGTACCGATGTTATATTTGAACTTACCTTGACTCTTAGACTACGAGACCCTTGAGAAGAAGAAAGCAGCCTTACACATATTGCCATGACCCCTATCTCTTAGCAAACACGTGGTAAATATTTGCTAAATAAATAGATAGCTTTTACTCAAGACAAGCGTTTGTAAATGTTTGCTGAATGAGTAAATGAGTATGTGGAGATTGGTCTCTTGGAAGTTTTATTCGGTTCCACAGTAAACTCTATGGCCCTGTTTCAGTGCAAGGGTGGTACCAGCCCTAGGAAAGATTTGGACACTTGTGACCTGTCTTTAGTTGTCATCATGATAGAGGGAAAGCTACAGTCAATGCATAGGACAGTCCCACAGAATCTCACTCTAGACATGCAGGTGGGTAGAAAAACCTCTTTCTACTTATGAGTCCCCAAACCAGGCTGGTTGGATATGGAAACACAGAGCACTTTGGGCATCACTTGAATATATGCTCATTGTTTCAGGAATATAACAATCACGTGACGCAAGTGGTGATCGTACCTTGTTTGGGAACTCTACAGTGAATTGCTCACCATTCTCAAAAATCACGTCACTAATGTATCCTGCATGGTATACAAGTTGCCAAAACACAACTCGGCTGAGTATTTGTCAGCATTTGTGATCCTGTATCCGTAGCGCTTCTGTGTAAAGATAACAAGCACCTGCTGATTTCAGGACATCTTGGTGTGTTGGGCCTGAGCATCTGTGGACTGAAACATACTAGTTTATGTACATACGTACTAGTTTATTACAAATTTCTTTCATTTCTCTCTTTTACATTAAAGTTAGTGTATTATATTGCTTTTAAGTATGTGTTCAGGTGGTTATATTAGCTATATATTTCATTTCAAGATAATAAAGGAGGAGTTATAGGATATTTGTATTAATATAGACTTTGGGTCTGCTGTAGACTGGAATATGTGTGTCTCCTATGCCTCATAAATTCATATGTTGAAGCCTAATCCCCAGTATGATGGTATTAGGAGGTGGGGCCCTTGAGAGGTGATTAGGTCATGAGGTGATCAGGTCAAACCCTCATGAGTGGGATTAGTGCTCTTATCAAAGAGGTTCTAGAAAGATCTCTCTTGTTCCCTTCTGCCATGTGAGGACACAGAGAGAAGACAGCTCTCTATTAGCCATGAAGCAGGCTCCCACCAGACACTGAATCCACTAGTGCCTTGATCTTGGACTGTCCAGCCTCCAGATGGTGAGAAATAAATGTCTGTTGTTTATAAGCTCCACCCCCCATCTCTGGTACTCTGGTATTCTGAGACAGGTTCTGAGAGGGTTGAGAACTGTCATTCCTCTACAATACTTTTTTCAAAGAATCTTAGGGAGACTTGATCGCGACCCCCTAGGCTCTTGTCCCCTACACATTTTTTCCAAGCAGTCCTTACCACTTTCTTTAGGTGCCCTTAGTTTATCATTTCTAAGGGGTGCAGTGCTGCCTCCTCAGATGTCTACCAAGGATGACTCCCGACAAAGCCTCCCTTCTCAGAGCTTAGCCACTCCTCTTTGTTTGGGCATTACTCTTCTGCCAGATGAACAATGAAACCCAAAGCCAAAATGAAGCTGGGATTAGCTGGCTTGGGGGAAGAGGTCAGCTAAGGCCAGAGAAGTTGTCAGGAAACATTGGCTTATTATCTCAACTCCCTAGAGCAGCTTTTGGTCATATGCTAATCTTACAATCAAAGACATGTCTGCATCCCGCAAAATGGCGGGCACACATGGTGTCTTTGTATGGGTTAGAAAACTGTGCCCCTCTAAGGACAGGAAGTTGCTAAAAGGCTTCTCCATCCGTGAGCTGATGCCACTGAGCCTCAATCACAGCCAAGTTGGACCTCCACCCCCACTTACTTCTGCAGTCAAGATAGCCTTGATTGGGACTTTGGGTTACTTTTGGTGAATGGTGACCATTTGTGGTTGGGCTAAGGGATACGAGGGGGCTACTTGAGGTCTGGGCTCCACAGAATTAATGTCCATGGACCCCTTTCTGTTCGAGCTCCAGAAATCCTTGGAACCTGTGTGTGCTTTCACTTCGGGGAATAAACAGAGTGGGGATCTGGGACTAGAGCTCATTGAGTGCAATGCATCAGAAAAAGAGACACACTCTTTCCTGCATGGTGACATTTCAGGGGTGCCAGGCAGCCTCTGCCCCCAAATATGTCTCTTGCAGGCCTCCATGCCAGTCAAGACTTTGGATACCAGAGTCCAGTTGCCAGATTCAAAGCTCAGTTCTATCACTGTGTAGCTGTTAACCAGGGGCAGGTTTCTGATCTTGGCCAAGCCTCACTCTCCCGATCTATACAATGGGTTGAAACAGTAGTTCACAGAATTGGGAGAATGAAGCGAGACACCCTACATCAATTCCCTAGCACACAACCCTCCTGTTAGCCTTGTTATGTTACTGCCGACTGGACTGGCATGCCATTTCCACTCTTGGAATCACCAGGACCATGGGCTCGGGAGCTGAACTGTCTGACTTCAAACCCCAGTACCCTGATGTACGAGTTGCCTAAACTTGGGCAAGTTACCCAAACTGTGAATACCTCTGTTTCCACATTTGTAAAATCGGGATAATGCTAATACCTAATCATCAACTAGGGTTTTTACATGAATTAAATGAGCTAATATTTGTTGAGGGTTTAGAACAGGACTTGATGCACAATAAGCATTATATACATTTATGTCTAAGTTCAACCGATATATAAATAAGCTTCAAGTAAGTGTCTTTATTGCTACACTTCCTGTGTTATATTAAATTGTGTCTGCATTTCCTTACTAGGCTGTAATCTCCTAAATGGCAGGACCATTTCTTCCTAACCACACTGAATCTCTCTCACAGCCTAGTGGCTGGCTCATCCTGGCTCAGGGAATGGTGTTGACTGACTGACCGAATGAATGAACGAACAAATGAATGAATGAATGGACTCCTAGGGCAGAGCAGGGCCCTCACGATGCCACCTGTCCAGGTAGGGCTCCTGTCAATATGCCAAGACTTGAAGTAGAGGAATTAGCGGGAGCAGTGAGGCTTCCCTGCCCTTCCCGGTCACACCTGAGGCTACCAACAGGCCGAGACTGTCTGGCTACCAACTGATGCTGTTAAATGAACAAAGAGGTCTGTGGTCTTTGGGGCTGCCCGTCTGGCACCTTGCAGGAAAGTGAAACCGAGTGTGAAACACACCTGTTCTCTCTGGCTTCCTAACTGGCAGGGATTTAATTGCCAATGGGGAGGGGGAGGTGGGAGGTCCAGGCTTTGAAAAATCCAGGGGATTAATTGTGTGTTAATGGATGGAGGTACAAGGGTTAGGGGGCAGCCCAGGCAGGCAAGGGAGCAGGGAGCAGTTGCATATTTTGGCCTCTTGGCCTCTTTAGTTTTCACTACTGTATGCCCTGTCGGAAGCCAGATGGCCCAGACCGATAGGAAAACGAATTCACTTTGGAAAGAGAAACCTTAGTGCAATCTTCCAGTGAGTAATGACCCTGGGAGGCATTTGCAAACTCTGGAGTTGTCCTTTGTGACTCACATTTCAAAAAGTGAATTGTCAACCTCCAGCCAAGGCATTCAAGGACGTTCAGGGTGTGAAGGTTTCAGCCCCTATCCCCTCTACCCCAACCTAGTTCCTCTCTGTCCTCCAAATCTTTGTGAGCATTTTGGCCTCTCCACTAATATATCTGTGCTAAACACCCTCTTCCTTGGCCACAGCTTTGGTAAAAAACTTACTCATTCTTTAGGGTCCCACTTAAATGCCTCTCTTTCAAGACATCTCTAAGACCCCCTTAACCTGAGTCATTTTAAGACTCTCTTAGTCCCATGTACTTTTCCACCTCCCATCACATCAAGGATACCAAAATGCACATTAAGCACAATATTCTTGCTGTAAAATTTTAAAATATAACTTTGAGTATCACATTATTTATAATTTTAAAAACCTCTTTAACTTATGATTAATTGGCTGTGATTTTTTGGCAAATCATTGTTTATCCTTGGGAATCTGCTAAAGTAAGAAAAGTTAATCTAAAGATTGTTTTCAATCCATAATATAATTTATGAATATTAAATTTTGCTGTTACTGAAGATAATAAATACTGACTCATTTTGGTTTTGTAGTTTTTTTTCATATACTGAAGAGCCAATACTTTTTCTTTTTACAGGTTTCTCATCTCCATAGGCCCTTGGAAAGCTGGGTGCCTCACCTTTGGCTTATAACTTTTTTTTTTTAAGATTTTTTATTTATTTATTAGAGAGAAAGAGAGACTGAGAATGAGAGGGGAGAAGGTCAGAGGGAGAAGCAGACTTCCTGCAGAGGCGGGAGTCCTATATCGGACTCGATCCCGGGACTCCGGGATCATGACCTGAGCCGAAGGCAGTCGCCTAACCAACTGAGCCACCCAGGCACCCAGCTTATAACTTTTAAAGGGGACAGAGGCCTACCACCATCAGATGTATTCTCTTTCTCCTGTGACCCCAAGCCTCTCTGAACCTCTTTTAGAGTACTAGTTTTTATTAAATTCTGCCCTTGATTCAACATCTAACTACTGATGAATACAGAACACAGTCATAACCAACCAAAAGATGCCATAATTGTGAACTTCTAGGCACTGAATAACATGCTACAGAAACATAGAAAGCAAACATGTTAAATTACAAGGAGAATTTTACAAATTCATCATAATAGTTGAAGATTTTTATATACTAGTAGATATAGAGTACACAATTTGAAAAAGATACAGAATGCTTGAATAGCACAGTTATAAGCTTGATATAATATTTTAAAAACCCACATGTAACAAATGAGACTATATTTTATTGAGACACACACAGAGCAGGGACCCTGGAACGTGTCATACTCTGGGGTCGTCCTCTGAATGAGAAGCACAAATGGATGAAAGCTCCATTCTGCTTAGCGTGGTAAGAGTGTCTCATGGGCACTGTCACAAATGGCACCTGGAAAGGTTTTCCAGAGTGGATTTGAAGAAATTTAGTTTTCAAGGAGGTGAGGAAGGGAAGAGAATTCCAATGAGCAGAACTAGCTTCTAGAGCCATAGATAGATAGATAGATAGATAAATAAATAAATAAATCCCCCAAAGAGGAAAGAGTGAGTACTTCCATGTGACTAGAATTTCAAAAATGTTGAAGAAAGACACTGGCCACAGAGGAGAAGGCCGCACGAGACAGTCCACAAATATGTATTTTACCCTATCCTGTAGCAGTTTCCAAACTGCAGATGCTTGGACATGGCCACCACGATTTTTGCCATAGCCATTCACCAACTGCGTTTTTAAAACTAGGGGTGCCTGGGTGGCTCAGTGGGCTAAAGCCTCTGCCTTCAGTTCGGGTCATGATCTCGGGGTCCAGGGATTGAGCCCCACATCGGACTCTCTGCTCAGCAGGGAGCCTGCTTCCCCCTCTCTCTCAGCCTGCCTCTCTGCCTACTTGTGATCTCTCTCTCTCTCTGTCAAATAAATAAATAAAATTTAAAAAAAAAACAAAAAAACCCCTTAATGTTCTTCTTTAAGTCAACCACCTCTAAAACTCAAGTATCTGTATTTTAAAAAGAAATTGTATGTTATCACTGTAAATATACGAGTGTCCCTGTCATTAATAGAAGTTAACCAAAAGCAAAACAATTTACTACATTTGAATCATGTCTTATGTATGTGGTGAGCGTCCCACATCTGCCCTCCGCCATAAAATCATAAACTTGTAAAGTGCCACCACTCACGGGTTATTATTCACATTGAAAGAGATTAATGCAAAGGAGGAAATCTCTAATGATAGATAGACTCACAGGGCCTCCAGAGTAACTCATTTATTTAGATCATGTAGGTAACCCTTCTTTTCGCCAAATGGTTCTGTCTGTGGTAGGCAAATTAGACTTCTGTCTGTCCACAGAATAAGGTAATAATAAATGCTCTCTTACTCCACAAGGTTATGGTGAGGATTTAATGAGTCTATGTAGCTTCCTTGAATAGTAATCTGAGGTTTATTGAGTGCTTGTCATAGACAAGGCACTCAGTTAAATGTTTATATGCATTATTTTATTTAATCTTCAAAGCAGCTCTATGAGGTAGGTACTGTTCTAGTTTCCATTTTATAGATGATGAAGCAAAAACTCAGAGAGGTTCAGTAACACAGCCTGGTGGCCTGGTGGCCAGGATGGCACAGCCAACAAGTCAGTACCAAACTAACTCACATCTTCCTGGCTCTCAAGTTTTCAATATTAGCTCTAATGCCTTTCATTTGAGTTTATATTCCTTTTCTCAGAGGCTTTCCTTTTCACCAGATTCCATTTAGATGTAGGCAACTAACATTACTAATATTACCGGGGAGAAAGTAGAGGGAAACCATATACTCAAATCTGATGACCACTAGTTGGCTGGATAATCATTTTCGGACTTTACTACGTTTACTAAGTTGTTAAAATCACCTCGCAAAGGCTCTTCGGTTAATTCAGGCAAAAAAGGCTTCACGTTGAGCAGCTGAACCTCCTTGTGCCCTAATCTGCCTTTTTGCCTTGAGGATGGTCTGCTTTTATCTAATGAACCTCAAGAAATATTTGGTTTATCACATCCCTTTCCCTGTGCTGGATGCTAGAGAGCTCAAGGTCAAACTGTAGCCTTCCATCTACAGATTGTTTGTGCGCCAACCTTACTCCCGATTTTCTCTTATTTTCTGACATTGCTGACCCCTTGGTCTGATTGCTTCATCTATTCGTGTATTTGAGATAAGTTCTCCCCCTTTTTTTTACATTTAAAATTAATATTTCAAGGCTATGGAGGTATTTTTGCAAGACTGTACTATTAAGACTTCGACAGAAATCTAGAGAGTCACATGTGGGCATATGTTCCCTTATTTGTAGATTAACTCTCTTTTCCATTTTCACAAAAGTTTCTGGCTGTGAGTTTATGATCCTACAGAAGTGCTCGTGATGGTTCTTGGAGCTAAATGCCTTCCTCCATTGGAAACCCCCCAGGTTTCCTTTTCCTTTCTTTTCATTCAATCTGAGATTTGAAAAGTAATCTGCTTAACTTCCTCTATTTCACATAATTTGTTGTGTATTTTTATAAGCTAACTTACACTCTTTTGAGAAGGTAAAACATAAATACAGCAACTAATTACTTCGCTAACAAAGTAACTCACCCTGTGTCCATTCACCAATCAGGGAATCGTTTCCTGAATTGGCTAATTCATGAGCCAAAAAAACGCCTCCATTTTGTTTTTCCGAACCGTAATGTGAATAATTTGTTACCGTATGTGGAATACAAAAAGCCCAGTAAAATGTAGGCTATTGATCCCGTTTACGTCTCTTGGGGGGTTTTCTGAGATCTCAGTTGGACACTTATCTCATTTCTCTGACAGAGGCTTGCCTTGGAAGGGCCAGGGACAGGACCTATGGGCAAAGGACCAAAGAGGTGTGGGAGACTTACCCACCCACCAAGCTGAAAGCAGAGAGCCCTGGTCCATCCTGACGCCATCCCTGTGAGCAAAGGGCAGAGCCACCCAGTCGGCCCCAGACCAGGGCCTGAGGCATCAGCTGGGAGCTCAGCCTGTCCCTGTCTGAGACACACTGTTTCCACTTGACCTATGGAGTGAACTTTGTTGCACCTCTCCATAGGTGGGAGAGCTCCCCAGCAAACAGAGCTATTATTATTATTTATTTATTTATTTATTTATTTTTAAAAAAGCAAGTGAGTTTGGGTCTGATTACCGTGATACCCAGCAGAGGGACTGGACCAGGCAGAAGGAGGCCATCAACCTGCTTTCTGATGTAGCATCATTCCCAACTCCACCAGAACCATTAGAAATCAGCCTTTTCCCAACACCATTGTTCACGATTCAAAGATACATCTTTTACCTGAGTGAAGGTGATATGATCTGGGCTCGCATGGTGGCTCTGATATACGGGTCTTTTCTGTGTGGTCTTTTTCTGCTTCCCTTTCAAATGTCCTTCTTTGCCGTGTCTGACTGATTTGGATTAAAGACAACGATTTGGGTTTATTATACATTGTTTTTAATGCTGGGGGAAAAAAAAGCATTGCCACACTTTTAAAATCCTTTAGTGAAGTGGTTCTCAAACTTAATGGTCTCAGGACTCCTTTACACTCTTAAAAATAACTGGGGACACCAAAGAGCTCTTGTTGATTTGTGTTGATATGTCCAAGAGTATTTGCTGCATTAGACATCTAAAATGAAAATTTTAATCTATTTAGGAATAACAATAATAAACATGCTGTGGGTTAACATAAATGCAATTTTTATGAAAAGAACTGTTTTTGCCCAGCAGGCGCCCTTTCCCCCGCCCCCCCCCCCCCAGTGCAGTTGGGGCATGCGCAGTGTGGCTGGGCGCGGAGAGTCCATGGTGAAGCGAGTGGGCCTTCATGATAAAAGATTTTGAGCCGCTTCTCTCTCCTCTGTGTAGTTGGTAGTTTGGATGTCGAAGAGATGGCTGACAGAGTCAAAACCTTTCTCCAGGACCTTGCCAAGGGGAATCAAAGACTCCCACCTGTGGAATTTGTACCATCTCAGAGCAAGATGCTGATTCAGCACAAGAGAGGGGAGCCGCAGGGAAGGAGGGCAAGCCGGGCGCTGGCGCAGAGGAAAGCCCACAGTATAGAAAGGAAGCAAGAGAGTGAGCCATGTAGCATTAGTAGAGTTTTCCAGTGCTGGGCTGGGAATGGTAGAATATTCTGGTTAAGTCTCCTCTTTTTAATCTAGTGTTTCTTGCTGTATTATAGTCAGTGACAGCCCAATTTATTGGTGATCCATGGAGATGTTTGGTTGTGGCGGGAATTCTTCCTTACATCCATTTTCAGCACTCTTTGGGTGCTCCCCCTGTTTGTACTTAGCAAAGCTATAAATACCATTTGGTTTGAAGACATAGCTGACCCTGAGGTATGGGGGAGGAAGCCTCATTCATTCCTAGCGTCAACCAAAGAATTGCTGACATGCTCTTCAGGCTTTTGCTGCAGGCTCTTTTCCTCATCCAGGGGATGTCTGTGAGTCTCTTTCCCATCCACCTTGTTGGTTAGTCTTCTGCATACGTCCTTTCTCTACTCACTGGACTGCTTTGAACATCGTTGGTTCAATAGAAGAATTGAAATGCACCAGTTGTGGTCAAACATAGAAAGGAGTTGGCCTTACTACTATGGATTTGGCCTGCCCTTGGCTTTCCTATAGCAATGCAGTCCTCATACATCATCAGTGGTTGCCCCTTCTCCATCCTCTTTCCTCTATTCGTTATCAGCCCCAAGGAAGCGAAGACCCCTAGCAAAGCCTACCTTTTCCAGCTGCACCTCTTCTTGGCAGTTTTCTTAAGCAACAAAATTTTCCACAAGACGGTCTACCAGCAGTCTGCCCTGAGTAGCTCAACCTTTGTAGAGAGATTCCCTTCACCACATCAGTCTCCTGCCAAGCTGAAGTCTGCTCCAGGCCACTGGGTCACCTGCCATCCAGAGGGAATGGATGAGATTGGTAGGAGGCTGTAGGAGCTCCTTCCCTTGTTCCCTCCTCTAGCAGGGAAGGCAGGAACCACTCTGCCAAGGACCCTCTACATATTCCCTTCTCTCTCAGGAGTTGGGATTTTTGTCTCTGGGGCGCTTAAGGCAAAATCTTCCTGACACCAGTGTGTTTTAACACCCGTGAGTCTGAATGGACCACAGGTTTTTCTGCAGCTCTTTTCTAGCACTTTCCAGCCCCTGTGCCTGGACTGATTGGAATATTATATTTGTCCCTGTGCCATTGGCCAGCCCTTCCCACTCCCTGTGCTGCCTTCCACCACCCTCGGATGAAGAGATTTTGTAATTGTAGCTGTTGTATTTTGTGGACCTGTTTTGTTGTTGTTGTTGTTGTTGTTTTTCTGTGAAGCACATATGTTGGATGTGGGAGGTAAAGGAGTATCTCATTTGCTCGCGGTCACTCCCTTTATAGCCATCAATGTCTACTGTTTCTTGTACCTCAGGTTAGGTTTTGTCTCTCTTGCTCTATGGGAAAAAAACAAGCCTGAAGAGATAGGACAGGAGGAAAGATCTCACAGCCAGATCTGCTGGGCTTTGAGGAGAGATTTTCTTTCTTCCCCTTGAAGGGGAAAAAGCTTTTTTTCACTGGTACCTTTAAAGTTTCCCAGCTAAAGGGAGGGACCAGTTCGGGACAAGTGCCCCGATAGCCCTGAATGCTTAGAGAACTTGGACTTGGAACTCTGAAGGTCTGAAGTGTACTACTGGCCACAACCGGGTCTGTCTGGTATTTCAAAGAAAAATTGGGTGCTGCAAATAGGAACCGAAGGGGTTAACTTATTAAACCCATTAAGTCTGCGATTGGTTGGTGTTTTCCTATCATTTTAAAGAGACTAAATATGAGGAGGGGAGCAGATGTCAAAACACTTGTCCAATTTTAAAATGTCACAATTAAACGTGAGCTGGCTTCCGACTGAAAAGAAAAGAAAAAAACCATTTTTGAAAACTAAAAAACACAAGAAGAGTTGCACCGCTCTACCGTTTTTGCAAATCTCTGGTATCTGGCTTGAGAGAAGACAACTGAGTTCTTATGCTTGCTTTTTTGTTCAGTCTGTTGTGATATCACATGTCATGTGTCATGTGGCCTCTAGAAAATTCCACTGTATGCTTATAAGAAATTAAGAGTGTAAAGGACAAATGCTACTTTAATATTATTAGGAAAATGGCTCTGACTCTCTGAGTCCTCTGTAAATGCCCCCACCTAGGGTCCCATGGTCACACTTTGAGAACCACTGCTCTACTGTGTACCATCCTTTCTCTAATACACACATGCACGCGCGCGCGACTTAACAGGAAACAAGCTCTTTGGAACATTTAATTTTATCGATCCATCCATTTCTGGATAGCCGAGAGGATCTAATTTATTCAAGCCCTAACATTCCATTCAGTTCTTTGCATCTCAAACTCATTTCTACCAAAGTCTACCTTCTCAACTTTGCAATATCTGACTTTCGCCCTCAGGTACTCAGGCCTTGCAATGCACAAATAATTTGCGTTCTGCTTCTACACTCCTCATTCCCCTCCCTTAGGCCATTCCACTCTGGTTAAAGATGAGGGTCAAAATTCGGGAATGTGATTGGCCTCGTTTGATGACCCCTCTAGATGACACCCTCTGGACTACACAGCAGTGGCCAATGTGTTAAGGGGATAGGGCATCATGATTCAGGAGGGAGTACATGGAAGTTGTTTGAAATTTAAGTCACAAGGCAGGTGCGTATGTGTGTGAACTGTGTGCTTTGTATGAGAGCAGGATAAAGAGGAGTGAGAAGAATCTAGAATCTTCTGGTAAAAGATTTATTGTGCTTCCCTCATCACTCTCTCCTACTGCCCCCCTAAGTTATTCCTTTCTTCTAGACTCAGCAACAAGGATGCTTATATTCTCCATGTTCATTTAAACACTGATCTCTCTTCCTGGCAGGATAAAAAGCTGTTGCCTGCCCTTTGGACAGCCACTTGCCCCCCTTGACCTGTTCAGACCCTAACTGAGGGTTTTTTCCTCTGTGACTTCAAAGAACATTCACCCACTAATATCCTGTTGGTGGCAGCTATATACTTCAAGGAAAGGAGTTCCTGGAATTCAGAAATGCAAAAGGACAACAAAGCGGGAGGGGCCACGGTCTTTAGCACCCCCGCCCCAGGGGGGTTCAAGAGTGCCCAGGGCTCTTTACTGTTGTCAGTCAATCTTTCCCTGCCATCTGTGCCTTTTGTTTATAATGCAGCTGATTAAGATCTGCTTTATTTATCCTAGCTGTCTCAAGTTCAGTGATAAGGGGAAGTTAGCCCTAGGACTTCCACGATAGTCATTTGGGCTATAACTTTAATGGCCAGAACCCAAGCAGAGTTCTTCACGCTCTGTCCACACCGTTGCCTGCTCTGTGTTTCAACTCAAAGCTTATGGACAGCATCTTTAGCTGCAGCAGGGGCCTCTGAGAATGGAGCCTGGACTCAAAGATCATATGCAAATATTGCACAACCCAGAGGACTAAATTAAGCCAGTTACCCCCTAGCAACACTTGGCATGAGCCAGTGAAAGAAATTCAAACACTGCTTTCCCACTGGTCTGGTGCATCTGCCTGCCACCCAGGGAACACGGAGCCCTCTCCCAAACCACTTCAGTGGTGAGAAATAGCTTTTGCTGACCTTTATTGGCCCTCCTCCTAGCCAGACGTGTAGGAAGAGGGAAGTGGGTACTGTTCCTAGCATCGCCCCAGGAGGAAACAGGCTTGGAGAGGTCAGGCGGCTTGCCCAAAGGTAACTTCGCCATAGATGATGTCATAGACTAGGAACTTGCTTCTGCGATGTCCGACTCTGCTGCTTGACAGGTATACCATTATACTATTCTGACAAGTAGCTGGGGCAAATGCAAGTTGTTCAAGTTACTAGGGCCCTTGACGCTTAAGTTACCAATTAGAGAATGCAGGGTTCTCTGCCTTCCCTCCCCATTCTGTTCATCCTAAACCCTCCCACTTCCTCTAGAAGATAAACTCCAGGAAGGCAAGGATGTGGGTTAATTTTTTTACCGTAGAATCCTCAGTGCCTAGACACATAGAAGTGCTCAGTAAATGCCTACCATGAATGAATGAGTGAACGAATGAATGAGTGAATGAATGAGTGAGTGAATGAATGAAGGGAACTGCAACATGGTATACTAGTTTCTGATTTACAGGGATCTGTCTGGGACCTGAGAGCAGCCATGGCTTCTTGTTTTCCTTACTCCTCCCAGCAGAAAGTGGGATTTCCATTATAGAGGGAAACTTCTGGAATGGAGCCAATTTGTTGCCCATACAAATAAATACCTTCCATTTCCTTCACAAACATTTACCGAGATCCTTTGGAGCTCCGCGTTAGGCACTGAGGGTATAGAGGTGAGCGAGGCATAGTCCTCGATCCCACAGAACGTGCGGGGCACTCGGGATGGCGCAGAAGCAGCCCAGGAATTACCATTCGCTATGAAGAGTATGGTGACGGGCAAGTTCCAGGGCTCTGGGAAGGGCATGGAGGAGGGCACCCAGCCACGGGTAAGGCTGGGGAGACAAGATGATCCGAAGAAGTTTCCTGGAAGAAGAGACCTGAGGATAGGTAGCAAATTACCCAGTCATGAGATAAATGTAAAAACTATATTTTTAAAACCACAGCTTCTCATCTTTGAGAAAGAATACATCTGTTCTCTATTTTGAATGCTGCCACTAAACCACTTCCTGGTGATTAAATGGCGTCTCCATCGAATATCAGAAGGAAGTGAGGAATGAGGATATCCTGAGAGTTACGTGTTTCTACCCTCCTGCTCTTGAACAGGTTTGTGGTGCCTTTTTGTTAATAACAGTGAGGGATTGTCACACCCTCACAATGGCCGCGTTGGCAGATCAGCTCTTGGATGTGAGTGCGATTACTGCATCCAGTGTGGCCGGGACCTACCCTGGGATGGGGTGGAGCCCCCTGGGAGGGGGCATCCGGTGACTGACCCAGGAGGAGGAAGGAGGAGGAGGAGGCAGGAGGTGACAGGGTAAGCCCGCCTGGTCCAGCAGTGTGTAAGCAATAAAGAGCTGGAGGCCTGCGGGGCCCAGCTTCCAGGGGTTGGAGCGGATGGGGAACCAGGCTAAGCAGGTAGGGGTGGGGGTAGGAAGGACCTGAAGGCATTGGGTTTGAGCATCAAGGACTCATCTCTTGGAAGGGCTAGGAGGGTGGGCTGCTACAAGGCATATGTGGACCGGGCCCCACCCAAAGGTGCCTGGCCTGCGGGTCTCATGGGGGCTGATCTCCAGCCTATTCTCCACTCTCCCTGCTGCACACCTGGGGGGGAGCGGGGGGCAGGGGGGCAAGGGCTCTCTCATCGGCCCGAAGATACCTCACAGGGAATCCTGCAGAAGTGCTGTGTCAGTGCCGTGCAGAACATAAAGGGACTCCTTTCTAGAAAGGAAGGGGGAAGGAGGAAGAAGGCAAGAACCCAGACCCTGGGACCCAATTACAAAATCGTTTTCGATGGTTTGGCTCACCAGGGAATCCCCAGTATCTAGAACAGGGCCCGGCAAATAGCTCGGTACATATCTGTTGAATGAATGCGTGAGTGAAGAATCAGAGACGAACTACGGCTCAGGGAGCGGGGCTGAGGGCCCTCACAGATGGTGGTGGAGTAGCCCCATCTGCCACGGGCAGGGAGCCAAGTGGGCTTTACCCTCCAGTCCCTGGGTCCAGGGGAGCGAGATGCAGAGTGGGGCTGGTTGGTGGCCCTGCCGATCAGTCACGGGCCTGAGGTTTGGCTCTCCTGGTATTGTAGGAGAGTGTCATGTTTTTCGGAGTCCAGGCTCGGAGGTCAGAAATGAGCCGTGCCGAACAGAGCTGTCTACGACGGGTCCTTCCGCAGACCACGTACCCTCACTCAGAAGCATACGCAAAGGGAAGCCTAACGGGGTATCGTGGCTAAGCTCTGACGTTCCATATTTTAACTGCCTGCTTTTGAATCGGACCTAGCTATCTGAGTCTCTCTGCACCTCCATCTCCTCATTTGTGAAAAGGGACCCATGAAAACGCTTCCCTCAGGGGCGCCTTGTGAGCATTAAATGAGTCAATACAAGCGAACTGAGAACAGGGCCCCACCGGCCATCGCCTTCATCAGGATCATCCCCGCGGCCCCAAAGGGCAGCCGTGAAGATCTGTGGCGATAATAAGCGTGCTCGGCCCAGCGCCTGACACATGACGACTCCTTCCCACTGACTTCGTTCCTGCTGTAATTACCCAGTGTCCCTCCCCTGTGAATTCACCAGAAGATTCCATGTGACCTTCCTTGTCTTCACCCTAAACCAGCACCTCCTCCAACCCCGCTGGTAAGGGGAAACCAAGAACACTCGACCTTTCCTTCCTTGTCCTTGTTCCTTTCCAAGTGGCTGAGAAGCTCGAAGGGCAGGAGACCGTGGACGGAGCCTGTTGTGAGGCGGAGGGCTATCTGGGCTCAGACATTGCTCCGTGTGTCTGTCTCCCGTGGGCTGAAGCCCGGATTTTTTTTTTTTTTTTTGAGCCACAGACAGGTTCTGGCCTCAGAAATCCATTCCCACCCTCTCACGAAGCATGGGTAGCCTATGCTTTATTTTTCTCTATTTTCGGGGGGACACCTGTGGTTGAGAGAGGTGAAGTCACGGTGCTCTCGCACGGCTGGCTACCGTATCCCAGCGCGTCCCCAGCATGGGACAGCTACCCAGAGAGGGGGAGAAAATGCCACCTGCTCCCAGCCCGGTAGGGTCAGATTTTAAGACTTGAGCCCTTCCCCCCCTGGACCCCACCCTCTCCTTTCTTTACACTATACAACATCTTATAGTTTGGTGATCTAAGTTTTGGGGTTTCTGGGGGGTGGGGAGGTGAGGGGGGTTACATCCTTATTGTGGTAGGAAACACAGAGCATAAAATTCACCATCTCAGTCATTTCTAAGTGTTCCATTCAGCAGTGTTGAATGCATTCACGTTGCCGTGAAATAATAATCTGAGCTTTTAAAGTTTAATGACATAAAGCAATTTATGTCTATTGTCCAACAACTCATGAAAACACCTAGCTGTTGATGGTTTGGATCCCCCCCACTTGTTGGGGTGACATGGTTTGCTCTTCTAAAGTTTACTATCCAGCGTGCGAAATGGTCAGGTCTGCCTCGTGTTTAAAAACATCAAGAAAAAAGCAGAAAGATTTGATTCTGTATTTTGGTTTTGCAGACCCAGGACCATATGTTTACAAAATATAACATCTGATCCAGATTTCACTGCACAGTGGAAACTGAATAGAAACTCTAGTGGAATTTTTCCAAAGCCTTCTCATTAAGGAAAACACTCCTAGGTTCTTTTTTAATTAAAAACAATGCCAGTGTATCTTAATGGTTTTACTTTCTATTTTTAATACTTCCTAGGTGACATAAAGGATTTCCCTTTTTCCATTTTTTTTTAAGATTTATTTATTTATTTTTTTGATAGAGAGAGAGAGAGATCACAAGTAGGCAGAGAGGCAGGCAGAGGGAGAGGAGGAAGCAGGCTCCCTGCTGAGCAGAGAGCTCTATGCGGGGCTCGTTCCCAGGACCCTGAGATCATGACCTGAGCCGAAGGCAGAGGCTTTAGCTCACTGAGCCACCCAGGTGCCCCCCTTTCTCCGGTTTTTAGAAAATTTTCCTCTGATTACCAGAGAACAAGATGTGTGTCCCAGAAAACGTCAACATTTAACAAATGTATGATTAAGAAAATAAAAGTAACTTTAATCCAACCTCTAGTGATGGCCATGGTTGCACATTCTTCTAGACCTTCCTTGAAAATACTAACACACAAAGACGTGTGATATCTTTGTAATTATATTTCACATGTAACTCGGTACACGGTCTTTCGGACTCTTTCTCTGATAGCATACAACATCTACTTCACCATAGAGATTATCTTGTTTAGATTCTTTTGCAACTTGCCTTTTCATTTAAATGTCTTGGACATCTTTCCATGTCAGAACTCACAGACCCTTTTAAACAGCCAAAGAGTATTTCGTGGTGTGCACCATGAAATACCTCTCCGGTCCCCTACTGAGGGACACAGGGCATCTCCCGGTTTCTGCTTGTCCCTACAATGCCGCGGTGAGCACGGAGGCCATCCCTTGACGGTGGTCCGCATACCGGGCAAGAGTCCTTGTACTTTCTTGCTTGAGCTTCCCCTTCCCTTACCATTGTCCTTCCTCCCTGGAGAACCCCTCTGTGGCTCGGACATCTGTCACCCAGACTTCCTGAGCCCCCGCACTAGTACCTGTCCAAGGAGGATAAGAATTCTTGCCAACTTCTTCCCTCTGGGCTGTCATGAGGCCTGAGATCATATCTGCTGAGCATTTTGCTCTCCCTCAATAATTGGCAATGCATAAATATAAAGTGTTCTCAGTTCCAACAGAGCTCCTGGATGCGTTTCAGGAAGAAGTGAGGGCCCATTTAAAATGAATGTGTTGGTATAAATACTTACAGCCTGTCCTTTGTATTCTAAATGACACTGCTGAGAGCGGGGAGCCCGGCTGGAGTTGGGTTCGGGCGCAGGTTACTTCCTGGGTCCGAGTGGCTGGGAGGCCAGGAAGGCAGGAGACCCAGCACTGGGGGACCACCTATGGGCACTGTGTCAGTCACCTGAGATTTTAGGTGAAAACAGGCACTTTTCCTTCGGCATGCTCAACTACTCAACACGCAGTTCTCAGGAGTCTGCACAGAGCCGGGAAAGATGCAGGGACGGTCCGGCAATGAGCAGAGTTCCCGCCTTGAGGAAGCTTGTAATCTAGCACGTAACCCAGAGGGCCGTCAAGGCTTGTTGTCCTTTGAGATATTTGGGTTCAAATTCCCAAATCCATGCTCCGCTAAAGCCCAAAGCCTCTCAGAATGTGTGCAAAGCACCCACCGAGGGTTTATGCCCTTGGCTCCCTCCCCCCATAACTCCTGCTCCCACAGGGATGACCTCTATCTGTGTAGCTCAGACCAGGGAGGAGTGTGAGCCCCTTCCTCTCATTCCACAGAGGCCCCCCTTCTCCCAAAGCATGCATGAACTTCAATCACTTCCCCGGACATTTTTGAAGGGTATCGCAGGGAAAATGATGCTTCTACAAGACAGAAAAGCAAACAACTTCAAATGGCAATGACCAGCAATTAAACAGTGCTCACTCTATGCCAGGCTCTGATCTGTGCACTTGACTCTGTAAACTTACACAAACTTCCCAATGATCCTGGTGCGGTAGGTACTGTCCTTGTCCCATTTTAAAGATAAGAACCCTAAAGGTAGCTGACACCGTGGGACCCTCCCCATGTCCCTTTGGCCCTCACTGTTTCAGCACCTGCCCGCCCCAGTTCCAACTGCCACCATGTCTATGCGGAGAGCTTTCTCCACCCGCACGTGGCAGGCCAGGCGTGCCAGGGAATTACTGTCCCCCAAGAGCGGCCCTCGGCCAACGACTGATGGCAGCCAGTCTAGGATCCCCGGCTCCCTCGCCCCTTGAGTGTCATAACTCAGAAGCACATGTTTCACATCTGTCCCCCGATCTCTCTGGGGGCTTACGCTCCGGCTGTCCACATGCACTCACGGGCCTCCTTCCCTTCCCCGCCTCCCTTTCTCCCTCCCCTGTGCGCGTTTCCGGGAATCACCCCCCATATCAACTACTTGCACTCCAATGGCTATTTTAGGGTCTGCTCCTGGGGAAAACAAAACTGAGAAGCTGAATCACGCATCCGAGGTCACATGGCTGCCTGGGTCCAAACCCAGAGAGCCTGGCTTGGAGTCTGTGATCTTTCCCACCACATCGCGTGGCCTCTCAACTTCAAATGGAATGCAGGGCATAGCCATTTAAATGGTGGAGTAAGAGACCCCAGCCTCTGTCCCCCAATGATTAGAACAACATTAGAACAGTGATTAGATAGCATCCACGAGCAAGAACACCTTTGGGAGAGCTCAGGAGTCCACTTGGGGAAGGCCAGCAACACGGGGGAACATAGCATCTGAGAAGAACTGCACAAAAAGGGAAGGAAGAACAGCTTCCTCTTCTGGTGTCTTGCCAGCCCTCAGGCCAACTCTTCTCAGCATCAAGAATGAACTGCCCTGCCGGAAAGAGGTCCCCTCGCTGGGAAGGGGGTGGCAGGGTGAGCAGCCACCTGCACACCTTTCTGGGACACGGCCCAAGGACCCAGCTCAATGTCACCCCACCCAGAAGCACCAGGCTAGGATGTATAGAGAAGCCCGGGAACCTGGAAGAAGTCCAGGGCTCACGCGTATCAGCCATGTAGTGGGGGCGACCAGAGTTCCCAGCGGCTTGCCCTGCAGAGGACCCCAGCAGCTTTTGCCACTGAAGAAACCAGGGGCCAGCACAGCCACTGTGGACCCCTTGCAGATGCCACTACTGAGGTTTTCTCACTGCAGGTTCTCACACTCTCAGATGTGGGCCCCTGAGTCTGTCCCCACCCCCTCCTCCTTCCCACCGCCAGAGCCCCAGGTCCACACTAGCAGCCGGCCTCTGAGAGTGTGAGAGATCACATGGCCTCTGCGGCTATGTGAGTGCAAGACACTAGCCCAGACCCTTGCAAGCTGGTCCCCCACTGCCGTGTGCACCTCCAGGGCTAGTCCCTCCGGTTGTGCTCCTGCACACCAGTCATGCACACGCCTGTGATGAGGACCTGCAGCTGCCAGAGTGCACACTGGTAGCCGGGGGCCCCACAGCCACTGTGCTTCCCTAAAACTAAGCCCCTGTGGTTCCACACCGACATCCTGCTGGCCCATCTTCTGTCACTGGCCTCTCCTGCCATGCATGTGCCCAGGTGAGATCCTGCACCACAGAAGGGCACACTGCATGGACGTCGCTGGGAATGCCGGGACCCTCGCAGCTGCTGGGAGTGCAGTGGCCCCAGCCCTTGCTACCAGCCCTGACCCTCACTACGACATGTATGTCTGAAACCAGCAGCTGGATCCTGAAGCTGAGTGTGTAACACACCATCAGCATCAGCTACCACCGCTCCCTGCCCTCGCCACTAGCCACTGAACCTGGAGGCATCCAGGTGGATGACCCCAAGAGCCCTTGCAGGCACTGAAGAACTCCTGCAGCACTCTCCAAGGACCACGCAGTCGTCCATGTTGTAGACTTATGGAACACCGTTGAAAGACACAATCTATGCATTACTGGAGCCCCCGGGGGAGAAAGTCAGGAGAAAGGGGCAGGAAGCTTATTTAAAGAAATGATGGTTGAGAATTTCCTCCATCTGGGGAGACACTTGGGTGTCCATGTTCATGAAGCTCACAGGTCCCAAACAAATTCAACCTAAAGAGATCGGTCCAATACACGCTATAGTAAAACTGCCAAAACTCAAAGACAAAGATAATCTGGAAAGCAGCAAGGCGAAAGAAGCTTGTCACTTAGAAGAGAGCCCCCATAAGGCTATGGGTGCATTTCTCAGAAGAAACCTTATAGACCCCCAGACTGGAGGATGATGTATTCAAAGTGCAGCGAGGAAAAACTGCCAACCAAGAATATTTCATCTGGCAAACTTGTCCTTCAGACTTTTAACTCTGGGAAACCAACTGAGGGTTGCTAGAGGGGAGGCGGGTGGGGGATGGGGTAACTGGGTGATGGATGTTAAGGAGGGCACTGGATGGAAGGAGCACTGGGTGTTGTAGGCAACTGGTGAATCCCTTAATTCTACCTCTGAAACTAACAATACACTATATGTTAATTAAATTGAATTTAAATTAAAAAAAATTTTGAAAAATGAAGGAGAGACAAAACTCTCACAAGTAAACAAAAACCAGGGGAATTCATTACCATTAGACCTGCCTGCCAAGACATATTGTAAGGAGCTTTTCTAGCTGAAATGCAAGGATACTAATTAATAACAAGAAAATATATGAAAATCTAAAATACACTGATAAAGGTAAATAGTCAGATTAGAATATCCTAATATTATAATATGGTGGTGTGTTACTAATTTACTCTAGCATAAAGGTTAAATAACAGAAGCATCAAAAATAGTTATAGCTACAATAAATTATTAATGGATAAACATCATAAAAATGTAGACATCAATACAATAGTAGTAGGGGTACTACTGTTTTCAAAAATGGATAGATCATTTAAACAGAAAATCAAAAAGACACATTGGACTTGAACTATACTTTAGACCAAATAGACCTAACAAATATATAGAGTATTCCATCTAACAGCCCCAAGAATACATTTTCTTCTCAAGCACACAGAACATTCTCCAGGATAGATCATATGCTTAGTTAGGTCACAAACAAGTCTTAGTAAATTTTAAAAGATTGAAATCATGTCAAATATCTTTTCTGATGACTATGGTATGAAACTGGCAATCAATAGCGGGAAGAGAACTGGTAAATTCAAATATATGGAAATTAAACAACACACTTTTGAACAATCAATGAGTCAAAAAAGAAATCACAAGGGAAATTAAAAAAAGATACCTTGATGGGACGTCTGAGTGGCTCAAATGGTTAGGCAGCTGCCTTCGGCTTGGGTCATGATCCCAGCATCCTGGGATCGAGTCCTGCATCGGGCTTCTTGCTTGGTGGGGAGCCTGCTTCTCTCTCTGCCTCTGCCTGCCACTCTGCTTGTGCTCTCTCTCTCTCTGACAAATAAGTAAATACAGTATTTTTAAAAAGATATCTTGAAACAAATGAAAATGGAAACACACAGACCAAAAACTTACAGGATGCTACAAAAGCAATTCTAAGAGTGAAGCTGATGATAATAAACATCTACATTAAAAAAAAGAAAGTTAAGAAAGAGAAACAAGCTAAGTCCAAGGTTACCAGAAGGAAGGAAACAACAAAGATCAAAGCAAAAGTAAATGAAATAGAGAATAAAAAAACAATGGAAAAAAATAAAGAAAATTTTTCATTTTTTGAAAAGATAAACAAAATTAGCAAGACTTACCAGGGGAAAAAAAAAAAGAGAAGAGTCAAATAAATAAAATTATAAATGAAAGAGACATTATAATTGACACCACAGAAATACGAAGGATTGTAAGAGACAACTATGAGCAATTATACACCAACAAATTAAACAACCTGGAAGAAATTAATGAATTCCTAGAAACATACAACCTACCAAGACTAAATCATGAAGAAATAGGAACCTGAAAAGACCAATAACAAATAAGGAGATAAATCAAATTTCCATACTACCCAAAGCCATGTATAGATTCAATGCACTCTCTGCCAAAATTCCAATGGCATTTTTTTCAAAGAAATAGAAAAAACAGTCCTAAAATTCCTGTGGAACCAGAAAAGATCTTGACTGGGCAAAGCAATCTTGAGATAGAAGAACAGAGCTAGAGGCATCACACTTCCTGATTTTAAACTATATTACAAAGTTGTAGAAATCACACCATATTTTTGGAATAAAACAGACACATAGGTCAACAGAACAGAATGGAAAGCCCAGAAACAAACCTACACATATATGGTCAACTAATCTTTAGGAGAGGGGCCAAGAATACACAATGGAGAAGGGATAGTCTCTTCAATAAATGGTGCTGGGAAAACTGGACTTCCACATGCAAAAGAATGAAATTGGGCCCTTATCTTACACTACTCATAAAAATCAACTCCAAATGGATTAAAGGCTTAAACATAAGACCTGAAATCATAAAACTCCTAGAGGAAAATGTAAGGAAAAGCTCTTCGATCTTGGTCTTGGCAAGGATTTTTTTAGAGAGCACACCAAAAGGATAAGAAACAAAAGCAAAAATCAATATCAAGCTAAAAAGATTCTACACAGCAAAAGAAACAATCAACAAAATGAAAATGCGACCTGTGGAATGGAAAAGAATATTCGTAAATCATTTATCTGATAAAGGGTTAATACCCAAAATATATAAGGAACTCCCACAGCTCAATAGCCAAAAAATATCCTGATTTAAAACTGGGCAAAGGACCTGAGCAGAATTTTTTTTCAAAGAAGACCTACAAATGGTCGATGAGTACATGAAAAGACGTTCGACATCACTAGTTATCAGGGAAATGCAAATCAAAACCACAATGAGATGTCACTCCACATCTGTTTGGATGGCTATTATCAAAAAGACAAGAGCTAGCATATGTTGGCAGGGGTGTGGAGAAAAGGGAACTCTCATGCACTGTGGGTGGGAATGCAAATTGGTCCAGCCATTCCAGAAAACAGTATGGAGGTTCTGCAAAAACTTAGCAACAGCAGTCCCATCTCTAGGTGTATGTCCAAAGGAAATGAAATCCCTATCTCCTGGAGATATCTGCACTTCCATGTTCATTGCATGAGCTCCCATATTCACAATAACAAACATAGGGAAACAACCTAAGTGTCTAGCGAGGGATGAACAGATAAAGACAATGTGGCATATAAGTACAATGGAAGACTTTTTTTCAGCCATTAAAAAAAAAAAATCCCAACTTTTGCGACAACACGGATGGCCTTTGAGGGCATTAAGCTAAGTGAAATAAGAGAGCGACAAATGCTGTACGATCTTACTTACATGTGGAATCTCAAAAAGCCAAATTCATAGAAACAGAGAGTGCAATGGTGGATGCCAGGGTCTGATGGATGGTGAAAGGGGAAGTTGTTGGTAAAAGGTAAAAGGCTACAAACTTCTGGTTATAGGAGCAATAAGTTCTGGGGACGCAATGCACAGCATGGTGACTATAGTAAATGATAACTGTATCGTACACTTGAAAGTTGCTATGAGAGTAGAATTTTAAATGTTCTCACCATAACAATAACAAAATGGTAATTTGTGAGGCAAAGGATATGTAACTAACCTTATTGTAGTAAACATTTGCAATATAAGTCATCACATTGCACATCTTAAGCTTACACAACTTTATATGTCACGTTATCTCCATGAAGCTGGAAAAAAAATAAAGGCATTCCTCACCATAGAGGAGTTTCCCAGGCCCTTGATCCGTCTCCGATAAATACGATAATGTTTACCATTTACTGCTCCACCTTCTACTAAGTAAGTGTACATAGCCTCATTTTAAAATCACAACAGGGCGCCTGGGTGGCTCGGTTGGTTAAGCAACTGCCTTCGGCTCAGGTCATGATCCCGGAGTCCCGGGATCGAGTCCCATATCGGACTCCCGGCTCTGCGGGAAGTCTGCTTCTCCCTCTGACCTTCTCCCCTCTCATTCTCAGTCTCTCTCTCTCTACTAAATAAAAAAAATAAAAAAATAAAAAAAATAAAATCACAACAAACCTGTAAGAGATAGACATTTTTTAAAAGACTTTATTTATTTATTTGAGAGAGAGAAAACATGAGTGGGGGGAGGGGCAGAGGGAGAGAGAGAAGCAGACTCCCCGCTGAGCAGGAAGCCCCACATGGGGCTCGATCCCAGGACCTAGAATCATGATCTGAGCCGAAGGCAGACAGACGCCTAAGCAACTGAGCCACTCAGGCACCCCAAGAGAGGCACTTTTATTAATCTCTGTTTTCTAGGTGATCTGAGATAAGGAGAATTTAAGAATTTCCTGCCCAAGGCCACTTGAAAATGGAACCAGGGTTTGCACACAAGTCTTTCTAAATCCAGCACCCAGACCCTCCCCACTACACCATCTACCACAGTCTGGGAAGTGCTGACGTGGAGGGAAATGGACCGTTAGATGCGTTCATGGCCAATGTATTAGTTTTTTATCGCTGCTGTGGCAAATTCCACAAATTTAGGGGCTTATACAATGCAAATGTATTATTTCATAGTTCTTATGTTAGAAATCCAACATAAGCCTCAGTATGCCTAAATCATAACATTAGTTCCTTTCTGGAGATTCCGGGGTGGGGGGGGTCGGGCGGGGCATCTGTTTCTTTGCCCTTTCCTGGCTTCAGATCCTTCCCACATTCCATCTTCAAAACCAGCAATGTCACATGTCTTTGGCCTTCTCTTGTCACATCTCTATCTCTGAATGACACCGTATGGAAAGGTTTTCCACCTTTAAGGCGCATGGGATTTGATTGGCCCCACCCAGACAACCTAGCTTGCCCCCTCTGTCTCAGAGTCTTTAACCTTAATCACATTGCCTAAATCCTTTTTGCCATGTAAGGTCACATTTTCAAAAGTTCTAGAGATTGGGAACTGGACATCTCTGGGAGGCCACCATGCTGTCTACCACAGTTAAGCTCTATCATTTCAGAGAGGGCTTTCATGAGGGGGTGGGCTGAGTTTTACAAAGATGAAAAAAATGTAGAAGAGTAGACCGTCCATTGCAGAATAATGAAGACTTCCTTGACTCGGAGCTAAATGGAGCCACTCAAGGTCTGAGCCAGTTGTGGATACAAAGAAGCTCAAGGAAGAAGCTGGCCAGCCAACAGCAGGCTAAATTATAAACATGCTTAATTATCTCACATTTCAAGAAGTATAGAGGTAGAGGTTTCACAGCTATCTGGTTGTTCAAGATTATCAAGGACCTGAGGCTCTTTCCATCTCTGGCTCTGCCATTCTCAGTGTGCCCAGCTATGCTTCTCCTCATGGTGACAAGATGGCTGCTTATGTACAAAGTATCACATCTTCATATTATATCAGCCTAGGCAGGCAGGCAGGAAGTTTGGTTGTGGGAAAGGAACGGATCTTTAAAGAGATCTTGAAAGAGATCCGTAAAGATCTCTTTACGGATTATGGAGAAAGGCTTTCCCAGAACTTCTCATAGATCTTCTTTTTCATCTCATGTCTGGTCAGATGCCCACAATTAAGTCGAACACTTAAAAAAAAAAAAAAAAAGGAAGGAGATTGCCACAACTGGCTTAGATCAATGCTGACCATCCCCTGGGTGATATGCATTGCCACTTGAAAAAAACTCGAGTTCCTTTAGCACAATCCCTTGTCACCTTCTTTTCTTCTTCCCCCTCATTGGGGATTTCTCCCTAACAGCCTGTGTTAACTTTGGTCAAGTTAGTTAACCTCTCTGAACCTTGATATTTGCCTTGTAAAATCTGGCTTCCAGGATTGTTTTAGGGATGAAGCGATATAACAAACGTAAAAGTACCTAGCCCAGTCCCTGGCACATATGAAATGTGAAATAGATATTGGGTAAATAGTAATGATAACAGGTTTGTATATGCCGGCGACCAGGCTTTACAGGCTCACACTGAGAACACAACGGGAGTGTCGTAGGGGCCTTTGTAGAGTCTGCACAGTGAGCGGACACTCAGCCAACAGATACTTACTGTGTGAGGTTCCTTGGTCCGTGATGTCAGTTAAACTCTCCAGGCCTGTTAAGAAGAATCTGCTCAGGGGCGCCTCCGTGGCTCAGTCGTTGAGCGTCTGCCTTCGGCTCAGGTCAAGATCCCAGAGTCCTGGGATTGAGCCCCACATCAGGCTCCCTGCTCAGCGGGAAGCCTGCTTCTCCCTCCCCCTCCCCCTGCTTGTGTTCCCTCTCTCGCAGTCTCTCTCTCTCTGTCAAACGAATAAATAAAATCTTAAAAAAAAAAAAAAAAGAAGAAGAAGGAGAAGAAGAATATGCTTACACTGGCATTTCCAAGCAGTTTGGTAAGGGAGATATAACTGTGGTTGCCTTTATTGAAAATGGGTCCTCGAGCCTGGAGGGTGGCAGCGGCCTGGAGTCGGACCTGACAGGTATCCGCGCGGAATGAAGGGAGAGTGACTTTCTAATTATCCGGAGTGGGTATAGGTCACTGAGCCTTCTTGGCGACAGTGGGGACCTTGACCTTGAAGGTGGGTTGAGTCAAACTTGCCATCCGGGACCGAGTTCCTGAGGGGTCTTACAGGTGCCTCTCACCTCACCCACGTGACCAGCTGCATGCCTGAGGCCAGAGGGCTGGTACCCTGTTTCCTATTTCACCCTCAGGCCTTACTGCTGGGAGAGACTGGGTGGCCACAGCTAACTTGGGGGGAGGGGAGGGAGAAGAGGAAGAAAGCAGGAGGATGTCTGCTAGGCCAATCTTACTTCTGAGGCTCCAGTTCTCATAGACACACCTCCATGCTCTGCCCCTTTCTAATCTCAAGATAACAAAATAGCACACTTGGTCATCTGGTCAAAGAACCTTTCTAAAGGCTGCTGGCGGCTTTCCTCGGCACCCCCTCCGGTGAGGTAAGCCAGAAACAGAGCGGGATCGGGATCGACTAGCTAGGGTCTTACCACCCAAAGTGAGGTCCTGGCCCAGGGGCATCCGCGTCCCTTGGGAGCTTGTTGGAAATGCAGCATCTCAGGTCCCTCCCCACCCACTGAACCCAGCCTGTGATTTGACAAGATGGCCCGGTAACTGGTGTGCGCCTTGAAGACCGAGAAGTTCCAGTCTCCCTGCACTACTGCCTGCTCACCCGGTCACCGACGGCCGTAGACCATCGTAGGACTTGGCGGTTGAGCGTGTGGTTCCCCTGGTAAGCCAGGTTTTTCTAATGTCCTCTCACTAGGCCCCTCCTTGATCGACAAAGGTAAGGATCCTATCGTCCATAAAGAGCTACCAATGAGTGTTACCAACAGTATACACATATATACATGGTTTATTCCAAACTTAAGATCACTCACTATATGCTCTTTTGGAATCTGCTAGTTTTGCTTAGCAAGAAAACCCAACTATCCAAGACCCTGTAGATCCTTCTGTTATATCAGTTCTAATCCCTGCGTAGAAATCCACCTGTATGAATGTTCTATGGTGGATTTCATCAGTTCTCAACCGTTGTCCATCAGGATTGTTTTCATTTTTATTAAAAATAATTTTATAATGTTACAGTGAATATCACTGGCCCTAAATCTTTGATACCAGCTCAGAAACAGACCTCTGCATATATGGGAACTTCATATATGACAACGGGGCACCACAAATCAATGAGGAAAGGCAGGTTTGTTAGGCAGATGGCACTGAGAAAATGGGACAAAAATATACTAGAACCTCTCTATGACTATGCTCAAGGATAAACTCCAGGTGATAATGTGGTGGCCTGAATGTGACAGGTAAATTCACACGATAAGATAAAATGTAGCAGAACTGCTTGTACTTGAGATTGTAGAAGGACTTTGTGTGCAAAACTGGAAAGAATATAAACCATGAGGTAAAAAATTGATATATATTTGAGATATATATCAAATATAAAAATTGATATATATGTATAATATATATTTTAAAGATGTATTCATTCATTTTAGAGAGAGAGAGAAAAAGCACTCAAGTGGGGAGAGGCAGCGGGAGAGAAGAGAGAGAGAGAGAGAGAGAAAGAGAGAGAGAGAAGCAGACTCCCTGCTGAGCAGAGAGACAGACGTGGGGCTCCAGCTCATGTCCCTGAGATCATGACCCGAGCTGAAGCCAAGAGTTGGACACTTAACTGACTGCACCACCCAGGCGCCTCCCCAAAATTGATATATTTGATGATATGTATGTCAAGGATTCCTGTTCAACAAAAGATGCCATGAGCAAGGCACAAATCAACAAGGAGATGATATTGGCAATGCTTAAAACTCACAGATGACCAATATTAGATTCTAGAATATTCCAGAAACTCCTGCCAATCCAAAAAAAAAAAAAAAAAATCAACAACAGCCCTGGGAAAATAGACACAAAGTAGCGACAGGCAGAGTAACAAAAAAGAAAACCCAAAGGGCTAATAGGCATGTAAAGAAATGCTCAAACTCGTGAGTCATCAGGGAAACACAACAGGGTATCCCTTCACAGGTATTACACTGGAAAAATTAGAAGGTGATGAGTGTCAAGTGTTGGGAGAGATGTAAGGATAAGCCCCTGCATTACTGCGGGTGAGGGCGGGAACGGGTTCACCTTTCCCCGAGAATCTTCCAGCAAGATCAAGTCAAATTAAATGTGCACATACTCTCCAGTCCAGAAATTTCACCCCTGGAGACATATCACAAGGACTTGCTTACCCAAGCCCATAAAGGAGCACATGTGAGGTTTTCGTGACAATAGTATATTTGATAACGAGAAGTTGGAGGTAAGTGGGTATGCATCGCTGGAGAACGGAAAGGCAAAATTTGTTGCAGGTGGAGCTCACGCGGCATTTAGAAGAAACAGATATTGTTGCACATAGCTCCTGGCTGGAACTTAACAACAAGGTGGTGGGTAAAGAAGTAGGAGAGGGAATAGGTTACGTACACAATGTGGTGAAGTAGATGAAAATATATATGCAAACAAGGCGATAGGCACTTTGCAAGAGCACCAAAAGAAACAAAAACAAAAGCTGGGCTTGAGATACAGTAGTTTGTTGGCCTATGTCAAAGGAAAGGGAATGGCAGAAAGGAGAGGGAAGAGAAGAAAGAAAAACGAACCCGGGGAGAAGCCTTGAAGGACCACTCAGGCACAAAGGCGTATGAATTACTCGGGCCTTTGCACCTGAAGGGGAAAAGCTTTATTCATATTCATAATTATTTTTATAGAACGGGTTCCTAGAAATAAGAGGATTTTACTTCATCCTTAACTTATGAGAAAGATGGAAAAGCAACAGGGTTCACCAGGGACTGGAGAAGACCCGTAAGCAGAGGACCCTCGGCTACCCCTGTGAGCCTGGAACTCGGGGCTGTTTCCCTGGCCCCCCAGGGCAGCGGGAGCTCACCCTCCTGGAGTGAATTTCAGCCGCCTGTTCCCTGGCTGGGCCAAGAGATAGAGGGGCCCACTCAGCAGCCACTCTGAGATGTGGCTGCTGATAAACTCCAAGAGATCATGTGTGTGCAGATTATCTCATGACAGCATTAGATTAGCGCTGCACGGTAGCATCACAGGACCTTCAACTCAGAGTTGGATGAAGTCTTGGGGTTGACCTCCCGCCCATCGTTGGAGCTACTCTGATAGCCTTCTGCCTGCTTCAGCAGAGGCAAAGAGTTCTGTAGTGTGTGTGGCCATCCCTACTCCCTTCCATTCCCCAGTCCTGCGGACCCCCGTGCCTCCACCCCTCTCTCAAGTGCCCTTCACCATCCCAATGGATTCCTTCCAGTGGAGGTCACTCTCCCTCCGATCTCTACTGCTGTGGAGGCTGCCTGCGTGGGACCTACCGTCCTGAGGACCACACGTGATTAAAGAGCCCCACTCAGCTTGTAGCCACGGACTAGAGATAATGCTCCTGGGCTGGTTAGCACTGCGATTTCTCTACTAATGATGCTCCAGGTCAGGGACCAGGGTCCTGCTGCTCCAGTCGCATGTGGCCTGAGAGCCAAAAGCTGAGGATGACGATATAATCTGGAGGTTGCAATTAAAAAAAGGAGGAGGAGGAGAAAACAAAGAATATGCAACAGATACTGTACATGGGCCACAAAGCCCATAATATTTCTTATCTGGCCCTTTACAGAAAAAGTTGGGGAGCACTGCCCTGGAACCTTCACAGCATTGACATTACTGGGAAGCTTTCCAGAAACACAGGGTCTCTGGTACCTCCCAGAGGTCCTGCCTAAAAAACATGCATTTTGACAGGAGCCCCCGGTGATCTGCGGACACACAGAGAAGTCTGGGAAGCTTCAGCCAAGGCCCGGCAGTCTCCTGGGTTTGGTCGTCAAGCAGCAGGTTCTAGGGTTGGACGACAAGGGTTCGAATCCTCATTCCGCCAATTTCCCTCAGAGTGACGGGGAAGTCATACCATCATTATCAAGCCATGTTTCCTCATTCCTGAAATGGGAGAGTCCTACCTTCGGTCTACAAGTGTTTTCATCAGGCTGGAATTAAAGAAGCCCAGAGTTAGGGCTCCAGAAATGCTAGATTTATTTCTACTGTAATTGATTCCTAACATAAGCCCTCGGTTCTCTCTGCCTCAAAACAGGAGAATCTATTTTGCATAGATTACCCAGAACTTTTGCCCTGATGGACTTGGGTGTTTCCTCAGAATCCTGGCTATGCAAATACGCTGAGTCAACAGGTGAGAAGGGCAAGGGCACGTCTGTGCTTAGCCCCACCTTGCAGGCTGTTTCTCTTCTACACAAGGAGGGGGAAATAATTGCTTTCTGATTGTGGACAAATTGGTTTGTGTGGGCCAGAGTCAGAGTCTCTGGTTCCCCTGAGAAACACAGGGCTTGGCTCAAACTAAAACAAGGTTAAGAGAAAAAAAACCCAAACCCGGCCCAGCACCCAGGAAGCTGCTAGACATAGGCTGCCTTCCACATGACTTTGCCTCCTGTTGGCCTTTCTTAGGACATAAAATGGTTGCATCGCTTTCTGATTTGCATTTAGTATCTGCTTTTCCCACACAGGATCCAAGTTCAAACGGCCTGGCTGGGTGCCAGGGGAAGGCAGGTGGGAGCACTGGGGAGAGGCGAAAGTGGACAGCTATTGAGATGACGAGGGGGTCAGAGAAGCTCTGTGCTTCCAAGATAGGGCTTTGTTTTCAGTTTAGCGTTGCCAACTGTTGTTCCCAGTGAGGAGTTAAGACAAAGGCAGAACTCTGTGCTCAGGAGTCCCCGTGAAGGACAAGGGTTTATTTTACACAACAGCATGAGGTTTGCTTCCTGTTTGACTTTTCGAGGGTTGCTTGTTGGGATTAATGAACTCCATCCAAATATTTTCAAGGGTACGTTCTCTAGAGAGGACATTTGTCCCCAGGCACTGTTTACTTTAATAATACACACACAATTCACACCACATTACGTCAGCACAGAGCAATTCCCTATTGTGTTCTGTGGACTTTCCAAGTGTGAACTGGATGAGTTTTAACTTATGACCATTTTCCCCATGATGGAAATTTCACATAAATCTTATAGGAGATATACCCTTAGATAGATCGAGAGATAGGCAGAGTGCAAAGTTAACACAAAGTTGAGTATATAGCCACTTGGTTCTAAACCCATTGGGCAAATTGGAAGGGGACCTGGCATGGTGGCGATCTCACTATGGATTTCAAGCCTGGGCTCTTCCACTAACAAGTGGAATATCCATCCACTTCTAATAATCCATCTACTTCTCCAGGGACCCCCAGCCCCCTCATCTGTAAGTGTGGGTATCACAGGTGATGCACTGATTTTGAGACTGGAAAGGAGATGCTCATAAAGAGACTTAAGTGGGAGCATCCCAGATGAAGGGAGATATATGATCACTCGACCACTGAATCCTCTTCCATTTTTGAGGGCTTTTGCTTCTCTATCCTACACATCTATGGCTTGACTCTTCTTCCCTTTCTCAGCATAAGGCAGAGTTCTGGGAGTAACCCGAGAGACAGAAGCAACCAGGGGCAACCTCAGAGAATGAAGTCATTAGGGGACAGCAGCCATCAGAAACAGTTCCAGGGACAGAAACCATCAGAAACAGTTCCAGGGACAGAAGCTATCAGGAGATAGCACCATACTTAATTACTAGAGCATACAGATGGAAGAAATGCACAAGGCCACCTGCAAATGACAGACGGCAGGGGTTCCTCCTGGTTCCTGTTCAGAATCACATGAGAATCACAAGTTTCATGGTGAAAACATCAATGAACCAAGCCGCAATTACCCAGGAAGCACACGCCCACAAAGAACTCAGCCCAGGAGATGGTACTGGTGGTGAGAGATTAAGCAAACAAGCCCCAATCACGGGTCCTCAGTGGAGGAAATGGTCAGTGGGGGAGTAGGTCACAAGGCAGAAGGAAGGTTTCATTTCCCGGGCAGGTTGTCAGATGGAGTATTGTGCTGAACTGGGAGAATCCTAGTAGAATTTCTACAGAGGAAGCAAGTGCTGAGGGGATCCCTCCGGCCACCCCCTGAGCACGTGGAATGGCATGGAATCCGTAAGGACTCCTGAGCCCTCTGGGCTTATCTTAAGCCTGGTTGAGGCCAATGACCCGATTGCTTCAGTATGTTTCCCACCCTTTGTCTAGGCACCCGGCGCTTGCTGCTGTGATATCCTGCCAAGTTTTTCTATTCCTCACCCCAAAATGATCCTTCCCTCCCTTCTGCTCCAAGCCTCACAGATAGTGACATTTATAGCAGAGTGACCCCGTGAGCAGAAGGCTAGTGATGTGATGACCTATAGAAGCATACAGAAAGTGCTCGTTTACCTTTGATTTTTTTTTTCCTGGTTGCCTCTTAGCTGGCAAATAATTGTTGGTAACTGTAAAATACTGATTAGGAATAGAACCTAGTTTTGCTCTCTGATCTGTACTTCCCGATTTGCTGGGTGTGTGGCATCGGGAAAGTCCATCCTCTCCAGATCTTGGTTTTCTTATCTGTCAAATGGGTGTAGACTGCTACGTGCCCTGCTTTAGTCCCCAAGTGTCCCCAAGTGTCCCCATCGCTCTGCAGCCTCACACCCCATCCCCACCCCACGCCGGGGAGAGTCCCACAACTCCTTTGGGACTGTTTTCATGAAAACTTTGGCTTCATTAAAACTCTGCCCACCTCACATCTCCCTCCTGGGGTTGCTCTTCTCCTCTGCCTCTGGTTGTGGAACTCCTCGGTTTCCTTAATTTTTTTCGTAAAACCACTCACTTCGTGCAGATGTTAATAAGTCAGACTTCACCGACTTTGGGAAAGCCAGGACTTCCCATCACAGCATGTCTAACAACTCAGAGTTCAATACTGGACTTTCTTTTCCGCGAACCACCTTGCCATTCCGCCAGCTTGGGCATCTGCCTCCTGCTATAATCACGCCTCCCGCTCCCTCCCTCTTGGCTTCCAGCAGCGCAGGAACATTTTTCAGGAATATTCTGCAGAGCAATTCAGCCCCGGATGCCCCCGTCTCCATACTCAGCTATGGCTTCTGCTACCTTCTCGAAAGCCTCATTAATACCCTCAACTAAGTGTGTCACGCTCTTGGGTGGGGGTGGGGGGTTCCAATTAAAAAAAAAATTCTCTTCTTTTATAGAAGGATGAAGCAACGCCCAGTTTAGGAATTGGAGAGGCCTTGCGTGCTGACCCCAGGCAGAGAGACTGCTGTCCAACGGCAAACAGAGAGGGGCCCGGTGCAGGGAAGGGAAAGCCAGGACATGGAGTTCCAGGAGGTCCCTGCTCTGTGCCCCCACGAGGCAGGCCTTCGGCTCCCTCCAAGACTGAACTCTCGCCTTCTAGCCTCTGATAAACTCTCCTAACAGCAAACAAATTGGGGAGGAGGTTCCTCCCTTCTCCTCACATCACAGCCCCTAACCGAACCCTTTTGGAACCCAGCCCATGTGACCTGCGCTCCGGGGAAAGAAGATGGGCTCTTAGGGTGCTCTGTGCAGGGCACATTGGACTTCTCCCTGCTCTCCCATCAGCCAGTGACGTCACGGCAGACAAGATCTTGTGTGAGAAAGCTCTTCAGAAGCCCGAAGAACGGAAGAATTTGACTAATCATTACCGCTCGGGGGGGGGGGGGGGGGTCCTGGCTTGATGCTAGATCACCGAAGGGCCCGGGGAGCTGCTGGTCCTCTCTCAGGTGTGAAGGGAAGAAGTGAAGGCAGTTATCACGGCTTCCCTGTAACTAATCAAAATGAGAATACCCAGAGCAGTGAGGGACGGTATATTGGCACTACAGCTAGAGGTCTTATATAAATGCTAACAAGGCAAGAATGGGATTTCGGTGGCCGTGGCGGGAGAGCCGGAGCTGCAGCTTATTTCCTCGGACAGCAGCATGGGCTTACTTTAATTTGCAGGTGCGCAAACTCTGGATGCCAACACCTGGAGAGCAGAAGGGAAGCACGTGCCTTCTAATGGGTGTAATGGATTAAAGCTGAAATCTACGTGACTGCTCCCGTTTCAGAAACCCCACTGTCCGTTTTGTGCCCTCCTGTTTGTTTCATTTGCTCATCCCCGCACTATTTGCTGGAAAGTTTTTATTTCAGGAATGACAAAGGATGTCCCGGCCAAATGTACTATGTTCAGGGATTGATAATTATGAGAATGGGCTTCAGAGCCAGACAGATCAGGTTTGAGTCCTTAGCTGCATTCCCTTGAGTAAATATATTTAGCTTCTCTGAACCTCAGTTTCCTTGTCTGTAAAATGGGGTCGCTGAGTGTGCCCAGGGTATCTTTAGGGATTGACTGAAATACATATGTAGCTATTCAGCTCAGCCTCGGCAGGGAGAAGGTGCCCGACAAGCGGTAGCTATTAATAACACCGTCATTGGTTACTTACTCACATGCTCACGCTAAGTAGCTAACTTGAACCAGGGTTGACTTAGCAGGGAATGCAGGCTCTCGTGGGCTGCACCGTCATATGTTTTACTTTCTTCTCCTAGAAAACAAAGCGTCCTTTGAAAAAGGAATTGCTTTCGTTTCCCATGGGAAGTAATTTCTACAACCCACGAGTAAATGCAGTCTAATGACTAGAATGTGACAGTAGCTATCAAGGATGGAATGTTCCATAAACAGTACTGCCTCCAAAAATTACTCAATCTCAGTGCTCTGAGTCTCCCCTCTTGCCCCCTTACTCTTTGCTGCTGCTTCTCATCCTCCCACCCGCCCTCACCGCTCCCCTCTCCCGCTGTTTGGACCTAGACCCGACTATTTCCATCCTCCAATCCCTGGTGGGGCTGTCCCCGGCTCCAGCCTAAAGCTCCAAGACCTAGATGTCACTCTGCTTTTTCCAAGTGGGGGGCAGGAGGGATGGAGGGGTCTTGATACCGCAGAAAGCGGTTTGCCGAGAGGCAAACTAGTGGACCGTGCCTCATACATTTTCAGGGAAACATCCTTTAATCTCCGAACATCTGCAACAGTCGGCTACATATTTTCCCTAGGGTTTTACTCGAAGCTGACAAAAGATACCGGACGCCCCCTCCCAGATTCAGTGACATATCTCGGTATTATTGAACAAACATCAGTTAGGATCCTGTCTCAGAGCGGTGTCAGTCTGAATAGGAAATATGCCAGCACTCTTATCATCTCTGACAGACTCTGCAACTTACCTGCTGATAGTGTCAGAAACACAGCTCCCGGCCTGGGGCTCTTCTCCCACTTCTTTGAAAGCATTGTTCTCGGGCAGGCAAAATAATTAAGGTGCGTTCTGAGTGTATGTTTACTTTTTCAGAGTAAGCAAGAATTCTATGATCAATGCAGTGCGCCTCGCTGACACACAATAAATGTCAATGAATTCAATACTTTTTGAAACACATCCGGGCCTTGTTTTTTTCACTCCTTAAACTTCCTTGTGCTCCTGGATAATGGGAACTTCAACTCCAAAGGAATGTCGGATTTAATGCCTGCCCAGAGTTGCAAATTACTTCCCCAGGGGGCCACAAGAACAATTAGTAGCAAAGCAGAGCCTAAAGCCCAGAATTTAGGACTAATGGGTCTGATCCTTTCCTATCACTTCTCACTTATGAATGACATGCTCTTCTTTATCTGCCCTGAAAATGGATCTTGTCTCTGTGTTTCTTCTCTGTCCTCCAAATTAAAAACCATATACAACATGAGGCATCTTTGGTCTGACCCCTGAAGTTTGAAAACATTTTCTGAATTAGTTAACTTTTTTTTTTTTTTTAAATAGAGGATCTCCTTGAACATCTACATTTCTGGCTTCTCTTAAAATGTGGACTGACAACTTTGGACTTGCATTCTTGCAAGGAAACACACAGCCGGAGCTGGGTGGCAGCTGTCCCCTTCCAAGGGAATCTGTGCTCTGTGACTTGCCATAGTCCCCACCGCTCCCTGCTGTCTCATATCCAGTCTGCTTTACTCCTTTCCCTGCCTGGCTGCTGTATGCATTTGAACAGGACCCTGAGTTGAACACACAACAGACAACTGTATAGACATTATTACTCCAACCTAAATATCAGCTGGGACCTCCCTCCGCCTCAAGAGATGCCTGAAAGTGCCTTGAATCGCCAGTCCCCTAGCCTGAGAAAGCTAAGACTTTCCCAGTAACTGTGTGAATGCTCAGACATTAATATTCTCATGGTCTGCTTTGCCTCCAGCGCCTATGGTTTTGACTCATGACAACTTAAAAGGATCTAGATTCTTCCTTGGTCTCCTCCCCTCACCCCAGGCAGTCCAGTATTATAAGTGGACTATAATGATTTTTTCAGGGGGGGAGGGGGGGGAGGAGAGCAATAAAGATTTTTAATAGGATCCCTTAGAGCAGATATAACTGAAAAATTCATTCTCTGTGGGGGTTTTTCCCTGGTCTTTCTCCCACAGAGAGTCCTATCATGCTGTCTCCTCCCCTAATCTTTAGCATCCCCAACCTGTTTCAAATTTCCCTATCTCAATAACAGAGCAATTCAGACTTCCCCCAAATGTACTGTTGCACACCCATCAAGGTGCTCATGGAGCAAAATTCTCTTCTCTGTTAACCCTGTCCATGTCTCTTAGAGAGAAATCAGGAATCTAGATAGCAAATACTTTCCAATTTACTTTTAAGACTTTCTATGACTATGCATTGGTCTTTGAGGAGGTAAATTCCTAGGTTCTTATTCCTGGTATGAATCAACCCGATTCCCTGACTTTAGATATTTATAAACCAGTTAGTCCTAAGTATCAAAATCTGAGGTTTATTTGTTCCCATGGCTACCTCTCTCCTAGATTGTAAGCCTCTCCAATCTGGGACAATATCTTATTTATCTTTAGATTTTCATTACCTACAGAGTGAGAAGGGTGTAGACAGAAGAACTAGGGAGCAGGGAACAAAGAGGAAGTATTCAATAAACAATAGACTAAAAAAAAGGAAAGAGGAAAAAATATTGGTTGCCTGGTATGGTTGTATCTGTTGTTCACTGCACGAGGGGCACAAACTGAATAGGGCAAATGGGTGCTGAAAGCCAGGCCTTGCTCTGCTCACCAAGCCAGAACCTCTATTTCTAGCTGTGTCTGGCCTCAGTCTTACCCCCCTTGCTGTTCTCCAGAAGAGAAGCCTTTTTTTCTTGTTCTTACAAATTTGGTTTGGGGGCTGAATAGAAAACACTTTGTCTAGGAAATGTGTGTATTTTTTTTGACACCTCAGTTCGTTTTGAACCCCTAGAAAATTCCCATTAACTTTGTCAAGATTTGCCACAGTGAACTCATAAGAAGGCTGGGGCCCCTGCAAGGTGTAGGAGCTCCCCACAGCAAAAGGAACCCTTTAAATCTAAAGAGAGTGAAGCACATGGGCCTAGAAGTAGCCTGCTCCCTGCTGCCCCAATGAGCATCTGTGGTCCCCTGTGCTGTGAACGTCCCCCCTTCAAGAAGCGCAAGAACGCAGCTCCACACCTTTATGGTCCAGGCCTTTCTGCTAGAAGGGTGCCCAGCTGTAGCCGCTCAACCTCTCACCCAGGTCCCCACGCTGATCTGGTTGGGGCCCAGCATCTGGCGAGGAAGCGCTTGCAGACCCAGGGGATGAATGTAGGTTGAATTTTGAGGCTGAGCGAAGCAATCTTTCAGCCAAGCTCCCGGAAGGCAGGCCCAGTGGCCATGTGTGAAATGAGCACACAGCTGAGCGGGGGACTTGAGCGCTGCAGAGGTGGCGCCCCTAGGCAGGGGCGCTGTGCCACCGCTGACTTGACTCAGTAGCCAGGAGACAGCAGGGTGGCTCCACGCGGGGGCCTGCCCGGGGCTCCCCGAGATGCTGCTGGGCACCTGATGGGAAGCAACTCAGCCTGGCGGCGCATGCGCACACAATGCGCATGCCCCTGTCTGAGCCGGGGCATCTCCCACTCTGGCTGCAAAGCAAAGTCTTCGTGCTTCTGTTCAAAACTCCACCGCCTCTCCCTTCTCACAAGCTAGCTTGCTTTAAGGTGGCGGCCTTCCAGAAAATACAGTCACAAGAAAGGCTGCCTCAAAGTTGTGCTTGTCAATGGAGTGGTTAAGAACTTGGGGCACGGGCTTTATGCACATGGCTGGAAGGACGGCTCCGCCACACGCTAGTCGGTTACTTAGTCTCTCTGGGCCTCAGTTCCTGCTGCTGTGAAATGGGGATTATCTTCAGTAATAGCTATGTGGAAGGCTCTTTGAAAATTAAATGAGGAAAAGTGTTCGAAGCACCCCGCACAGTGCCCGCCGGCTCTAAGAGGTCACACGGTGATGGTGATCTATAATCATCAGTTCAATCAGTGACATACATCTGTAATCTCTTTCTCTAAAGCCTCAACTTCTTAAAGTGTGGCCCATGGACCAGCAGCATGGGCATCATCTGGGAGCTCATTAGAAACAGAATGTGGGCGGGGCGCCTGGCTGTAGAGCCATGTGGCCCTTGATCTTGGGATTGTAAATTCCAGCCCCACTTAGGTGTAGAGATCACCTAAAACTAAAATCTTAAAAAAAAAAAAAAAAAAAAAGAATCTTGGACCTTACTCTAGACCTTCTGAATTAAAATTTGCATGTTAACAAGACACCTAACTATTCGTATGCACATCAAAGTTTGAGAAGCATTGCTCTAAACCAGTCTAAGGGCTTCAAACCTTTACAGCTAATAATCAGCTAATGTCTTATAAGTCAGTTAGAGCTTGTATTTCACGGTCCATTTAGCAACCCACCTCCACCCTCAGTGGCTGTATTTTCTCCAGGATCAAACTTGATCAGGAAAACATCTATCTAGAGCTTTATTTCCTCCCTCTTTCTCTGGATGCCCTTAGAAGAAAGTGCTAAGGAGCAGAAAAATGACCAGATAGAGCAGATGGAAGGAAGGAGAAGGAGAAGCTAGAAACCCGGATGATCAACAGTTTGGCCATCAGCCTTCCTTCTACCCCCATTTGATTAATGGGAACCCACAAGGCCCAAAGTCGAAGGCCCAGAATCAACCTGGTTCATTTCTGATTGCTTAGACATTTGGCCTTTGGGATCCTGGGCCCTAAACCACTTTATGGACTCCTCAGGATTCCATGATCCCAGGCCAAGGCTGACACCATTCATTCATTCATTCATTCAACAAATACTCACTGAATGTCTACTTCCTTTAGACACTGCTAAGTAAGACCCAGAGCCTGCTCTCCACATCAAGTTCTGGCTATGCCCTTTGTTAAACTCTCATTCTGGGTGAGTGTAGGCATGTGATGGTAGGAATACTTGGTGAATGGCCCCGCAGGGCCCCAGCTCGTGAAAGTATTGGTGGCTGAGAGTTCTCAGCTCAGCCCCTCTCCGGGATGTCCTTGGCCAATGTCACGTCCTCATCCTAGATAGCTCCAGCTAATGTCTGGTGGATGGCAAGGGGGCACTTTGCTCAATTCAGAACAAATCTGAAGGGTCCGAGGCACGGCTGTGATTGACTGAGGCTGTGATTGACTGAGGCCCGCACTGTAACTGCCTGACGGAACACCATGTGAGTATCTGCCTGTCTTCTGTCATCCCTCACGGGCCTTGTTCCTGATGGAGCACATGCCCCCTCAAACACTTGCCAAGAAATCTCAGTGTCAGGATCCATTCCAAGGGAAAAGACCTAAGACAATGATTTTTTTTTTTCTAAGTACCCTCCATACCTGAGAGCCTCTGGCAATGGCAATGAACTACAGATCCCGAATTGGCTCAAATTGATATATTTGCATTTTTGAAAAAAAAACAAAACATTTTCTTGAAGGCTTTTCAAGAGCTCCTGGAGAAGAGAGGTTCTCAGATGGGTTTACCACCCTTTTTTAAAGTATAAAAACAATTTAACCCATCATAATATAGGGATACAATCTCATTGCAATGCAGAAAAATACACAGTGAAATTTGAAAGTCTTTCAATCTGGGTCCTTTTTCCAATCCAGCTCTTTCCCTCAGAACTGACCCCTGCTTGGGCGTGACCCTCTAGACAGAACTTAGGGTATGCATGTGCAAACACGACTGTATACAAACATACTTCCTTTCTAAGTATAAATGAAATCAAATCATTTAAGGCATTTACTTACTCAAGTCTTGCAGCTTAGATCTTTTTTTTATCACTAAGCGTGGACCCACCGAATGCCTTGTGGTGGCTGCCTGATATCCCATAGCGCGGACATGCCCTTTAGCCTCCCTGGGCGTGAGACGTTGAGGGCTCAGCCATCTACATGTCCTTCCTCTTCCGGGCACATGGAAGAGGATGCTCCTTTCTGCTCCATTGCAGCTTTCTGGAGCTATGTGACTAGCTTCCAGTTAAGGGGTTGAGAGTGGAGGGCCTGTGTCCCTTCTGGGCCGAAGTGTTGAATCTCAGATGTGAGACCCTCCAGCACTCTGCCCCCTCCACGGGAGAGAGGCCCGCTGTTGAGACGGTGGAGTCCAAGATCAAGACTGTCTGATTGCTCATTCTCAGAAGGAAGAGAAGTTGCCCTAGGGAGTGTCTGGATCCAGAGCAAACCTTGTAGGGACTGAGAATTTACCCTTTGCTATGTTAAGCCACTGATTTTTTTTTTTTTAAACAACTGCATAACCTAATATTCTGACTAACACACTAACCAATTTAGGTGGCTCCTGGTTTTTCACTATGAAATAAAATTCTGCAGTGAACATCCTCTATGTATATGTCCAAGTAAAGGGAAGGGATTTCTATAGAATAGGCACCCAGAAGAGGAACTGAGGGAGTCTTAGTCCATTTGGGATGCTATAACAAAAATACCAATAAGCTGGATGGCTTATAACAACAAACACATTTCTTTCTCACAGTTGTGGAAGCTTAAAGTCCCACATCATGGTGCTGCCAAGTCTGGTGGCTGGTGAAGGCCCACTTCCTCAGAGAAAGCTGTCTTCCCTATAGTCTCACACGGTGGGAGGGCTGGCCCTCTAGGGTCTCTTTTATAAGAGCACGAGTCCCATTCATAAGGGCTTCACCCTCATGTACTAATCACTTCCCAAAGGCCCACTTCCTAAAACCAGCGGCTTAGGAGTTTGGTTTCAACATATGAATTTGAGAGAGACAAGCTTTCGACCGTAGCAGATAACCAACCAAATGAAAATGTTTACATTTAATTTTGAGAGGAACATCAAATTGTCTTCCACAGTCTTTACCAATTTACATATCCATTAATAACATTTCCTCCATCAGTAGACAAATAATCCTTTTTTTTCTCCTAATTTGATAGAGACAAAAATGGTATTTTGCTACTATTTTAATTTGTAGTTCTCTGATTACTGGATGTTAAACCATTTTTCATATTCCTGTTGACCATTTGTATTCCTTCAGAATCTCTATATTTTTCCATTTATTTTCTAAGTTTAAAAAAATATTTTTTTAGGGCGCCTGGGTGGCTCAGTTGGTTAAGCGACTGCCTTCGGCTCAGGTCATGATTCCGGAGTCCCGGGATCGAGTCCCACATCGGGCTCCCAGCTCCGCGGGGAGTCTGCTTCTCCCTCTGATCTTCTCCCCTCTCATGCTCTCTCTCGCTCTCTCTCTCTCTCTCTCTCAAATAAATAAATAAAATCTTTAAAAATATATATATATATATTTTTAAGGAGCACCTGAGTGGCTCAGTCAGTTAAGCATCAAACTCCTGATTTCAGCTCACGTCATGATCTCAGAGTTATGAGGTCAAGCCTGGCATTTGACTCCACACAGGGCATGGAGCCAGCTTAATATTCTCTCATTCCCTTTCCCTCTGCCCCTCCTCCTCCCTCTCTCTCTCTCTCAAAAAGTATATATTATATATAATGTGTATATATCTTATATCTTATATATTTTATATAATCACATATTTTATATAATTAAATTATAATATATTTATAATCATTTATATGATTTATTATATAATTATATGCAATATCTTTATATTAAATTACACATATAATTTATATATTGTAATAAATTAAAATATATATTACGTATATTTATATATATATTTTTTAAGATCTCTAGACTAGAATGTCTTCAAGAAAAGCCTTGAATTCTTTGTAATCAAAGCTATCTTCCCTCTTGACTTCCCAAAGATGTCCCTGTATTCATCTTTTCTTTCAAAAATATTTATTCATTCTTTCTTTACAAATATTCATTGAATAGTCGCTATGTGCTAACCACTGGGACTGCACTGGTGAGCAAAACTGAGTTTCTGTCCTCATAAGCTTTAGGTCAAAGAAAGGCAACATTGAACAAATCTATTTTCTAGGTCTTTGGCCTTATTAACAGGCTGTGGAGCAGCAGAGGGACCCTCTGACACTCATGGGATACAAGGGGGTGATGTAAAAACCAGGCATTGCTCCTTTCCTTGATGTTCAGCTGTGGCAACGATCACTTCCCAAGTACCACAGCGGGCTCTTGGAGTCATGGAATCATCGTCAGAATCCCCATTTTACAGGTGAAGAAACAGAGGCCCACAGAAGCACAGTGACTTGCCCAAGGTCTCCTGACTCCTAACTTGAAACTCTGCCCATTTTCTCAAGTTGCCTGCCTGGGATGTCTTTGCAACTATACCAAAGGCTCATAAGCCCTTCCAGGCACAGAGCAAGGCAAAGGGGAGTGCTTCTTCTGGGACGTATAAAAACTATAGTCCCCACCGTCAAAGGGCTTACAGTCTAGCTGGTGAACATTTCTTTCAAAAAATACTATTGTGTCATATTGTTAAAAGTTTATTTTCCAAGAGACTAAAGGAAAACCAATATATGCTAGACCTTGATCGAACTTTCTTTTTTTTTTTTTATTTTTTTTTTTAAATCTTTTTTTTCCTTAATTTTATTTATTTATTTATTAGGAAAGAGAGAGAGTGAGAGAGAGCAGGTCAGAGTGAGAAGCGGAATCCCCATGGAGCTGGGGTCCGATGTGGGACTCGATCCCGGGACTCCGGGATCATGACCTGAGCCGAAGGCAGTCGCTCAACCAACTGCGCCACCCAGGGGCCCTTGATCGAACTTTCTTAATGTTTGGAATTTTCAAGGGCTAGTGTTTTCAAAAGGAAGTTGAGGCTTTCCAGACAGGAAGCCATCACAGAATTTGAATTGACTATTCAGCCTGACATTGCACTTGCTTTCTTGGAAATACGAAAATCCCAGTGACCGCCAAGGAACTGTGTCCTGTGTGAAGTCATCCAACTTTCCTTACAAAATGACTGTCACAGCCCTGGGAATACAAGAGGGAAAACCGGGCACAGCATTTGGGGCCCATTTTCCATATTCCTGAAGCCTCAGTTTTCTCGCAAATAAATGGGGCTAATAATATGACCTCCTAAGATTATTGGGAGGCTGACACATAGTTACAGCTGTCTCAGAGTGAGAGACCAATGAATGGTAGCTATTGTCATTAGCTTTCTTCCACTGGATGCCATGCCCTGTTCCTGATTCATCAGCAACCCGGGCATCGCAGCAGCCATATTTGGGGAAGCACAGCCATCGACCGCAGCCATCTGCCTGTGTTTTGAATATTTAAAAAACCCATGAAGCATGAAGAGGAAACAAGGCATCAATCCTTGCACCGGAGCCGTGGCCCCTTGCTCCCCATGTCTCACTCCCGGTGAGGATCACATGCTTCTGCTCTCAGCTGAGCTCTCAACCACTCCGAGCTCTGGGGCTCCTCCTGCATCGCCTTCTGTTCCCACTCAGTCTTCTCCTTGCTTCTCATGGAGTTGCACCTCTGAATTCTCCGTCTGTCTTTTTACTTAGGCTGGCTCACCGGTTCTACTCTGAGAAGAAGCACAGATTCGCAACACTAACCTTCCCCCGAGTTCTTGCGCAGGAATGCCCCAATCCCCTCTCGTGCTCAGGCTGTCAGAAGGGGGAGACCGGGCAGCAACCTGGATGTGCAAGGGGGGGCGGTGTGGTAGGCACCCGGATTTTCTGACTGGCTTCCTCATGGACTTCTGGCATTTCTTTTGCCAGAATGACTCCTTCATTTCTTTGGGTCTCAGTTCTCTCCTCCGGGAATGGGGCGGGCACGACTGACCGAGGCTCCTTGTTTCCAGTCAGCTGCATGAGGCCTTTGGGAGATGGAGTGAGATTGTGTCTAGAAGGCCAGTCGAGCTCCTCCGAGAATGGAGCTCTCTAACGACAGGGCATGATGACGTGTCCCTCACAGGAAGAGGGAGAGCGAGGCTGTTCAGGAGCTCAGGGCGCATCTCTCGGGCTCTCTCCCCCGTCACCGTAATGGCTGAGATGCTTCAGTAATGGAGGCAGGGCGCTCACCAGTCAGGAGGTGTGGGTCACAGATGCGGTTCTGTTGGAGGACACGTGCAAGCTTTACTAACAGCCTGGGTGCAGGGAGCAATGCAGAAGCCAGAAATCCTTCTCTCAGCTCTAAGGGCTCCCTCCTCCAACCTCCCCACCCCCAGAGGTGGGAATCCTGAAGGGGCTCACTGGCAGGCATTCAGCGAATGCTCACGGAATTGAATGGAAGTGACTATTAATGAAATTATCTTCCTCCGAAGAATGGTAGCTTTGGCCTGTGTCAAGTATTCACTGGCACTTGAAGCAGTGGGGGCTCAAGGGGTGTTGCCTATTATCCTGGGAAAAGTGAGGGGTGGTGGGGTGTGAGTCCTCTGTGTCTACACTTCTCTGCTCCCACTCCCGGGCGAGGTGGTTCAAGGCGGGCCCACCGGCATCGCCGGGAGACAGTTGTGCAGGGCTGAAGGTGGACGGGGGGTCATATCGTTAGAATAATCCGCCTCGGATAACCAAGAGCAGCCAGCCTCTGGAGGCATTGCTTGGCGGAGAGGCAGAAGGCCAGTGGTCAGAGAAAAGATGAGAAGAAAAAGATCCCTGCGGTGGAGAACCGGGGAATATACACACGTTGCCTGGTCGGCAGCCCCTTCAGCCTGGCTTTTCTGGAAACTGGGCAGGTTGGCCTCCTTCTGCAGACCTGGCTCCACTCTGAGCCTCCCGCATCAAAATCCCTGTGTCCTTGCACTTAAATAGAATGAGATTTGGATCTCACCTCTGCTTCTTGGATAAATATTTACGTTTTCTAAGCTTCAGTATCTTTGTCCACCCGGTGGGGGTAATGATACCTACCCTCCAGAGTTTGGGGGAAGATCATGGCTGTCATGAGGAGATTTCCACAAATGAGGGTTAAGAGCAGTGGTAGGAGGATAATGGCAGGAATTTCTGAGATCTGGTCTTACGTACAAGATGTGTTATCTGAGGTGTCCAAGTGCCTGCTTTGGTGACCTAGCTGGTACCCAGCCAGGACATCATTTCCATCCTCTCTCCCTGTGGGCAGCCCTGTATCTGAGTTTGCTGAGCATTGCCTGCTCTCAGGCCTCCTCTCAATAAATACAAATGGCAACTTACATTTCAGTGGGAAGAGACAGACGATAAATAAAACAATCCCGTAAAATGCATACGTTAAATGATATTAAGTTCTTTAAGGGGTGAGGGTGAGGGAATGAAGCAGGGAAATGGCATGGCGGGGTTGAAATTTAGAGAGAATGGCCTGGAAAGTTCTCTCTGAGAAGATGGTGTTTGAATAAAGATTCTAGCCTGGGGGCAACTTCTCTGATATCACCAGCTTGGTTCTCGGGCTGTCTGGGGCCACACATCTTGAGATGCTTGAGACGAGCCTTGTGCTCTGCCTGAGAGCCTGGCCTTAGATCATGACAAGCATAGAGTCATCAGTGTCATGGGGAAAATCACAAAAGGAGACCGGGGATCACACCAGAAAGGACCATTATTTTTGACAGGTAAAGGGGACAAGGGGAAGACGCACTTGGCTCAAGGACCTGGAGTGACCTACATACTGAAAGAGGAGTAATGGTGAGGATCTCCTTGATGCTGGGTTCGGTGCTCCAGATCCTTGCTTCTGAGTGGGGGGCGGGGGGAGGGGGGAACCCAGCATCATCCGTGTCACAGCTTGTTGGAAATGCTCAGTTTCGGGTCCCAGCCCAGACCTATGGAAACAGACTCTGCATTTTTAATAAAACCCTTTGGTGATTCATAGGCACACGAGAGTTCATCTTTGCCAAATATAGTGTGGTGCGTCTGCGTCATATTGCGTTTATATGCTGAGATTCCCTCTTGCGCTTGAGGAGGGTCCAGCAGTGGTGATATATTGGGGGGCAGAAGAAACCACTAGGGAGGGATATGGTAGCACTCCCATCTTCCCAGAACAAAGTGCCTTCTGTGGCTACTCTGCATTTCTTCCCTGGGTTCCTTTCTGTGGACAAGATGACTCTCTCAGCCCTCAGTGCCACGTCTACATTCCAGGCAGTGGGATGGTAGGACAAGATGAAAGGACACATCCCACTCCTTTTAAGGTCATCACTTGGGTCACCTCCCATTAGGGATGGTCTAGTCACATGGCCATAGCTGCAAAGTATGCTGGGAAATGTAATCCTTAGCTGGGTGATGAGATTCTCAATTTCCATTACTTTCAAACCACAGAAGAAATGGAGAATGGATTGAGTGATGTCAACAAGCCATCCCTTTTTCATCAAGGAAGAGAATCACTGGGACAAGCCATAAGCTAAAGAGCAGGCTAGAACAAGGACTGAAATACAGGCACTCAGGTAAGTTGGATAAGGTCCCATCAGTCAGAGCACTGTGAACTCTGACCAGAAAATTGCTTGGGGACCAGTTCTGAGTGTCTCAGAAGCTCTCATTCAAACTGTATTAAAATGGCACTCACTCAGAGTGACACTGGGTGATGGTGTATCTTGTGCACGGTCCGTGTCCGTGCCATACCAGTTGTTAAGTATGCGTGTGTGTATATATATACATATATATATGTATATATATATTTTAAGTAGGTTCCATGCCCAGCATGGAACCCAACTCATGACCCTGAGATCAACACCTGAGCTGAGATCAAGAGTCAGACACTCGACCTACTGAGCCACCCAGGTGCCCCAGTTGTTAAATGTTTTTCATGTTACTTCTGCTCTCATCTCTTGAGGTTCTGGAAGGCTGAAATGCGATTTTCTCTTACTTTCACTACCTAACTCTCCTGAAAGATTAAGATTTGCAGTAGGTGAGAAATTATAATGCCTCAGATGCTTCAGGGCACGTTTTCTCCACCCTGTACAGAATTTTATTTTAAACTAAAATAAAATTAATTTTTAAAAATTTAATTTACATGTCCAAGGACAAAATTGTCACAGTCTGTTTCCTCCACTGTCTCCTCCAAGCCCTGCTTTCTGCTCGTTGGCTTTTATAGAATTGCAGTCCCTGACCAGGGAGGAGGTGTCTGGGCTGGGGGAGGTGGGGAGATGGTGGCCTCATTGCCTCAAAAGGGGCATCCAAGCAAAAGAGAGTTAGCCACAGAGTTTCCTGTCAAGGACATGAATGTTTCCCAGGATATGTGTTTCTCAAATGGGCACAATAGGGAGCTAAGGGTGAGGTAAGGATTGTCGGTACATTTTCCAAATATGGTTGCTGTGTTTAGTCACGTGGCCCAGTGTGAACTGTGCCTCCAGTGGTTGTGCAAGAGGCAGACCCTGTTTCACACAGGATCTTTCTCTGCTATCCTTAAGAGTGTTGCACTCGGGAGAGAGAATGTCTATAAGCAAGTTTTAAAGTGTCTCGTGAGGCATGATTGGTGCCCGGGTGGGGGGTGCTGGAGGCATAGCATCCTCTGGACTATCTAATCCTAGATACAGTTTTTAGGCCACATAGAAAGGCAGCCTAAGAATCCTGCAGCGAAATGATGGAATGGGACAACTCCTAATAAACAGGCTAAAAGTGGGTCCCAATTGTGTGCAACCACGCAGGATTTAAAAAAAAAAAAGATTTCTTTGTGTGGGGTCTCTGAGTATGTATCAGGGGACAACTGTGCAGATTGTCAGAGATTACAGGCCGAAAATGCGAAAATAAGACCTACGAGGCATGTAATAACTCAAGTGTATTAGCTAGGATACAAGTTTGGTTGGTCTAAGGCCAAATCAACAGACACCAAGGATGGGCCAAGGAATCAATCCATAATCATGACCTTGAGCTGGAGCTCTGACAAGGAGATTCAGTATCCAGGCAAACAGAGAATGCAGCCAGTGAGCATCCTCACGCCAGGTTCTTTCAGAAAACACGGGGTCTCAACAGGTGTTCCTGCATTTGAAGATGAAGCCTTAAAGGGTGGGGGCAGTAGGGAGGGAGACATAAGGCCTGTAAAAAATTACCAAAGTAGAAACAGTTTTAAATATCCTAAGGAGGGGAGCCTGGGTGTCTCAGTTGGTTAAGCATCTGCCTTTGGCTCAGATCATGATCCCAGGGTCCTGGAATAGAGCCCCACATTGGGCTTTCTGCTCAGTGGGGAGTCTGCTTGTCCCTCTCCCTCTGCCCTTCCCCCTGCTCATGCTCTCTCTCTCTCTCCTCTCTCTGAAATAAATAAAGTCTTTAAAAATAAATAAATAAATATCCTAAAGAGTCAGAGGAATAGCAAACCTTGAAAATGAGTCACGAGAACCAGAAGAACATTTTAGAAACTTGACGAACATCCTCAACAGAAGGCAAAGAAACTCTCCAAAACCAGACTTGAAAAGTTCATGGAAAAACCAGGCTAAAATAAGAAGTGACAACTGAAATATTAAATAGGCATAGCTTAGGGAAAATAATGATAAAGCAACTTTATTTTAGTTTCTTACTGTCACTTGCCCTCATTTTATTTTTTAGCATGGAAGATTGCAAATGTATAAAAAGGAGGCAGACTAGCGTAATGAACGCTCAGGTTCCCATCACCAGCTTTTCCTGTCCAGCTCAGGACAGATGTTTCATCTGCACCTTCCCTTGCTCCCCTGCCTCCTGAGGCAGATATTTTGTCCTCTGGCTCTCCTGTATCCTCCTATCCGGAAAACATATCAGGAATTGGCCCAATTCTCACCAAATCTCCTATTACCACTCTAGTCCATGCCATGTCCTAGCTCCACCTTTTGCCTGGATGATCTTTGTTCCCAACTAATCTTGGTGTCCATTCTTGTTTTCAACTTTTATTATAAAGTAAAAGACACAGAAAACTACACAGAACAAATGTAGAGATTAAGGATTGTTATAAGGCGAACACCCTTGTAACTGCTACCTAGAACAGGAAATCGAACTTTTTTGGTCACCCCAATGTTCCCCATCAGTGCTCCATCCTATTCATTTACCTTGAAATACAGTTTATATAGGAAGAGCAGTATAAATGCTTGGCTCATTTTACCTATGTTCACAATATTAACTCTGCTGTCACATCAGTGCATTTTGTATGTTCGCAACCTTCTCCAACAAACACAAGGGGAAAATGCTGTGAGGAACTGTAACAAAATGTTGAAGTTGCTTCCTTTTTATACTGGGACTTTTGAGAATGTCCTTTTTCCCTACCCCCCAAAGGACCCACACCAGACTGTAACTGTAACTGTGGTTACATGCGTTGGTGAACTGTGCACGATTTTCTTCTCTTCTTATTTTCCCCATGTGTTCTAAATTTCCTACAATCAATCATATTATTAATAAAATGGGAAAATACATCTGTATCATATCTTTCTGTCTATCCATCCGTCAATCGAATTTTTGGCACTCCCGGTCCTCAAATTACTCTATTCATAGCTAGGAAATCTATATTGTTTGGAATGAAGTATAGCCTCCAAATGATTTCTCTCTCACAAAAGTCATATTGGTACATTGTGAGGTTTTGCTATTTTAAGGCAAAATGGTAATGTCCAGTGTGTACACAGAGCAGAGGTACCAGGAGAGGTGGTGAGAACAATCCTCTTTTCCGGACTCAACCAGGGTTCCTTTCCTTTGGGCTGCTCCTAGTTGGAGCTCCAGTGTCACCGGATGGACGGAATGAATGCTGAAGCCAGTATCTGCTTCTGTGAGTTTGCTAGGACCGACCGCCATAACCAAGCACCACAGATGGGGTGGTTTAAGTAACAGAAATGTCTTTTCTCACAGTTCTGTGGGCCAGAAGTCAAGATCAATATATTGGCAGGTTGGTTTTCTTCTGAGGCCCCTCTTTTGGGCTCGTAGTTGGCTGTCTCCTCCCTGTGTTCACATAATCTTCCCTCTGTACCCATCTGTGTCGTATTTCCTCTTCTTACAACACCGGCCATACTGGATGTAGACCCACCATAATGACCTCAATTAACCTTAATTCCCTCTTTAAAGACCCTATCTCCAAGTAACATTCTTAGGTACTGGGGGTTAGGACTTTAAAACATAAACTTGGGGGCACACAACTCAGCCCAGAACGCCTCTCATTGTCTGTTGCGGTCCCATTTTCTTCCCTTATAGAAATGGCAGCATTCTAGTAGAAAGCAACTCTTGGTTCACCGCGGAAACAACTCTACCCCGCTCACCTTGGCTGCCTCCGAAGTCTTCACGTAAAATGAGTTTGTAACTTCCCGCTGTGGATTTCCCGATCACAGCTAGTTGTCTCCATCTTAGCCACGAGCTCACTGCTGGCCAGCCTGGTGGCCTGACTGTCACCTCCCAGGATTTCCCACCAGGGCGCTACCCACAGTCAGCCCTGCCTCCTCACAGGCCCTGAAGCGCGGCTTTCTTTGCATTTTCCTTCAGTTGCCCTTCAACTTAAGAGCTTGCCCGGGTCCTAATTCACCCAACCTCGGAATCACATGGACGCTGCTTTCAGATCATCTGGACCGTCTTCCTCCCTCTCTGTTTCTCTCCATGGTAAGGAAGTCAGGGGCTCCACGGGCAGATGTTCAGTTCACAATGGGCTGCTTTCCTGGTTACTTTTAAATTCTACTTTAAATGAGGGAGAAGTTCCTCTGCTACCCCAGGCTGAGTGTTATCAACTTTTATTTGCATATAAGAAAACCTGAAGCAGTTGTGAAAGCAAATAGGCAAATGAGAACAGGTTTGTTTACAACTGCAGACACGTCTTGCATTTATTTTTCCACAAAAGACCAGAATGCAGTTTTTGCTTCAGTGGGTAGATGGTAATCTATGTACAGCTCCTCACATGGTAATCAGGCTGAAGGTTATACATTTAGGGCACCTTCTTTAAGTGAGAGAATGCCCAAATATATTACTTCTGCAACCTTGACAAAAACTCACGGGCTTATGCATAAATTTCTAAGTCGCCCCATACACACAGCCCCTTAGGAGTTGGAAGGGGCCTATCTATGCAAACCAGAGACCCTGAAGCTAGTCCTGAAGCTTGTGTTTCATTAAATTCCTAGTAAATATGCTTCTAATTATAATGAACAACTGAGATGTTTACTTGTTTATTGTTTTTCTCCCTCAGCTCGGGCTGGAAACACGGTACTGTATTCATCATGCATATCTCACATTCTGAGCACAGCACTTTTTTATAGTAGGCAGTCATTAAATATTTGTTAAATGAAATTAATTACTGGAAGGTAGAAAGGAAAAGTGAATGAATATGGTGACAGGTCTAAATGCAATTATGCTTCTACTGTACGGAGGAAGCTGAGCAGTTCGAAGTGACTAACAAACATCCTTGGGCATCACATTCCAAGGGAACATGGGCTATCATGCCCATGGAACTGCTTTCTCCCCAACCTCCCTCCTATGGCCTCCTGCGACATCTGAGACCCACTCCTTTAACAAGAGCAGTGTAGCTAGCCTCCAGGGCTCTGGGAGTTCTTGGCCCAAGCCCTGCAGCTGTGAGGGGATCAGTCGGGTCCAGAGCTAGGTGACCTTTGGAAAGAACTTCAGGCTTATTCTTTCCTCTAGACTTGTCTGCTGAAGCCACGATAACCAGTGACCTTTTCCTGGGAACACTTAGAGCTGTCATGACAGAAAATCTACCGTATTGTGGAGAAAAACCTACCTTCCTTTTAAGCTTAAAGTGCCTCCTGACCCCCCACCCCCCATACTCTCAGGCAAGAACAATCTGCAAGAGCAATCACCTCATAGCAGTGATGGCTAGATAAATTCGCAATGAGAGCACAACATCCTTTTGTCAAAGCCAGGTCATCAGCAGACTCCATCTAGAGAACAGGGTGACGTCTCTGTGTGTACCACACGGCATCTGGTTCTTTGTGGGGGCTCCAAATACATTGCTGAAACGCTAATAGTGAGTTTTCATTTCTTTGTCTTTCTGCCTCCGGCAGCTTTGCTTTGATGCTTTCAGGATTTGGGCATGTGAGCTCGGGTTAGGACCTTAATCACGGCATGATATTAGGCATATTTAGAAAAACCAGAGTTGTAAGGGGAAGGAATGTAATAATAAGGATTTAGAGATGAAAGCAATCTGAGAGAAAACACTAGCAAAAGGAACAGAAATACAACTTGATGTGGGCCTGATGAACTACCACAGTTTTCATAGGGCCTGGTTGGAATAATCCGGACATTACAGGTTATGGCGTGGCTTAGGCTGTCTGAATCCCTGGGTTTGAACCCCACCTCCAGATCTTCCTAGTTGTGCCCTCTTGGGCCAGTTCCTTAACTTAGGTGGGCCCAATCTTCCACATCTTCAAAGAAGGGACTAATGAGAACACCCACCTCATGGGTCAGTGAGGTTTCGGTGAGATAACGTGTGCACATTGCTTAACAGTCCCTGAGCCTTAGAACTCAACAGAGGGTAGCAACTAACCATTGCCAGGAAACCACAGCTTATTTGGAAGAATCAATCATATCTATCTACTGAAGAGCAATGTGCTTTATAAAAATTGGCTCTGAGCAGTCTGACCGCAATGCGCACTCCAGGCAGGGGGGTGAAAATGTGAGTACAAAGTGTTACATGTGCTTTTCAGATGTAGAGAAAGAAAGCACTAGGTAACTGGTGACTTCAGAAGACAACAAAGAAATCAGTTGTGGAATAGTTAAGGAAGGAAAGATGGATGGAAAGAATGAGAGATGGAAGAGGAGTGAACTTGGGAAATATTTGCTTACAAGGGCATGACAATGGCCACCCACTGGCAAGGGGCACGATAATGATGCAGGAGAAGGTTCTGGTTAGAAGAAAGTATGTGTCCAGGAAAAGCCTGCCTGGAGGGTCCAGCCCTCTTGGTTTCTTGGGACATTGATTATCTGCTGGATTAACTTGGGCAGCACTAGACTAACTCTCTTTGCACAGAAGAATAATGTCAGTGAATCCAGCTGGGGCACCACGTTCCAGAGCCTATCTGGAATGAATGGTGTCACAGATAGAGTTGCCAGATTTAGCAGCTAAAAATACAGGATGCCTAATTAAATCTGAATTTCTGATAAAAATTTAAATAATTTTTTAAAGATTTTATTTATTTGACACAGAGAGAGATCACAAGTAGGCAGAGAGGGAGGGGGGAAGCAGGCTCCCCGCTGAGCAGAGAGCCCGATGCAGGGCTCGATCACAGGACCCTGAGATCATGACCTGAGCCGCAGGCAGAGGCTTTAACCCACTGAGCCACCCAGGCGCCCCCGAATAAATTTTTAGCATAAGTATGTCCTGTGCAATATTCGGCCCACACTTAAACTAAAAAAGTATTTGTCATTTACTTGAAATTCAAATTTAACTGGCTTTCCCGTATTGGATCCATCAATCTTAATCTCAGGAGCTCTATTAATATCAGCAGCAATGCAGTGCAAAAATGAAGTCGATGTTTAGGAGATGACAAGAATTCCCTCCTCCTAAAGGCAGTAGTAGGTAACATCTGTTAGCAAATGTTCTGTGCTAGGTTATCTCATGGGTCCCTTTTCATTTAATCCCCCCAACACCCCTGGGGGCAGGGGCCGTCATCATCCTAGTTACACTGAAGGAACCTGAGGCTCAGGAAGTACTTTACAAAAGACTAACAGCTAAATAATGGCAGAGTAGTAAATCCAGATCCCTCTGGATCAAAATAAGCTGGCCAGGGACTTCATGGCCTCTCACAACGCCTGGGTTTGCCATGTTGAACACAGCCAGGGTTCTGAGCAACCTCACCCCCCTTCCTGCTGTGTGGAACCCTGAATGACAAGGACATACTGACCCCTGATCCCCAACCCAAACTGCTCAGGTAGCAGAGAGAGAGGGCGTATGTGTGGGACAGGTGACCCTCCCCATCCCTTCCCATGAGTCAAGAGATGCACTGCTTCCCTTCTGGGTCTCCTGTCCTAATGTGCAGGTCACTCCACTGGTGGGTAGAGGTGGAAGGTTGTGCCCATTAAACCCCACCTCCAGCTCCCACTCACTCAATTCTCCAAACATAACTTCCCTCCCCTCCTATTCCCATCTTCTCCAGATGGAAGCACAGGGGCTTCAATGAGGTTTAAGTAGTTCCTTTTACTAGACAGCCTGCTCAACATGGTCTCTTTTTGGTAGTGCTGTCCTCCCCTGGGTTCCCCCTCACCTTCCTTTGGGATGCCCCACCCCTTCCCACAGGAACAAACTGTTCTGGGCCTTGTATCTTGCAAATTCTGCAGCCTCTGCCATCAGCCAGATGTTGATGGAGGCCTTCTACTGCCCAAGCTTCTGCTGGTGCCCACAGGGGAGCCGCAGATTCTAGTGCCATTATTGGGAATAAGACATGGGTGATCTCATTCCACGCCTCTGTACCAGTGAAGGCTGTGGCCTGAATCCTCCCCAGTTCCTTAAAGGCACATATTAACCATTGTAAACAAATCAGTTGGATCTCACACAAGGCAAGAATATTCTTTTTACTTATATGATTTTGACCCTACTTATTGAGAGATAATAACCATGACATTATTATGCTAAAGGAACATTTGTCTCCTTCCCACATCTGCTTCTTTTACAGTGGACAACATACAGTGTATCTGGCTAGATCCTTCTTGTTTTCATTCTCAGCCTCACTGTCACTACCTTGAATGATCTTTCCCAGGACATCTACAGTAATCCTGGACATCAGCAACATAGAAGAACAGGACCCACTCATACCCCCACACAGCAACAATCACTAGACACAACTGAACTTATGGGAACTTTGGGATCCAGGTCAGAATGCAGATCCTGAAGCATCCCTGTAACTTGGATGCAGCCCCTCCTAGCTACGGGCTGGCCACAATCCTTCCCACCCAAAGACCCAATAGGTGACACGCCCACACGTGCCCCTGAGACAGACCCTCTGATCTCATTCTGTCTGAAGACCCTGAAACAGCTCTAGCTTTTCTCAGTTGTAGGCAGAGATATCCTTCCCACCCACGAACCCAGAGGGAGTCATGACTGCCTATGGCCCTAGAGGCACACCTGCCAATCTCAGTCTAGCTACAGACCTTGAAACAGCCCTCTAACCTGGCTCCAGTCCCTCTCATCCATGGTCTGAGGGTGGTCCCGTCCACCGAGGGTCCTGGCAGAGGCACACCTATCTATAGACTTCTGTCCCATCTGTGGACCCTGAAGCAACCCTGTGATCAGTCCCAGCCCCTCTCAGCTGTGGTCCGGGACTGATCTTGCCTGGCCAGGGACCTGCCCAGTGACCTGTTGGGAGCTTTTCGAGGGACCCAGCAGGAGACATATCCTTTTTCACACCTGATAACAGGCCTGCAGTCTGCAGACCCTGAAGCTGACTCTTGTCCCAGCAATCACCCAAGGTCATTGAGGCACCCCCTCTACCTAGATGCCAGATAGAATCCATGCCTGAATAAGCCCCTGGTAACAGACTCGCCAACAGCAGACCCCGCAGCAGCCATAGGACCAAGCTCCAGCTCTGCTCAACTACAATTCCAGAGGTGATTCCATTTGCCCTGGGATCCAATGGGAGAAGGTCTTCACCTATGTATAGAGACCAAAAGAGGTATTTGCCCCTTTAAATGCATAGACACTGACACAAGGCTACATGGATCACGAAGAATCTGGCAAACTAACACTATCAAAGGAAACTAATAAAGCTACAGTATTGACCCCAAAGGAATGGAAATCTATGAATTGCCTGACAATGAATACAAAATAATCATCTTAAAGAAGAAGTTCAATGAGATGCAAGAGAACACAGATAGATAACTAAAAAAATCAGGAAAACAATGCATGAACAAAATGAGAAGTTTAATTAAAAAAAATGGAAACCATAAAAAAGAACAAAAACAAAAGCTTAGAGCTAAAGACTGACAAAAAAATTCAATAGAAAGCTTCAAAAGAAGACTCAATTATGCAGAAATAAAAATTAGCAAATTCAAAGACAGGTCATTCAAAATCAGTCAGCTAAAGGAATACTGACAACCAAGAATGCTATTCTCAAAAACAGATAAGAGATAAGACATTCCTAGACAGACAAAAGCTGAGAAAGTTCATCACCACTGGACATGCTCTACAGGAAATTCTAGCCAAAATTTTTCAGGTCAAAATGAAATGACACTATGTAACAACATGAAAACATGAAAGTATAAAACTCACTGGTAAAAGTAAATATATCCTATCAAATTTAGATTTGTCGGGGCGCCTGGATGGCTCAGTGGGTTAAAGCCTCTGCCTTTGGATCAGGTCATGATCTCAGGGTCCTGGAATCGAGCCCCACATCAGGCTCTCTGCTCAGCAGGGAGCCTGCTTTCCCCTCTCTCTCTGCCTGCCTCTCTGCCTACTTGTGATCTCTCTCTGTGTCAAATAAAATCTTTTAAAAAAAATTAGATCTGTCAAATTTAGAATACTTTAATTCTGTAAGGGTGGTATATAAATCACTTTTAAGTTTAGTATAAAAGTTAAAAGACTCAGGTATTAAAAATAATTTTATTACAATCAGTTGTTAATTCATACACAATATAAAAAGATGTTAAATGTGACATCAATAGCATAAAATATGGCAGGGGAAGAGTAAAAGTGTACATTGTATGAGACTGAAGTTAAGTTGGTATTAGCTTAAAATAGACTGTTATAATTAGATTTTATGAAACCTCATGGAAATCGCAAAGAAGAAACCTCTAGCATATACAAAAAGATCAAGAGAAAAGAATTAAAGCATACCACTACAAAAAAATCAATAAGCATCATTTGCTGTTCTTTTTCTAGTTCCTTTAGATGACAGATGAGGTTGTGTATTTGCAATTTTTCTTGCTTCTTGAGGTAGGCCTATATTGCTATACACTGCCCTCCCTTCTGCTGTATCCCAAAGGCTTTGGAGCATTGTGTTTTCATTTTCATTTACTTCCATGTATTTTTTAATTTCTTCTTTAATGTCCTGGTTAACCCATTCATTCTTTAGTAGTATGTTCTTTAATCTCCATGTATTGGTAGTCCTACCAAATTTTTTCTTGTGGTTGACTTCAAGTTTCATAGCTTTGTGGTTGGAAAAACCCAGAAATGAACCACAACTATATAGCAAACTAATCTTTGACAAACTAGAAGAGAATATGCAATGGAAAAAAGAATCCCTTCAACAAATGGTGTTGGAAAGACTGTACAGCAACATGCAGAAGAATGAAACTGGACCACTTTCTTATACCATATGCAAAAATAAATTCAAATGGATGAGAGACCTAAATGTGAGACAGGAAACCATCAAACCACCAAAATCCTAGAGAACACAGGCAGCAACCTCTTTGACATTGGCTATACCATCTTCTTACTAGACATGTCTCCAGAGGCAAGGGAAACAGAAGCAAAAATGAACTATTGGGACTTGAAGATAAAAAGCTTCTGCACAGTGAAGGGAATCAATAAAGTGAATCAACAAAATGAAAAAACAATGTACAAAAGGGGAGGAGATATTTGCAAATGACATATCTGATAAAGGGTTAGTATCCAAAATCTATAAAGAACTTATCAAACTCAACACCCCCAAAACAAATAATTCAGTTAAAAAATGGGTAGAAGATATGAATAGACATTTTCTCAAAAACATACAAATGGATAACAGATACATGGAAAGATGTTTGACAGCACCCATCATCAGGAAAATACAAATCAAAACTATGATGAGATGCCACCTCACAACTGTCAGAATGGCTAAAATGAACAACACAGGAAACGACAGGTAGTGGCAAGGATGTAGAGAAAGGAGAACCCTCTTACACTGTTGGTGGGAATGCAGACTAATGAATGGATAAAGAAGTGATACACACACACACACACACACACACACAGGAATATAACTCAGCCATCAAAAAAGAATGATAGCTTGTCATTTTCAATGAGATGGATGGAGCTGGAGTGTATTATGCTAAGTGAAATAAGTCAGTCCAAGATGGACAAATACCAAATAATTTCACTTATAGGTGGAATGTAAGAAACGAAACAGATGAACATAGGGGAAGGGGGAAAAACGAGAGAGAGAAGAAAACCGTAAGAGACTCTTAACTATGGATAACAAACTGAGGGTTGATGGAAGGGTGATAAGTGGGGGATGGGCTAAATGGGTAATGAGGATTAAGGAGGGCACTTGTTGTGATGAGCACTGGGTGTTATATGTAATTGATGAATCACTAAATTTTACACCCAAAACCAGTATTATACAATATGTTAACTAGCTAGAATTTAAATAAAAAAATTGACACGAATGACAACAAAATCAATAAGCCACAAAGGAAAACAGCAAAAAGAAAGAAAGGAAGAGAGTAACTAAAAAACAGTAAGAAAACAATTAATGAAATGGCCATAGCAGGGATTTACCTATCAGTAATTACTTTAAATGTAAATGGATTAAATTCTCCAATCAAAAGATATGGAGTGGTTAAATGGATAAGAAAAAAATTACAATCCAACAATATGTTGCCTGTAAGATACTCACTATAAATTTAAGGACACACACTACATCAGGAAGTAAAGGGTTAAAAAAGATATTCCATGCAAATGGTAACTAAAAGAGAACAGCATGGTTATACACATCAGACAAAACAGACTTTAAGCCAAAATCTGTAACAAGAGACAAAGAAGGTGATTATATAATGATAAATGACTCAATTCACCAAGAGAATATAACAGTTATAAATATATGCACCAATATTGGAGCATGTAAATACATAAAGCAAATATTAACAGAAACAATGTGAGAAAAGGACAGTAGTACAATAACAGTAGGGGACTTCAACACCCTACTTTCAATAATGGATAGGTCATCCAGCAAAAATAAATAGGACTGGAATAAATAACTCTGGATTTGAATAACACCATGGATCAAATGAACCTAACATACATATGTAAAACACTTCATCCAATAGTAGCAGAATACACATTCTTCTCATGCACACAGAACATTCTTCAAGGGGCACCTGGGTGGCTCAGTGGGTTAAAGCCTTCAGCTCAGGTCATGATCTCAGGGTCCTAGAATCGAGCCCCACATCGGGCTCTCTGTTCAGCAGGGAGCCTGCTTCCTCGTCTCCCTCTGCCTGCCTCTCTGCCTACTTGAAATCTCTCTCTCTCTCTGTGTCAAATAAATAAGTAAATAAAATCTTTAAAAAAAAAAGAACATTCTTCAGGATAGATCATATGTTGGGCCACAAAATAAGTCTTAACAAATTTAAGAAGATTAAAATCATATCAAGTATCTTCTCTGATCACAATGGTATAAAATTAAAAATCAATAACAAGGAAAACAATTTTAAAGATTTTCTTTATTAATTTGAGAGAGAGAGCATGGAGGGTGGGAAAGGCAGAAGAAGAGGGAGAAGCAGATTCCCCAGTGAGAACATGACCTGAGCCAAAGGCAGAGGCTTAACTGACTGAGACACTCAGGTACTTCAGAAGGAAAATCTGAAAATCACAAATATGTGGAAGTTAAACAACATACTCCTGAGCTACCAATAGATCAAAAAAGAAACCATATGGGAAATCAAAAAGTATCTTGGGATAAACAAAAATGAAAATACAACATTTTGAAACTTAGTATGAAAAAACTAGGTAACCTAGCAGAAGTTGAACTGGGATGCCAGAAAAGCAGTTCTTAGAGGGAAGTTTATAGTGATAAATGCCTACATTAAAAAAAAGAAACTAATATCTTAAATAAATAATCTAACTTTGTACCTCAAAGAACTAGAAAAAGAACAAACTAAGCCTAAAGTTAGTAGAAGAAGGAAATAACAAAGATTAGAGGATAAATAAATAAATGAAATAAAGACTAGAAACACAACAGAAAAGATCACTGAAACTAGGAGTTGGTTTTTGGAAAATATAAATAAAATCAACAAATCTTTACTCACACTAAGAAGAAAAGAGAGAAGACTCAAATAAAATCAGAAATTAAAAAGGAGACATTACAACTGATACCTCAGAAATACAAAAGAGCATAAGAGACTCCATGAATAATTATCTGGTAACAAACCTAGAAGAAATAAAGTCCTAGCCTACTAAGACTCAATCATGAAGAAATGGAAAATCTAAAAAGACCAATAATGAATAAAGAGATTGAATCAATAATCAAAAACTTCCCAACAAAGAAAAGTCCAAGACCAGATGGCTTCACAGGTGAATTATACCAAACATTAAATGAAAAATTAATGCCAAATCTTCTCAAACTCTTCCAAAAAAATTGATGAGAGGGAACATTTCCAAATTCATTTATAAGACCAGCCATTGCCCTTATGCCAAATCCAGATAAGGACAATACAAGAAAAGAAATTATAGGCCAATATCCCTCATGAACACAAAAGTCCTCAACAAAATACTTGCAAACTATATTCAGCAGCACATTAAAAAATTCATACATCATGATCAAGTGGGACTTATCCCTGGGATGCAAGGGTGGTTTTTACCTACAAATCAATATATGCAATATATCACATTATCAGAATGAAGGCTAAAAATAATATGATCCTAGATCATATGATTTCAATAGATGCAGAAAAAGTATTTGACAGAATTCAACAACCTCTTATGTGAAAAACAGTCAACAATTTGACATTGAAGAAATGTACCTCAACATAATAAAGGCTATATATGACAAGCCCACAGCCAACATCATGTGGGTTGGTGAAAAGCTAAAAGATTTTCTTCTGAGATAAGGAGTGCCCATTCACCACTTCTATTCAACATAATACTGAAGTCTGAGCCAGGGCAATTAGGCAAAAAATAAAAAATCAAAATCAAAACCATCCAAATCATGAAGGAAGAAGTTAAATTGTTTCTGTGTGCAGGTGACACGATCTTATAAACAGAACCCCCAACAACTACACCATAAAATTGTTAGAACTAATAAATTCAGTAAGATTGTGGGATACAAAATCAAAATACAAAAATCAGCTGCATTTCTATACACTAACAAAAAAACGCTCAAAAGAGAGAAAGAGAGAGAGAGACAAGAAAAGAATTCTGTTTACAACAGCATCAAAAAGAACAAAATGCTCAGGAATAAATTTAACCAAGGAGGTGAAAGACCTGTACACTGAAAACTGAAACACATTGATGAAAGAAATTCAAGAAGATAGATATAAATGCAAAAATATCCTGTGTTTATCACTGGAAGAATTAGAATTGTTAAAATGGCCATATTCCTCACAACAATCATCAGAGTCAATGCAATCCCTATCAAAATTCCAATGGCATTTTTCAAAGAAATAGAGGAAAAATCCTAAAATTCTTTGGGAACCACAAAAGATCATGAATAGTCAGAGCAATCTTGAGGAAGAAAAACAAAGCTGGACACATCACACTTCCTGATTTCAAACTATTACAAAGCTATAAAAATCAAACAATATGGTACTAGAATAAAAACAGACACACAGATCAATAAAGTAGGATAGAGAGCTCATAAATAAAGCCACACATATATGTCAACTAAACCTCAACAAAGACACTAAGAATACACAATGTGGAAAGTACCATCTCTTCAATGAGTGGTGTTGGGGAAATTGTATATCTACATACAAAAGAATGAAATTGACCCTTACCTTAAACCACTCACAAAGATTAACTAAAAATTGATTAAAGACTAGAATGTAAGACATGAAACCATAAAACTTCTGGAATAAACATAGGTAAAAAGCTTCTTGACCGGTCTTGCAAAGGATCTGTTGGACATGATGCTAAAAGCAGAAGCAACAAAAGCAAAAATAAATTAGTGGAACTACATCAAACTCAAAAGCTTCTCCACAGTGGAGGAAAAGGGAATCTACCAAATGGAAGAAAATATTTGCAAGTCATAGATATGATAAGGAGTTAAGATTCAAAATATAGAAGGAATTCATAAAACTCAATAGCCAAAAAACAACCCAATAAAAAAGTGGACTATGAAAAGACATTTTCCCAAAGAAGATATACAAATGGCCAACAGGTGCATGAAATGATGTTCAACATCACTAACCATCAGGGAAATGCAAATCAAAATAATAATAAGATATCACCTCACACCTGTTAAGATAGCAGGTATCAAAAAGATAAGAGATACCCAGTGTTTGCTAGGGTTGTAAAGAAAAGGAAACTCTTGTACACCATTGATGGGAATGTAAATTGATGCAGCCATAGTATAGGGGTTCCTCAAAACATTAAAAATAGAACTACCACATGATCCACCATTTCCACTTCTGAGTATATATCTAGAATAAATGAAAACAGAATATGGAAGAGATATCTGCATCCCCATATTTATTGTAGCAATATTCACAATAGTCAAAATATAGGAACAACCTATGATATATTAATATTATTATTCAGGCATAGAAAAGAAGGAAATCCTGCTTTTTAGAGCAACATGGATGAACCTTGAGGACATTACACTAGGTGAAATATGCCAGACTCAGAAAGAAATACTGGGCAAGATGGCGAAGGAGTAGGAGACCTTAAGTATCCTTGGGTCCCAAAAGTTCAGCTAGATAATTATCAAACCATTCTGAACACCTACAAACTCAACAGAAGATCGAAGAGAAGAAGAACGGCAATTCTAGGAACAGAAAAGTGACCACTTTCTGGAAGGTAGGACATGCGGAGAAGTGAATCCAAGGCGACATTTGGGAAGAGAGAATGTGGGGGGAGGGGCCAGCTCCCGGCAAATGGTAGAGCCATGGAGCAGAAAATTGGAACTTTTAAGGGTCTGCTCCACTGAAGGTTATCACTCCAGAGGCTAAGCAAGGGGTGGAGCCCTTTGGGGACAATGTGGTCTCAGGACCCTTGAGGTCACAAAAAGATCAGGGGTGTCTGAGCATGGCAGAGCTCCCAGGTATCAGAGCAGGGAAGCCAGCTGCAAAGATGGAGCCGAGGAGTGAGCTCTCAGCTCGGAGTTACCTTAAACCGTGATCCAAGGCATAGTCAGGCCACTGTTGTCTGAGCATGGACCCCACAAGTGGCAGATCCTGGAAGACCCCCTCCTTTCTCCTCCAGGAGGATTGGTGCAGGACCACACTGCAGGAATCTACTGGATTTAGAGACTCCAAACAGGCTGTGCGCCAGAGATAGTAATGCTCAGTCACAGGCCGGGTGAGCATGGATTGTGACCGGAGACCAAGGAGACAGGAGGGATTGACTGCTTTTCTCTGAAGGCACACTGAGGAGTGGGGCCCTGAGCTCTCAGCTCCTCTGGGCCGGAGATTGGGAGGCTGCCATATTCATTCCCATCCTCCAAAGCTGTACAGAAAGTATTCAGGGAACAAAAGTTACTGAGAGCAAACCTGAGCAGATTACTTAGCCTGACCCTTGGTAAGGGTAGTGTAATTCTGCCTTAGGCAAAGATATTTGAGAATCAGTGCAACAGGCCCCTCCGCCAGAAAATTAGCAAGAACATCCAGCCAAGACCAAGTTCACCAATCAATAAGAACGGTGGAACTCCAGAGCTATGGGAAAGCAACACATAGAATTAGTGGCTTTTTTCCCATGATCCTTTAGGCTTTCAAAGTTAAATCTTTTAAAATTTTTTTCTTATTCTATTTTTTAAAATTTTTCCTCTTTCCTATTTTAACCTTTTCAAACTCTTTTATCTTATCAATACCTTTTTAAAAAATCTTTTAAAATTTTCATTGTCATAATCATATTCTATCACTTTATTGTATTTAATCTTACTCTTTGTATACATATAGGTTTTTATTTCTTTAAAATTTTGGGATACAGATTCTTCTAACAGATCAAAATATATCCTAAATCTAGTGCATGGTTTTGTTCTAGTCTCCAGCCTGGTCACATTCTTTACTTTTTTTCTTTCTTTTTTCAACCAACTTCTTATCTTATCAATTCATTTTTTAGAATCTTTTTTAATTTTCATCTTTACAGTCATATTCCATCCCTTCATCTTGTTTACACTTATTTTTGTGTATACATATAAGTTTTTCTGTCTTTAAAATTTTGGGAGATAGTCTCTTCTAATAGACCAAAAATACATCCAAAATCAAGTGTGTGGCTCTGTTCTATTCAAATATTTTTTTTCTTTCTTTTTTTTTTTTCTTCTCCTTTCTTCTTTCCCCTTCCCCCCCCATTTCAGGTCTCTTCCAGTTTAGTTAGTGTATATTTTTCTGGGGTCATTGCTACCCTTATAGTATTTTGTTCTCTCATTCATCTATTCTTATCTGGGTAAAACTCACCACAAAAAAAGAATAAGAGGCAGTACCAACGACTAGGGACCTAATCATTACAGACATTAGTAAAATGTCAGAAATAGAGTTCAGAATGATGATTATTAAGGTGCTAGCTGGGCTCAAAAAAAGCATGGAAGATACTAGAGAATCCCTTTCTGGAGAAATAAAATCCCTTTTTGAAGAAATAAAAGAACTAAAATCTAGCCAAGTTGAAATTAAAAAAGCTATTAACAGGGTGCAATCGAAAATGGAGGCTCTTATTCTAAGATAGGTGAGGCAAAAGAGAGAATTAGTGATACAGAAGACCAAATGATGTAGAATAAAGAAGTTGAGAAAAAGAGAGATAAACATCTACTGGACCATGAGGGGAGAATTTGAGAGATAAGTGATACCATAAGACAAAACAATATTAGAATAATTGGGATCCCAGAAGAAGAAGAGAGAGAGGGGCAGAAGGTATGTTGGAGCAAATTATATTAGAGAATTTAGAGAAATTATAGCAGAGAATATAGGAGAGAATTTCCCTAATTTGGCAAAGGGAACAAGCATCAAAGTCCAGGAGGCACTGAGAAACCCCCTCAAAATCAATAAAATTAGGTCAACACCCTGTCGTCTAATAGTAAAATTTACAAGTCTCAGTGATAAATAGAAAATCCTGAAAGCTGTTCAGGACAAGATGTCTGTATCATACAATAGTAGAAATATTAGATTGGTAGCAGACCTATCCACAGACACCTGGCAGGCCAAAAAGGACTAGTATAATATATTCAGAGCACTAAAAGAGAAAAATATGTAGCCAAGAATACTATATCCAGCTAGGCTGTCATTGAAAATAGAAGGAGAGTAAAAACTTCCAGGACAAACAAAAACTAAAAGAATTTTCAAACACCAAGCCAGCCCTAGAGGAAATATTGAAAGGGGTTCTCTAAGCAAAGAGAGAGCCTAAAAGTAACAGACCAGAAAGGAACAGAGACAATATACAGTAACAGTCACCTTACAGGCAATACAATGGCACTAAATTCATATCTTTCAATAGTTACCCTGACTGTAAATGGGCTAAATGCCCCAATCAAAAGACACAGGGTATCAGAATGGATAAAAAAAGAAAAAGAAAAGATCCATTGATATGCTGTCTACAAGAAACTCATCTTAGACCCAAAGACACCTACAGATTTAAAGTGAGGGGGTGGAAAACAATTTACCATGCTAATGGACATGAAAAGAAAGCTGGGGTGGCAATCCTTATATCAGATAAATTAGATTTTAAGCCAAAGACTATAATAAGAGATGAGGAAGGACACAATATCATACTTAAAGCATCTGTCCAACAAGAAGATCTAAGAGTTTTAAATATCTACCCCTAACATGGGAGCAGCCCATTATATAACTGAATTAATAACAAAATAAAAAAAACCACAACAACAATAATACAATAATAGTAGGGGACTTTAATGCCCCCCTTGCTGAAATAGACAATTTATTTAAGTAAAAGAACAACAAGGAAATAAAGACTTTAAATGACACACTGTACCAGTTGGACATCACAGTTATATTCAGAATATTCCATCCCAAAGCACCAGAATACACATTTTTCTCTAGTGCACATGGACCATTATCCAGAATAGGTCACATACTGGGTCACAAATCAGTTCTCAGATCCCAAATCCGTGTGATCCCAGATCACAAATCAGATCCCAAAAGATTGGGATTGTTCCCTGCATATTTTCACATGAAACTAGAACTCAACCACAAGAGGAAAGTTGAAAAGAACTCAAATACGGGAAGGCTAAAGAGCATCCTACTAAAGAATGAATCTTGGAACACTGTAAAAATAAAATTAAATTTAAAAAAATAAAGAATGAATAGGTCAACCAGGAAATTAAAGAAGAATTTTAAAAATTCATGGAAACAAATGAAAATGAAAACACAACTGTTCAAAATCTTTGGGACACAGCAAAGACAGTCCTGAGAGGAAAGTATAAAGCAATACAAGCCTTTCTCAAGAAACAATAAAGGTCTCAAGTACACAACCTAACCCTACACCTAAAGGAGCTTGAGAAAGAACAACAGAGAAAGCCTAAACCCAGCAGAAGAGAAATAATAAAGATCAGAAATAATAAAGATTGGAGAAGAAATCAATGAAATAGAAACCAAAATAACAGTAGAACAGAACAACTAAATTAGGAGCCTGTTCTTTGAAAGAATTAATAAGATTGATAAACCCCTGGCCAGACTTATCAAAAAGAAAAGAGAAAGGACCCAAATTAATAAAAATCATGAGTGAAAGAGGACAGATCACAACCAAGACCAAAGAAATATAAACAATTATAAGAATATATTGTGAGCAACTATACACCAACAAATTTGACAATCTGAAAGAAATGGATGCATTCATAGAGACATTTAAACTACCAAAACTGAGCAAGGAAGAAATAGAAAACCTGAACAGATCCATAACCAGTAAGAGGATAGAAGCAATCATCAAAAATCTCCCAATAAACAAGAGCCCAGGGCCAGACGGCTTCCCAGGGGAATTCTACCAAACAGTTAAAGAAGAATTAATACCTATTCTCCTGAAACTGTTCCAAAAAATGGAAATGGAAGGAAAACTTCCAAACTCATTTTATGAGGCCAGCATTACCTTGATCCCAAAGCCAGACAAAGACCCCATCAAAAAGGAGAATTACAGACCAATATCCTTGATGAACATGGATGCAAAAATTCTCACCAAAATACTAGCCAATAGGATCCAACAGTATATTAAAAGGATTATCCACCATGACCAATGCAATTTATTCCTGGGCTGCAAGGTTGGTTCAACATTTGCAAATCAATCAATGTGATACAATAAATTAATGAAAGAAAGAACAAGAAGCATATGATACTCTCAATAGATGCTGAAAAAGCATTTGACAAAGTACAGCATCCTTTCTTGATCAAAACTTTTCTAAGTGTAGGGATAGAGGGTACATTCCTCAATATCATCAAAACCATCTATGAAAACCCCACGGAAAATATCATCCTCGATGGGGAAAAGTGGAGAGCTTTTCCCCTAAGGTCAGGAACATGGCAGGGCTGTCCACTATCACCACTGCTATTCAACATAGTACTAGAAGTCCTAGCCTCAGCAATCAGATAACAAAAAGAAATAAAAGGCATCTGAATCGGGAAAGAAGAAGTCAAATGCTCACTCTTTACAGATGATATGATACTTTATGTGGAAAACCCAAAAGACTCCACTCCAAAGCTGCTAGAACTCATTCAGGAATTCAGTAAAGTGTCAGGATATAAAATTAATGCACAGAAATCACTTGCATTTCTATACACCAACAGCAAGACAGAAGAAAGAAATTAAGGAGTTGATTCCATTTATAATTGTACCCAAAACCATAAGATACCTAGGAGTAAACCTAACCAAAGAGGCAAAGGATCTATACTCAGGAAACTATAAAGTGCTCATGAAAGAAATTGAGGACGACACAAAGAAATGGAAAAACATTCCATGCTCATGGATCGGAAGAACATACACTGTGAAAATGTCTACCTAAAGCAAACTACACATTTAATGCAATCCCTATCAAAATAACATCAACTTTTTTTCAAAGAAATGGAACAAATACTCCTAAAATTTATGTGGAATCAGAAAAGATGCTGGATAGCCAGAGGAATGTTGAAAAAGATAACCAAAGTTGGCGGCATCACAATTCCAGTCTTCAAGCTCCATTACAAAGCTATAATCACCAAGACAGTATGGTACTGACACAAAAACAGACACATAGATCAATGGAACAGAATAGAGAGCCCAGAAATGGACCCTCAATTCTATGGTCAACTAATCTTCGGCAGAGCAGGAAAGAATGTCCAATGAAAAAAAGACAGTCTCTTCAACAAATCGTATTGTGCAAATTGGAAAGCCACATGCAGAAGAATGAAACGACCACTTCCTTACACCACACACAAAAATAAACTCAAAATGGATGAAAGACCTCAATGTGAGGTCTTCCTCAAAGTCCTTGAGGAAAACACAGGCAGCAACCTCTTCAACTTCAACTGCAGCAACTTCTTCCTAGAAATATCACCAAAGACAAGGAAATCAAGGGCAAAAATGAACTATTGGGACTTCATCAAGATCAAAAGCTTTTGCACAGCAAAGGAAACAGTCAGCAAAACCAAAAGACAACTAAAAGAATGGGAGAAGATATTTGCAAATGACATATCAGATAAAGGGCTAGTATCCAAAATTATAAACAATTTATCAATCTCAACACCCAAAAAAGTACAAAAAAGGTGTACTCAGAGTCAGAAAGTAAAATGGTGGTTTCCAGGGGTTGAAGGATGGAGAAATGGGGGAGATATTGGTCACAGGGCACAATATTATTATCAACAAATAATCCAATCAAGAAATGGGCAGAAGACATGAACAGACATTTCTACAAAGAAGACACCTAAATGGCCAACAGAAACATGAAAAAGTGTTCAACATCACTCGGCATCAGAGAAATACAAAACAAAACCACAGAGAGATACCACCTCACACCAGTCAGAATGGCTAAAATTAGCAAGTCAAGAAACGACGGATGTTGGTGAGGATGCAGAGAAAGCGGAACCCTCCTACACTGTTGGTGAGAATACAAACTGGTGCAGCCACTCTGGAAAACAGTATGGAGGTTCCTCAAAAAGTTGAAAATAGAGCTACCCTGTGTCCCAGCAATGGCACTACTGGGTATTTACCCTAAAGATACAAATGTAGGGATCCGAAGGGGCACATGCACCCGAATGTTTATAGCAGCAATGTCCACAATAGCCAAACTATGGAAAGAGCCTAGATGTCCATCAACAGATGAATGGATAAAGAAGATGTGGTACATATATACCATGAAATACTACACAGCCATCAAAAAATGAAATCTCGCCATTTGCAATGGCATAGATGGAACTGAGGGTATTATGCTAAGTGAAATGAGTCAATCAGAGAAAGACGATTATCATATGATCTTTCTGATATGAGGAATTTGAGAGGCAGGGTGGGGATTTGTGGGAGGAAGAGAGGGAAAAAATGAAACAAGATGGGACCAGGGAGGGAGACAAACCATAAGGGACTCTTAATCTCAGGAAACAAACTGAGGGTTGCTGGAAGGGGGTGGGGAGGGTCAGAGGGAGGTAGCTGGGTCATGGACATTGGGGAGGGTATGTGCTATGGTGAGTGCTGTGAATTGTGGAAGATTGATGATTCACAGACCTGTACCCCTGAAGCAAATAATACATTATATGTTCACTTAAAAAAAAAAAAAGAAAGAAATACTGTATGATCTCACTTACATGTGGAATAAAAAAAAAGGTGTACTCAGAGTCAGAAAGTAAAATGGTGGTTTCCAGTGGTTGAAGGATGGAGAAATGGGGGAGATATTGGTCATAGGGCACAAACTTTCAATTATATGAATAAGATCTGGGGATCTAATGTATAGCATGGTGATTATAGTTAATAATTCTGTATTGTATACTTGAAGTTTGCTAAGAAAATGGATCTCAAGTGTTCTTAGTACATATACACATACACGCACACACGCGAAAATGGAAACAATTTTTTTCTTTTTAACTAATGTTCATTTAAAAAAAAAGAAAAAAGATTTTTAAAAAGTAATCCCTTCTCCTTCCTTACTACATTGATCTGATTGGTTTTATTCATAGCGGTAATCCCGATGAAATCTGAAATGTCCTTGTTTGTGTACTTGTTTCTGTCCCCCTAAGTGATCATCACCTGCCTGAAAGCCTGGACCTTAACTATTTGGTTTGCTTTTTGTATTCTCACAGCTAGAACAAAATCTGGCTTCAATAAATATTTGCTAGATGAACGAATGAGTGAGTGAATGAATGAACGAATGAATTACTTAGAGCTAGCCACTTGAATGAGCTGTCTAGGCTAGATGTCACCATCTCCTCATGTATCTGTTTGATACACAATTCCCTTCCCTGTCAGAAAGGGGGTAGGGTTTCACAGACTGCTATTTGAATTTTGTTGAGCAAAACACAGGCAGACTGTGGGTGATGGTGAGTTCTGAATCATCAGTTAAAATCAAGACACAATGGCCAGGCCAGCAGAGGCTTGGAGGTGGGTATTTTGGGAAGACATGGCCTGCCATGGATTAGGGCATCTAGAGATGCCCTAGAACTTGATCCAGCATAAGGTGTGCCTGGTGTGGTTTGGGTTGTGTGTGCATGTGTGTGTGTGTGTGGGTATGTGTGTGGTGAAAAGATTGTTCCATGGGTTGTGTGTGTATGTGTGTGTATGTGTGTGTGTGTGGTGAAAAGATTGTTCCATGGACCTTGGGTAGGTAGAATCCTCATAGAGAATCTATCCTCAGGGTAAATGCCAGTCGGGAAAGGAAGCAGCTCAGAGAGGCTAGTCTGTGTGGTGTGAAACGTGTCCTTTACACACCCTCCATTACTTGGTGTTTAATCTGGGCCGGACCCTGTTTTCCTCCTGAGTGCCAGGTTCATCATTCAGGAGTTGCTAAGCAGAGTTCTCGCACTTGACCTTTGCACTTGTAGCAGTAAGATTCACCTTCTGAGCCTGTGTGCTGGAAACAGCGAACACTCGTCGACGCAAACACCAGACAGCCGGTTTTCTTGAAACGAAGTAGATGAGTTCCTGAATGCAGGTGGGGGTTCAGGCCTTTTGAGAGAACAGTTTTCCTGGCAGCAAAGACTTCTCAGGGGGGACCTGCCTGTTCAGAGCGGCGGGGAGAGAAAGCTGTGGCGTTGTCCCTGACCTTCACCCTCCACTCTACCACCACACCGTTCGAGTCACAAAGCCACGCACCTGGAGCCAAGTGCTTCGCTGTGGGGCTGGGATTCCACCAAAGACAGGAAACACTGGCTGCAGAAGCACGGCCATTTCATTCAGCCACAGGGTGACTCATTTTCAAGAGACTGTTTTTGTTTTGATTTTTAATCAAAATTATCTTCAGCCTTTATGTATATATTTTAAGTAGGAGGAAGGCGGGAAGTTGCATACCAGGAGTCTTTTAAAAGTCCAAACTTTCTCATTATGAGCTGCTTTTCTGACAACAGTTGTTAGCCTTAGCTGTGTATGTCACATTTTCCAAAAAAGGCCCGAAGGCAAGAAGCATGTGTAGTTGCGTTGCATATATTATGAGAGACAGGATGATTTAGATTTAAATTCAAGACCTGTAATTACTTCGCATTGATACAAAAACAAGGGTATTTTCTTGCATGGATTGTGGTTATTTTAATGTTACTAGGAAAAGTCAAATATTTGGTTACCCACTTCTCCTTTCCTTTTGATTTTGGTAAAGTGAATAGGTCTATGGACCTGAAAATGAGCTGAACACCAGGAATTAGGTCTATAGGGGCTCCGGCAAAGGTCCAGGTGAAGAGTATTGTTGGACTGAGGCTCACACAAACTAGCTAACTAGCTAGCTAGTAACTAGCACTCTATAGTTAGTCATCCTTGTTCTCTCTGCAGTCCTACCCATCCGTACCCCATCTCATATGAAACAAGATTCAGTTCACTTAAGATTAAATTGATGGGCACTAGTATAGCCATATTGATTTTACTCAAGATTTTACACACTAGAAAGACATCACTATAATCTGGAAATCACAACAGTGGGAAGAAAGAGAAGGGAAGTTAGGGAGCAATTCAGAGGGAAAATGCAGTAATCACATAAACAGAAGGCTCAATGGAATATCGAAGAAGAAAAGTATGGATTGGCTTTGAAGTGATGTATGACCGCACTCACCCAACACTGAGCACATGGACCACCCAGCTCATCTCGCTCAAGTGATCTGCAGGACAAGAGAGGTGAAGGGCAAGGCAGAGTAGCGGCGGGCTCACCATCCTCTCTCGGCTGGGGCGAGGTTGACTGTTTCTGCCGGCTGATTTGCCAGGCTTACAGGGGAACACCAAGACCAGGAAGAAAACAGTGTGTGATGGACACAGATATATCCGTTTATGGGACAGGCTCTTTCCAAGTATAAAATTGGATCTATTCTCTGGCCATCTGATGTTTAGATGCCACAGAGAAATTTATAGGAGAAGGACCACATTAATTGTGGAGGCGACTTGCTGACCTTTGTGTTTAAAAGGTAGAATTGAGCTAGAATGGAACATGAGTGTAATGGAGGCAAAGGAAAAAAACACAAGTCCAAGATAGCCACTTGACCTGCTCGCAAATGCCTAAACTATTGAATATTGAAGGAAAATGAGAGTGAAAACTGGCCTTTATTAAATACCAAGAACCTAAAATATGTTTTCATTTGCTCCTGATAGCAATTCCATATGTAATATGATTCTTATCCCCTTGTTACAAAACAGAGAGTGAGACACAGACAGACAGTGATGGTTGGTTTTGTCTGTCAACTTCACAGAGCCATGGTGCCTAGATATTTGGTCAAACATTATTCTGGGTGTGTCTTTGAGGGTATTTTTGGATGAGATTAGTATTTGAACTGATAGCCTAAGTAAAGCAAGATCGTCCTCTCTAAAGTGGTGGGCCTCATCTAGTCAGTTGAAGGCCTGAAAGGAACAAAAAGGCTGACTCTTCCCTAAATAAGAGAGAATTCCTCCAACTGGATGCCTTCAATCTGTGACATAGGCTTTTTCCTGCCTTTGGATTTGAACTGAAACTTTGGTTCTTCCTGGGTCTTAAGGCCGCCAGCCTTGAACTAGAATACCACCAATGGCTCTCCTGGGTCTGCAGTTGGCTAACTCACCCTTCAGATCTTGGAACTTAGCCTCCAGAGTCACATGAGCCAACTCCTTATAATAAATCTCTTTATGTATCTCATATATGCACATGTGTACATATATATCCGATTGATATGTTTCTCTGGAAAACCCAGCTTAAGCACATGCTCAGGGTGAGGCAGATGGTGAGCTGAAAGCCAGAATTCTAACCCAGGCCTGGCTGGTTCATTTTAAATTCCCATTGAGAGGTAAATAGGTGATAAGAGATACTCAGCTGAGGACAATTTTAGATTTGTATGATTCTACATGGTGAGAGGGCAAAGATATAAATATTAGAACATGGACACCTAAAATGAACAGACAAGAATGTTGGGGGAGGCTAAAGGATGCAGCAACCTCAAATTTCTCCTGGGTTGACCCTCTTATATGAGATCTTGAACAATGCAGTTGATCCTTGAACAACACAAGGTTTGAACTATGCAGGTCCATTTACACATGGATTTTTTTTATAGCACAGTACTATAAAGGCTTTTCTATTCCTTATGATTTTCTTTTTTTTTTCTTAAAGATTTGATTTACTCATGAGAGAACAAGCAAGAGAGAGCACAAGCAGGAGGAGAGGGAGAAACAGGCTCCCCCACTGAGCAGGAAGCCCAGCTTGGGGCTCGATCCCAGGACCCTGGGATCATGACCTGAGCTGAAGGCAGGTGCTTAACCGACTGAGCCATCCAGGCACCCCACTTATGATTTTCTTAATAACATTATCTTTTCTGTAGCTTACTTTACTGAAGGAATACCGTATGTAACATCTGTAAATACAAAATATGTGTTAATTAACTTTATGCTCTCAGTAAGAACTTGGTCAACAATAAGGTACTAGTAGTTAAGTGTGGGGGGAGTCAAAGTTATATGTGGATTTTTGAGCATGTAGGGGGTCAGCACCCCCAACTATCATAGTGTTCAAAGGTCAACTCTACTGTTAAGCACCATTTCTCAAGCTCCTCCTGAAGGCAAGCACTTCACACACTACCAGTGTTTATAATAGCCTTGCAGGGTAGATATTAGCGTTCTAAATTTGCATACAGTTGGGAAGTGGCAAAGGCAGGATAGGAACTCAGGTCTTTCTGGTTCCAGGAGCCCATACTCTTCCCATGAGAACCGACCTCCTCTTCGGGGACCTGATCCTTAAGCAAGGTGGTCTCAACACTAGATCGCCACCCTAAACATTTTAATTGGTACTGATTCTCCTTGCAGGAAAGTAAGTAGCTAGGTATGTGTACAATATGACATATATATTATATAATTTCCTAAGCCAAATCCTGGATTAATTTCAGACTTATTATCCAAGCAATCAGTAGGTGAGGATCCTGGCTACAGAAGGAAAGGGAAACCAAGAAAGGGAAGAAATTACATCAAGGCTGAGATGTTCACAGCAACTCATGCTAAACAGGTGCTTGCTAATAATAACTTTGTTCATGTGAGTTATAAAAGTATAGGTTCTGAAAATATAAGACAAATCTTATCTAAATCTTATCTACTTAGTACTTATCTACTTAGAAGTTCTGAGCCTTAATAATCACAAAAGAACCATTGTCACAGAGCCAGTGAAACAATAGTATAAAGACTTTCTTTTGCATGGGGCTTTGCCATAAGCTTCATGAGGAATTGGGGGGGAGGGGGAGGCAATGGTCCCTGATGAAAGATAGAATATAAATAAAGATAATAAAATATATTTTATGCATACTCTATTTCATGGAACCTAAGGTGATAACAACATGCAATTCAAGATGGTTTTACGTACCACAAAGAAAGAAAACATGCAGACGAATACAACTGGGAGAAGCCACTTATAAAATATTCTGATTTCAGAAATATTGAAATGCAAGAAAAAGTGTGTCTTAGAATCAAATAAATATTATATACAGCAGAGAGAGAGAGAGAGAGGAAAGAGAACTCATTAATGTTCACCTCCAAGGCCAAGAGTCAAAACAAGTATTTAGATAACCATCTCTGAATTCAAATGTAGCCATCTCTAATTGTTATATGTCAACATCAGATTTACTGTGAACAATTATTAAGTATTAAGGAAATATGGACCATATTTTGCTCATGAGAATATTTTTAACTGTGCGGCAAAAAAGGAAAATGTGTCAAACCCAAATTTGTTCCAATTTTGTATCTGTTAGTTCCTAATGAGATTTTTGCAAAGAAAATTAAAATCAATTTGCATGTTTCCTTTACCTGTTTTTTCCTTTTTTCTTTATGATGAACTTATCGTTTAAAAGAAAAATTCTCCATACATTAAAAAAAAATGTTTTTGCTACTTCAGAAAATGTCTTTCTATAGGTCATTCTTGTTCACTACCATCATTTTCTAATCTCCCATCATGGAACTGAGAGTCTGAAAATGTCAACATTATATGTCAAGAACTTCAAAGACATAGATTTCTACATTGGACATTGCAGTCCTGAGACAGTGAAGTGTACTTTATGAAAAAATATGCTACGTTATAACCTCTGTGCTATGGGCATCTAAACTCAGAAGGCTTGAGTGGCCTTCTGGGGATTGAACACACCATTCTTTATTCAAACCTCCTCTCTGAAACCTGGGAAATACTCTCCTGCTACATAATTTGTTCTCCTTATTTACAACAGTTTTAACAAGAAAATGTTAGAAGTTTAGTTAAGCTAAGGGAAAGGAAAACTCATGGTCATTACTTTTTTTAGCAGATGACATGGTTACCAAATGTTCTCCAATATGGCAGTTGCTTGAAACCTCTTAAGGAAATTGTCTTTGTATTTGGGGTCTTCAGAGATATGAGTGCCACACTCTCTTAGTGTGAACTGCTCACCTTCCTGACTGGCACAGTCATCTGGCTGGTGGGAATTGCTGTTTTTTCCCACCATCCTTAAGTGTCCCAGGACAGTGGTTCTTAGTATAATTTTTTGTTCACTACAAAGCAGTTGTTGGATGAGGTTCCCATGAAAGACATACTCCTTTTTGCATTCCCAGATTATTCATCAATCAAATCACATATTGAGCACCCTCTATTTGTCCGGTAACTCTTCTAGTCACTGGGATTACACATGGAAAAACACAAAGTCTCTGCCTTTGTGGAGCTCATTTCAGTGAGAAGAGACAGAAAATAAGCAAGTACCTAAGTAAACATACATTGTGACAGATTGTAATAAGTGCTATGGAAAAAAGGAAAGCCAAGTAAAAGAGCAAGGAGAAGAACTTACTACTGAGGACTCTGTCAATAAGAGGATTTTTTTTAAAGATTTTTATTTATTTTTTTATTTGAATACAGGGACGGGCAGAGGGAGAGGGAAAGGCAGACTCCCTCTGAGCAGGAAGCCTGACAAGGTGGGGCTCTATCCCAAACATCCCAGAATCACGACCAGAGCCAAAGACAGACGCTTAACCAACTGAGCCACCCAGGTGCCCCAGTAAGAGAATTTTTGAGCAGAGACCTAAAGATAGTGATGTTATGTAGGGGAAGAACATTCCAGAAGGTAGAACAAGTGGAAAGACTCTATTATAACCTTATGAATTAGACAGAAGGCAGGGCAGCAGGTGGGAGTAGAAGGTGTAGGGTTTGGACATTTATTAAAACTTTGAAGAGTCATTTAAAGGCATCACAGATGTCTTTTTACAAGAGAAAATGAATTTATATGTAAGGTACAAGTTTTGAAAGTTGAACTTTATTTAATCAAGAGTAAGTCTTGGTTTTTTTAAGCCCACTACTCTAAAATCAATATTCATACTGCAAACAAATATGGACTATTGAAGAAACTTATTGAAGAATAAGAAAAAATAAAGCTTGTTATTTCTAGTCCACACAGATCTCTAACATGTAAATATGAGTGAAGTATTAGAAATGTCACCTGCATCATCACCTCTTTGATATAGTCATTAGAATTGTATTTTTACTAACACATGTTTGCAGAAGGAGTTGGCAAATTACAGCCTGTGGGCCAAATCTGGCCCACCATCTGTTTTTGTATGGCCTGCTAGCTAAGAATGGCTTTTATATTTTTAAATTGGTAGGGGAAAAGATCAGAGGAAGAGTAATATTTCATGATGTGTGGAAATTATATGAAATTTAAATTTCAGTGTCTTGGGGCACCTGGGTGGCTCAGTTGGTTAAGCAACTGTCTTCAGCTCATGTCGTGATCCTGGAGTCCTGGGATCAAGTTCCGCATCAGGATCCCTGCTTGGCAAGGAGTCTGCTTCTCCTTCTGACTTCTCCTCTCTCATGCTCTCTCTCTCTCTTTCAAAAACAAATAAAATCTAAAAAAAAAAAAAAAAAATTCAGTGTCTTTAAATAAAGTTTTATTGGAATACAATCATACTTACTCATTTACTTGTTGTCTATACCCACTTTAGCACTATAAAGACAGAATTGAGTATTGTGATGGAGACTGTATGGCCTACAAGAGCTAAAATGCTTACTCTCTGGTTTTTTACGGGATAAGTTTGCTGACCCCTGGTTCATAGCAATCTTCCTATTTTCATACAACATAGGTGTAGATGCCTTGAGTTCGGGAGGTAGCGTCACTGAGATATTATCACATATGTTAAAATGTATCTATTTTAGATGTACAATTTGATGAGTTTTACAAATGTGATGGTCACATAACTACCACCAAAAGAGATACAGAACATTTCCATTGCTCCAGTGGTTGTTGCATGGCCCTTTGAGGTCAATCTCCTCAATCAATTGATCACTGATAACCACTGATCTGCTTTATATTCCTAGGATTGTTCCTTTCCTAGTATATTATGTAAATAAAGTATATAGTCTTTTCGGGGGAGGTGCTTCTTTAACTTAGTGTAATGCAGTATTAGACGATGTATCATTAGTTCATTCCTTTTTATTACTAAATACTATTCCATTTTATGGATATACCACAGTTTGTTTATCCATTCACTTATTAATGGACATCTGGGTTATTTCCAGTTCAGGGATCTTATTAGTAAGACTGAAAAGAACATTCACATATATCTTTGTGTGGATATGTGTTCATTTCTTTTGGACAAATACCTAGGAATGGAATTGCCATTTCCTATAGTGATGACCTGGTTTTTAAGAATTTGTTGACCTCTTTTTCAAAGTGGTTATACTATTCCCATCAAGAACGAATGAGAGTAACAGTTGCTCTACACCCTTGACAACACTTGGTATTATCAGTCTTTTTAATTTTAGTTATTCTGGTGGATATACGGTAGTATATCATTTAATTTTGGGTTGTGTTTCCTTAAAGACTAATGGTTTTAAGCATCTTTTCATGTATTTGTTTGCCATCCATATATCTTCTTTTTCTGTTCAAATCTTTTGCCAACTTTTTACTAGGTTGCCTATGTTCTCTTAAGTTGAAAGAAATTTTCATATATTCTGAATACAAGTCTTTTAGCTGATACATTTTTGCAAATATTTTCTCCCATCCTTTAGCTGATATATTTTTGCAAATATTTTCTCCCAATCTGTATGTTGCCTTGTCATTTTCTTAATGGTGTCTTTTAAAGAATAAACACCTTTAATTTCATGAACTCCAACTCAGCATTTTTTATTTATACTTCATGCTTTTCAAGCCATATTTTTTAAATTGTTTGCTTAATCCCAGATCAATAAGCTTTTTTCCTATGTTTTCCTTTAGAATTTTATAGTGTTATGTTTTACATGAAGATCTATGATGCATTTTTTTATACAATGTTACATAACTAATGAGATTTCTTTCTTTTTGGCTTATGCATATCCAGCTGTTCCAGAACCATTTGTTAAAAAGATTATCTTTTCCCATTGAATTGTCTTGATACCTTTGTTAAAAAAATCAATTAGCCACATAAATTTGGGTATATTTCTGGACTTCCTATTCTGTAATTTTGATCTATGTATCAATCTTTATTCTAATACCCCATTGTCATTATTACTATAGCTTTTTTTTTAAGATTTTATTTATTTATTTGACAGAGAGAGACACAGTGAAAGAGAACACAATCAGGGGGAGTGGGAGATAGAGAAGCATGCTTCCCACTGAGCAGGGAGCCCAATGCAGGGCTCATGACCAGAGCCGAAGGCAGTTTAACAACTGAGCCACCCAGGCACCCCGTTACTATAGCTTTATAAAAGGTCTTGAATCAGGTAGTACAAGTACTCCAACTTTGTTCATTTTTGTTAAATTATTTGACTACTATAGATCTTTTGCATTTCCATATATATTTTAGAATTTACGTGTCAACTTCTTAAAAAAATCCTGTTGGACTTCTGATCAAAATGCACTGAATTTATAAATCAAGATATCAAGAGTTTGATATCTTAACAAATTTTAGTCTTCTGATCATTAATCTGATATAGTTCTCCTTTTATCTGGGTCTTATAATTTTCAGGATTCAGGTCTTACGTGTATTTTATTAAAATTATCCCTAAGAATTTCATGTTTGATGCTGTTTTAAACACTGTTTGAAATTATAATTTGTAATATTCATTGTTAGTATATAGAAATACAATTGAAATCCATATATTGATTTTTACCCTGCAAACTTACTAAGCTTACTTATTAGTTCTAATAAGTAATTTTAATTATTTAAAATAATTAAATTATTTAATTATTCTAAGAATATTTTTAATAAATTCCTTAGAATTTTCTACCTAGATTATATTATCTGCAAACAAGGATACTTCTTTTTTTCCTCCCAATGTCTATACCTTTTACTCGTAGTTCTTGTATTATGGCCTTGGCTAAAACCAACAAAGTACAATGTTGAACAGACATGGTGAGAGAGGGCATCTTCATCTTGTTCTCAGTCCCAAGGTAAAGTGAGACTAATGTAATATACAGGAGCACAAAAAATTTAAGAGAATATCATTTGATAATAGCTCGTGTCTTCTTTAGGCTCTGTCTTCCTTTATATTGCATCTCCATCAGCCACAAGTTCTTCACATGGAGTTCCCAGCAGGTTTTGGCACACATCTCAGTGTCCTGTTAGTGTGGTGATTGACAACCGTGCACAAGTTTGCTCTCCTCTCCCTCTGGTGGCATGTGGCAGTGTTGGGAGAAAATTTGGGGTTGTTACAAATGGAGGTGGGGGGTTGCTACCAGCACCTAGTGGGTTGAGACCATGGATGCTATTAAACATCTTATTACACATAGGACAACCTCTCCACAATAAAGAGTTATCTGGACTTCTATGTCAATCACATCACGGCTGAGAAATGCTGTAGTGAAAGAGGTTCTCCTACCAACAGTTTTAACAACCAAGACCCAGGACTGATTCTCACTGGATCAACTTTTGTCACATGCTTGTCACGTGGCCATCTCACATGACCAACCACCATGGTCAAAGCATTCAAAACACCCATTGGTCAGACTTGGGCCATGTGTTAACTGCTAGGGCTGGGGCTGATGTGTCACAGCTACCTGAACACACAAACTATGAACACAGCAGTTTGGCTCACCAAAGTTTAAATTACTGGCTGACACCAAAGGAAGGGGGTAATGATGCTGGGAAGGTAAGAAAACCAGATGTTCAAAAGACCACCCTTGGGAAAGGAGATATCCCTGAGGATAGGGATTAAAGGCCTATCAGGGACTGGAGGACCAGACAGGTCAGTGGAGATTCTGGCTCACACCTAAAATGGGGTCATGGGGGCGCTCTGATATTCCCAGGAGAACACTGGGGCCCACCAGCCACTGCACCTGTTCACAGCACGAGTTCATTCCCAACCTCACTGTCATAATTTGGCCCAGGAAGGGAGTGAGGGGGACTGCTGCTCTGTGAATGAGCTCAGAAACCAGAGTAGACAGAGGTGGCCCGTGGAGGGCTTTAGTAACTGTAACTTTAGGTACAGGACAGTGTGGAGATTCCTCAAGAAATTAAAAATAGAGCTGCCCTATGATCCTGCAATTGCACTACTGGGTATTTACCCCAAAGAAGCAGATGCAGTAAAAAAAAAAAAAGAAGAAGAAGAAGAAGAAGCAGATGCAGTATAAAGAAGGGCCACATTTCCCCAATGTTCATAGCAGCAATGGCCACAATCGCCAAACTGTGGAAAGAACCAAGATGCCCTTCAACCAAGGAATGGATAAAGAAGATATGGTCCATATATACAATGAAATATTATGCCTCCAACAGAAAGGATGAATACCCAACTTTTGTATCAACATGGATGGGACTAGAAGAGATTATGTGGAGTGAAATAAGTCAAGTGGAGAGAGTCAATTATCTTATGGTCTCACTTATGTGTGGAGCATAAGGAAAAACATGGAGGGCATTGTGAGAAGGAAAGGAAGGGTGAATGGGGGAAATTGGAGGGGGTGATGAACCATGAGAGACTGTGGACTCTGAGCAACAAACTGAGGGTTTTGGAGGGGAGGGGGTGGGGGGTTGGGTGAGCCTAGTGGTGGGTATTGAGGAAGGCACGTATTGCATGGAGCACTGGGTGTGGTGCATGAACAATTAATCTTGTAACACTGAAAAAATAAAATAAATGTATTTGGGGAAAAAAAGGTACAGGGAGAAACAAGGATGGTCCTGTGGGAAACTCATACCCACACCAAAGGCAATGAGCATATCTTGCTCATATTCTAGTATTTTCACTAATGAACCAGATTAATAAAGTTATCTTTTAGATAACTTCAAAAGCTGGTGATACTGTGATATGTGGTGATTATGTTTCAAATTCCTTTTATTTTCCTCCTCTAGAGAGAAAACAGGCTGTCTGCATTTCTTGACAAGCTTCACGTAAGCATGACACTTAATTTTTTTTTTAAAGATTTTGTTTATTTATTTTTGAGAGAGAGAGAGTACAGGAGCACAAACAAGGGGAGGGGTAGAAGGAGAAGCAGGCTCCCCACTGAGCAGGGAGCGGGATGTGGGACTCTATCTTAGGACCCCAGCATCAGGACCTGAGCTGAGGGCAGATGCTTAACTGACTGAGCCACCCAACATACTTAAATGATGGCTTTGTAGAGGCCCATGCTTTACTCTCATTCAGTATTTTCCAATGAAAGACATTCTTCGGGGGGGAAATCTCTGATCAAAGACCCATAAGGTAATAATACCACCTCCATTCCACATTTTTCTATATAAAAAGTTAATAAACCTTCAGAATGAGGAAGTGTTGCCGAAAAAAAAAGAAGTTAATAAAATTACCTTTATTAGGTGCAGGAAGAGGAAGTGATTTTTTTTTCTTTTTTGTCATTGAGGGTGAGACAACTCTCCAATTTTGGGATCCATTTAGATTAAAAATATTGCAGAAATATGAGATTAGCACCACTTCATAATGAATATGTCTGACTTAAAAGGCACTGAAGGACAAACATATTTGTGTAATGAAAGTTTTGACCTGAATACTAGTAAAATGGGCTTTCACCACTATTCATTTTCTTTCTAGCTTCTAAGGGGATTGGGTTTTTGAATAGGAGAGCAGTCTGAAATCAATTTATAAGGTGCACATGAGGACACGGCAAGGTGGGTACTGCCCAAGATTATTATTGTACAAAAGATACCTTTAAAGCAATTTTCCACTGACTTTTCTCTGCACTAGAAAATCAGAGGCTCTGGGAACATTTGAAGAGTTAAAATAGGGTAAGTGGATTAGTATAATTCCCTGATGACTTTTTCAGTTTTGTGCAGGAAAGATTTTGAAGGTATTCATTAGCCAACCTGAGGAATCTGGAAGCCTCACAGTCTGAAGGCAACTTTAGGTTCTCTTGGGCTCTGTTTGCCCACATTTTTATTTCTGTAATTCCCAAGAAGTTCAGCCTTCATTTTCAACCCTTACGTGTCCCCACCCTGCCCCCCATAAGCCAGTCTTTGAATAAAATGTCAGGACTGCCTTGTCAACAGAAGGAACTTTAGGAGAGAAAATCAGATTACTGTTCATTTTTACTTCTTTTTTGCCTTAAGTTCTCCCCACCTCATCCTATCACCAACACTCTTTCTTTCAAACAATCGGAATTCATTGTTCCAAAAAGGAAAACAAAACAACAACTCTACTTCCTCTGTAAAGCAGCAGACCCGTAGTGTTCACTGGCCCTTAGTGACCGAAGACAATGGCTGGACCCCTCCCGGTCTTATGGGGGTGGGGGGAGGGGTGATCATCCTCTGTGCGCTGTCTTCCCAGCACAGTGGGTTCAAAGGGATCAAGTGTGAAGGAGATAGGCAGAGACTGCAGGCTTAGCTGCTCCCTTGATGTCTGATGTTTGAAAAGAGGATTCTTGTAGCAAGGGACAAAAACCCCATAGATTTAGGAACAGGGGGAACACGTTGGTTCCGTTGTATCTGGTCTCAGGGACAAAATACATTCAAAGAGTTAAGCTCTGCTGAGCCCCTCTTCCATCTCTGTCTCAGCTGCTCTTCCCATAACCGGCTCATCTTCTCAAACCAGGTTTCTCCCCCAGGCTGTCACTTCAGCAGCCCCAACCTCCAGGACCCATTCTTCTTGGTCACCGGAGAGCAAGTGCCCCCTTCTCTCACTCTAATGCTTGAAATCCCGGGGCAGCCCACTTCTCCGCCCCATTGGGGTTTCATGCTCACATTCTGTAGCCCAAGGAACAGAGAACATGATTGACAACTCACAGTAGGACCACAAGGCAGGAAGGAAGGAAGTATTTCCTCCAAATCTGTTTCTTGAAGAAAAGGAGTTCCAAATCTGGGCAAACAAAGAATATGCCACATTTTTAAGAATTGTGAGATACTTCCCCCCCCACACTCACTCACGTTTTAATGTCTCGGAAATCGTGATCAATGTCATGTCATGTTTAATTGGCAGTATTTCTTCTTTTTTAGCATTATATATAAATATATTCATATATATTTATATATAATTAATTATATGTAAATATATAATTATATATACATATATAGCATTAAATATTTATATAATTTTATGTTTTATCAAATAGAATATATAACATATTTACATTCTATATAATATATCTCATAGCATATATATATATATAAATATATATATATATAATAGTGCTTCATCTTATAACCGATGGTATCTTCGATTCAGCAAAACATGGTCTTTCTGAAGGCATGTGAAGGTCAAGAGGAGAGGAATAATAGGAGCAGGCAAAGGTAACAGTAGACGTGACTGCCTGGATGGAAGAAAATACCAAGGATCAAAACCTCAATACTGAGGGAGGGAGATAGAGGTTAATGCTGTGCAACACTGTCATGTTTTTGTAGACAAAGAACCTGAGCTTCTGTCACTGACTCAGACAAGTTGCCTGGGGGAAATTGTTCGGCTCCCAGAGCCTTTGTTTCCAGCTTAGGAGCTGACAGTTCGGTAGCTTGCCTACTTCTCTGGAATGCTGTAAGAGCTAAAAGGTTGACAACCTGCTGAGTGTAGGTCTCTTTACCTACCCTTCTGGTAGTATTCAGGACAGTTCCTGGGGCAATAGAGATCTTTCTCAAGCCCCGCGGATGCCCCAGGAACCCCTTGGCGGGAGCTGAACGCCGCACGCATCCTGGCTCTCCAGTGTTCCTGAGCCGCTTTAGTAATAATACTCGTTCTTCTTGCGTCAGTCCTAATTGCTCCAAAAAGAGCAAAGGGGCCACGGAGCTAGCCGCAACCCAAATGACTTTGCAGGCCCTCCTGCTGTGCCCTCCAAGTCTGTTTTCAAGATTTATCTCCAGTCAGAATTAACTAGAAGGAGGAGGAGGGGAGGGAAATGCTAAATAGCTGCATCGTGTTACAAATTAAGTTCCGTTTCCACAGTGGCAAAACACACGGGGTGCATATTAACCAGGCAGTGTGTGGCGGTGACTTCTCTGAGGGTTGTTTTTGTTTTTTGTCTCTCAAAGGATTTCCAGATCCAACGTCCTTGCAGCCTTTTCTGGAGAGATCCAAGTCTGGCGGAGACAAGCTGACTGAGTACATTCTCCTACTTGTTAAAGCAAAAAGTGCCGATGTTCCAAGTGCCAGGGGAAGCACACGGTGCTAATGAGGCTGGGAGATAATGTGGGGGCAGGGGAGTGGTTTGAGGTCCATGTTCCCCCCACGCTGGGGCCCTGGAGTAGCCTGTCCAGGAGAGAGAACGTAAGACCCCATTAATAGCAGTTGAGCGGTTATTTCTGAATCCCACCCCCATATACCTGCTGGAGCAACACCATGGATTCCCAGGGAGTGGGCATTGCTACCCGGGCTTCCCAGCGAGTGGGGGGGATGTGGCAAGAAAGGGCAGTGATGCATGAAGCACATCTATCTTGTAGACACAAGCCTGTGAGAAAAAGGGACGCATCATCCTTCATTCCAGGAGGACTATGAGCAGCGGGACTGGAAAAGTTCTGCCCTTATTAGAGACCGTGTTCCCAGGCTCCATTTAACTCTGTGACCGACATGCAGCGAACACCAGCATCGCGGGCATCATGTGTCATTGACCGAATGACACATGACTCATCTAAAGGACAAGAGATTCGGCTTCCTACGCTAGTTGGAAACTGTGGTGCGTGTGCAGTCTCCCATTTCATGGCATCACGGACCTTGGGGACATTTATTCATTTATTCCATCATTCATTCAACAAGTATAATTATTGAGTGTGCCTACCATATGTTCAGCCCTGTTTGAAGCCCTGGGGATGTGGCAGTAAACAAAGCAAATTAAAAATGAAACAAAAATCAACTCCCTCTTGATGAAGGCTTCCTTCTGGTAGATATGGGTAGATCAGCCTCTCCAGCACCCCCTCCTATGGTGTGGGCACTTCGGTATTCCTTTGGGGAGCCGTTCTCAGGCTTTGTGTTGGAGACAAGGTTGAGGGATCCTTGGTCCGGGAGGCAGGTGCACTGCAGGCAAGATAACTGCTATAGATAGTGCTGGAAAAGCCTGGGGTGGGGGATGATTAGTCGGCTAGATGGAATTCTAGAACTGTGGCCGGCCACTTCGGGCACCATTCCGGGACGGGTGTCTGGGAATGAAGCAGACACGGAGGAAAACCAAGCTGAGCGACAGAGAGAGAGAGAGAGAGATCCAGAAAACTAGCATGCTTTCCATGAATCAACAATTTCCATTTCCTATCAGGCCAGTTTGAGTTGGGTTTCTATTATTTCCCACCAAAAGATGCCTGACATATAGCTTTTGGGGTGCTGGATGAAGACAGAAAATCAGAATTGGTTTTCTGTGGTTCTCTTCCTCTTTAGTGCATACCTTTCCCAGAAAAAACCTGCACGCACATCGAGGCTACGGCAATCCCAGGGTTCTATTCCTTTAACCCACTGGGCTGAAAGCTCAAATTTCCCCTACTCTGTAGCACTCAGGTCCCCTCTCTTTTCATGGTGAGACAACAGAGTGTAGAGGGAGCGGTCAAAGCAGCGGGTTCTGAAACCTATCCTTGTGATATACGAGCTGTGTGGCCCGGACCCTCAGCTTCAGCATCTGCTAAATGGGAATTCTAGCCCCATCCTCCTGGCCTCATACGTAGGAGGAGCAGCATGATGACCAAGTCTCCCTTTCTTTCCATTCTATCACATTTGTCTCCCATCTCAACGCTTTGCCTGTCGGACCTGTTGTAACAAATGAATCAGGCCACTGACAGTACATAAGTGAAAAAAAAAAAAAACTAGGGGGTTCCCAAGAAGGAGCAGACTGCTATTCACCTTTACAAGGGGTTTTTATTGGGCTCAGGTCCCCTTCAATCTTCTGGGCCAGCTTTTACCCTCTAGCCCTGAAAATTAATGCAAGAAAGGTTAGTAGTGATAACAAAGTGAAGTGTGTTTCTTTCCAGGGATATTTACATTTTCAACTGAAACTGTCTCTTACTGTAAATGGATGGCTCTTAATTACAGGCATTAAGTGGGGGTTGGAGGGAGATAGCTTGCAGGAGCTGGGGGGAGGGGTGTACCACATCAGCACCCACCAGCGCTCTCAGTGGGTGAAGCCAGCACTGGTGGGTGAACTCCTGCCACCACGTGCTCTGATCTCCCCCACTCTTCTCTGAAATAAACATGTGTGGTTTGGGCTTCGGCATCTGAGCCACCTTCTCCGATGCAAGCATCTGGAAAGAGAGAAGCAGAGCCCTGCCCGGCTGCAGAAATTCCGATCCTCCTCTTCTCGGCTGCTCTGGAGGCTTGGCGTCCTAATGATCCATCTGTTAGCAGCAGCGACTGGGGCTCTGACACAAAAATCAAGGACAGTGAAGAGGCTTCCTGGTGGTCGAGGGGGTGGCACTAACAGCCTATCTGCAGGGACAGCGGTACCAGGGTGTGGGTGGGATGCCCAACCCCTACACCCACGGGGTCAGCGATCTAAGTGAGGGTCCACAACACATGCAGAGGTCTCCTTGCTGCCTGCTTCTGGGGAGCACATTTGCCAGGGGGTTCTGGATGTAGGACCTCTCGGCCAGGTGCTCCAGACCCCTCAATGCCTCTGGGAATTGAGAACTATTAGCTCAGTAAGTTAATTTCTACGTCAGTCGGTGAGAGTAGATTTCTGTGATTTGCAAATCAGAATCCCCCATAAACACCTGTCCATAAAAGACTTCCAAATCTCCATCCCAGTGCCGACCTCTCCTATCTTCTGAACTTCTCTTGTTTTTAGCCAAGAATGCCCACTTGGATCTTCCAAATCTACTCACGATCATGAATTTCTTCCTGAATGTCAGCTCTTCAATTTCACATAATCACCAGTGATTTCTCTGGTGCCCTGGTCCCTCATTTGTAACTAGCGTCCTATGAATCTAATCCTTGACCCCTTTTTTTAAACAACCTACATCCATCTTGCCCCTCAATAAGCCTGGCTAGGCAACAAATATTTAAGGTATGCCCACTAAGCCCCGGGCACCGGGAGCCCAGCGGTAAGTCTGACAGACCTTGTCTGGCCTTCAAGGGGCCTGATCCAGCATGCAGACTCTCCCCTTATGTAGTTCCCCAAACCATCCCAGATTCTCCTCCAGAAGCATTTCCATCTCATCCCTGAACTATCAGCGACACACTCCTTGCTTTGGGCTGTTTTTTTTTTCCACCATCCTTTTTGGTGTGTCTTCCTCTGATGTATTTTGAATCACCTCACGTCTCTTGTCAGACACCCATGGTGGTTCATGACAGTGTTGCAAATCCAATTAAGACCTTGGATAATATGGCCTCACAGGCCCCTGGCAAGCGCCTCTCTTGCCTCGCCATTGTCTCTAACTAAAGCACCACCCTCAACTTATGCTCTCTCTTTTACTGAGACAGCCTGTCCTTGCGGCTCCAAGCCCAGAGCCCCCTGAAATAAAACAGACCATTCCCCATCCAGAATGCCTCTCTAGCCCAAGTCAGTCAGCAGAGGCTCCTGGGAGGTATTCTCAGAGCAGTGCCACCAGGCTCCAAATGTTCTAGAAATCCCAACGTCCTCTGGGCACATGTATTTTTTTCCCTATACAGTTTTTGTTGTTTGCGTGGGACACAGTTGGGCATTTTTAATTTATATTTTGGTAAGAGTGGATGTCCGTGTGTGTCTGTGTTTTCTAGTCTTGGAGACCATAGGTTCCTCAAAGGCATAGACTGTGTCTCTTATTTCCAGCTCTCCTGGCATGTAGTTAGAATGATGATAGTGATATTAATATTTTGATTTTGCTTTATTGCTTACAAAGTGCTGCCACAAATATTATGAAGGCCTCACAGCAAAAGAAGACTCTAAGTTCTGGCTCAGGCAGACCAAATTACATCCTGACTCTACAACTTAATACAGGCCTGTGTCTCGGTTTATTAATCTGTGAACAGGGCACGATGATGCCTCTGAGTTCATAGAGTTGCTGTAAGAATAAATCAGTCCAAGTTAGAAAAGTGCCTAGCACATAAAACAGGTCCAACTAGGGGTATTGTTATTGTTTATTGAACTAACCACCTTCATTTTACAAATGAGGAAAATGAGGCTCAGAGAGGTTAAGTAATTTGCTTAGAAACTTGAAATCATGAGACGCCTGAGTAGCTCAGTAGGTTAAGCATCTGCCTTCGGCTCAGGTCATGATCCCAGAGTCCTGGAATCAAGTCTGGCATTGAGCTCCTT
>CM052800.1:37719546-37753619 GCA_028533885.1 Nasua narica | reverse complement strand
ATCAAGAAGCCCACTTTAATCAGATTTTGCTAGAGTCTCCTGAGACAATCTATCATTCCTTCCCACTCCATTTCATCTGCTATCCCAGGTCTGATTTTGGGTGTGGCAAATACATCTCATTGAATCTCACGTGTTGGATCCAATTCACTGATAGTAGTCGCCTGGAGCACTGAATTGAAAGGGACTGTGATGTTGACTCTAAGTTCCATGGGGGAAAAAGTGCTGTGATTGATTAGCAATGTCTGTGAGGGGCACAGGAGGGGGAGATGGTAGCAAGCTGTCCCAGATATTACTGATACTTATGTCACTCGTGGGCACCTTCAGGACCAGGAGAGTGCCTTGATCCTCCTCCTTGAAGTACACCTTTGTCTCTCTCGCTCATGTGTGCGCACACATGACCAGTCCCTAGCATAATTTCCACAATATATCAAGGAGTCAAACAAGGCTTGTTGGATAAAATGAACACATCAACAAATGGTTCTACCATCTGTTACTTCCAACACCTCCATTAGCTTGAAGGAAAATATTGTTTTCTAAAAGAAGTTTGATTCTAGAGACCTGCCCAGAGGGTTTGGAGTTGGACCGGCCAGTCTGACCAGGTACCTCAGGTTAAAGAAGAGGCTATGGAAGGAGAGCTATGAAGGAAGATGAGTCTGAGGAGAGCATGGGAGTGGGATGTGGGCAAAGTCCATGTGAAGCTTGTGGGACACAAACTGAAGTCTGACAAACTGTAAGTCACATTGTAACCAAAGTGACTGCCCAAAATTCTGTGAATTGAACAAAGGAGTATTATTTATGCTTTTAAGGCAATGTTTTAAAAAACTGTTGGATAATGGATACGAAAATATTTTTGTGAGTGCGAGGGGCTTACAAATAACAAGGGTAGCTGTTGAGCATTCAGTTTTTGATGAAGGTGTGACCCTATGCTGGAGGAAGGCAGCTGGTTTATAAGAAAAACTTACTCTGTGTGGCTCGGCCAAAGAGACAACTATGAAGTTTAGGGATTTGTAGAAATATGGAAGGAAAGGATCTTGGAGATCAGACCAAGGAGTCCAACCTTCCAATTTGGAAGATTAGAAAATATTTCCCTTTTGTTTTTGGACACAGTCTCCATCTTCACCATCTTACCACCAATGTGCCATGGAGATGATCTTGTCTTTTCAAACTATAGTAAATTGACCTTACAGTTGACTCTTGAACAATGCAAGGGTCAGGGACACTGACCCTCTACACAGTCAAAAATCCATGTTAACTTTTGACTCCCCCCCAAACTTAAATACTACTAACAGCCTACTCTTGATCAGAAGTCTTACTGATAACATAAACAGGTGCTTAACATATATTTTGTATGTTATGTGTATTATATACTATCTTCTTATAATAAAGTCAGCCAGAGAAAAGAAAATGTTATTAAGGAAAACATAAGAAGAAAAAATACATTTACAGTACTATATGCTATCAAAAAACATCCAGGTATAAGTGAACTCACATAGTTCAAGCCCATGTTGTTCAAGAGTCAACTGTACTTGAGTTTTAGACATTTAAAACGTTGATCAAACCCTCTTAAGCTAAGCCAAGATTGCCTGGGTATTATAAAACTTCAACGAAGAATGACTATAAGCTGTGTGTACCCATATAAAACAGATATGTAGTCATACATGTACATTATAATTAATGTTAAATTACAATTTAATGTCTGTCATTTACTGTTGAGTAATGTTCATCATTCACTATAAACAGGCAACAGAAAACACCCACTCAAGTTGTTAAGTATGCCTTTGATTTCCTGACTCTTTTATGGTGGCTCAGTAAATTAAATCGCTCAGTGTTCTCCTCTGGAGGAGAAAGATTTTCTTGTTATTTGTTTCATAGTGAACATTAGTCAACCCTTGACTAATGTTGGATATGAAGTTACACATTAGCCATGTATTAAATATTGTCTGTTGTGTGTACAGAATGTAACCGTGCAAGGTAAGCTTCTTTTGGCATTTGAGAGAGCCGGATAAATAGCACTTCTCTTCCAGGATCAAGTTCTGAGCCAACTGAGAAATCACACAAAAGAATAAGGCAGCCAAGAAACTAAATCACCTTTTTCTCCCACCGATGGAGCTGATACTGGAGAATGAGGTTTATAGACACAACCAGACTCGAAAATTAGGCAAATCAGCCTACACAGTCAGAGGCAGGCACGGGTGAGCACAGATGTAGTCCCCCCAGAACTTACATCAAGGAGGAAGACGAAAGCACGCGTGCACCTGCAGAAGAGAAGGAGACCTGAGCCCCAAGTCCCGGCATCGCCTTCCAGACTCACCCATCAGACAAATCCCTCCATGTACCTCTTTTTCCAGTGTAGACCCATGGCCTTGAAGTTGTGCGAGGGAACCGTGCCAGATTCAGGAGAAGGACAGCAGAAGGTCATCGAAATACTGAATAAGATCAAAATATGCAGGAAATGTGTTATTCATTTGGGTAATATACTTGAATATAGGCTCTGAGAGGACAGAAATTTTTTGTTTGTTCACTGCTGTATTCCCAGTGCTTAGGAAGATTACGTGGCACACATAAGGTGTTCAACAAATATTGACCAAGTGCACGGATAGGGAGGAATAAGAGAGCAGGCAGAGAGAATATTATCCATGGAGCTCCCTCCTCGTAGAAAGAATGGCCTTCCTCACACATCTAGAAGATATTTTTAAAATAACAATAGCTGGTGGCTGTGCGATGGACATTGGGGAGGGTATGTCCCATGGTGAGAAAAAACTAAATAAAATCTTAAAAAAATAAAAATAAAATAAAATAAAATAAAATAAAATAACAATAACAATAACAATAACAATAACTGTCCTAGAAAAAAATTTTTTGATTGGACAACTTTGCCATCACAAGATTTCATAGAATTATTTGTGGTTAAGGAAAAAGAATGGTATTATTTACTAATATTTATTGAATAGATATTAGGTGCCAGGCACTGTCCCAAGCTTTTGATGAGTATGAACTCCTTTAAATTTTGTAGCAATCACTTGAAATAGGAACCATCGCTGGCCCAGTTTAGGGATGTACAAAAGGACAGTGCTATAACAAAGTCAGACATTTGAGTTCCTGAGCTCATACTATTAACCACTACACATCATTTTACCTTTGAAGTACACCTTTGTCTCTCTTGCTCATGCGTGTGCACACGCGTCCTTTGATCGAGTTGTTTTCATCTCTGCGTGACTTAGGTCCCACATCTATAAAAAGGTGGTAAGGACACTAATTTGATACAGTGGGGCTAAATAAAATAATGAGTGTTAAACACAGCACAATGCTTGGTCCATAGTAAATGATTTATAAAGAGCTGTTATTGTCAGCCTCGTTGATGTTGACATTGCCCGAATCGCAAAGTCTCTGTTCCAGGCCCCATATTCATCTCCAGAACATCCACTCTTGGGGCCACCCAGATCCGGTCAGCTGCAGCAGGGGTGATGGGCTCCCATGTCCATTTTCTGTCTGACAAAACTCTGGGCTTAGTGAGTTCTGAGCTCTGCTTCTTCCTAAACACGGGATCTGGACGTTCTTGCCATGGTCAACTCACTTTCCAACACCTCCAACAAAGGAGGCCAACACCTGCTCAGCTTCTCTTCTCAGGGTGGTCATAAAAACACACGCAGGGTTTTCTGTGAAGGAGAAAAGCGTGTGACAAACTACAGGGCTACGGGTGGAGGTGCGGAATGAATGCTCTTGTACGGAGTCAGCTCCTTTTGAGTTCCAGAAGAGCCCACGACCCACGCTTCTCCTCTTTGACCAAATGGTGAACCAATTGCGATATAAGACAAAAGAGTCAGGCAGCCTGGAAACCAAAATGTCACCTTTAAAATTTACCGAGAAAGCTAATACTGGAGAATGTGACTTTCATATGTAGGCTTCTGGATATACTGAATTCTGGAAATAGGGAAACCAACCTAACCCCAGTCAAAGACAGTATGTCCTTCTAGGGGTCAAGGTTATTTAAGTTAAAAGAGATGATGCTTGTAAGGGCATAGGGCTCGTGATCCAACTAATGTGCCATTACCATTGTCATTACTAAGAAATTTGGCCAAATGCAAAGCGGGGAGCTTGGCATTGAGAGTAATGCCATACAATCTGCCACTATTTCTTAGGCTAGGGAATAATGTCTCCACATCTGACACAGAAGGCCCTGAATGCCTTGCACCTCAATTTCCATTAACCCCGGAGGAAGTGAAAGAAAAGTCAGACGACGATGGGGAAGAGAGCCTAGCTTCCTTCCCAAATACACTAATGCAACCACCTGCATTCCCCCTAAATCTCTACAAGATGCAAAAGCTCCAGGAATGTACTGGAAACTTTTGGAGATGTGTGATTCCCAAGAACCCCCTCATCATCAGTGGTCATTAAGGTGTGTTTCAGCGTTTTTCTAGAAAGATTTTGAGGTGGAATTTTTGTTTTTTTCCTTCCTTCCATCCTTCCTGCCTGCCTCCCTCCTTCTCTCCCTCCCTTTCTTCCTCCCTTCCTTCTTACCTTTCCTTCTTTAGCTAAAGAGCCGTGAGCAGGAGTAAATGGCTTGGTTCCAGAAAGGCACCAAGGTGAATTAACGCTGATTCCCCTGAGGGAAAATGTAAAACTGCTAATAACTTGTTTGCAAAGGTAGGCGAGATGGAAAGGATAAGCCTAACGTTCCCTACAAGCTGCAGCTTGCTTTTCCGGGAGGAGAGAGGGCTCTCAAGAGTTCCAAAATACATTGTGCACCTGCCATCTGCTTGCCAGCCAAGTCCATCAGCTCTCCCTCTCAATTATGATGCCTTTGGAAAGGAGCCTCAGGACCGTGTCTCATCTCCTGCATGGGGTGGTTGGGACTTGTTAGCTGTTGAGCGTTTCTCTTGCTGTGGGGACCACAGGGTCCAACAGGACAGAACCTGCCTGGAGGAGATGTTATAAGCAGGTGGGTAGTCAGACGGGGAATACAGGACAGTAGGACCCCGGAAAACCTCATGCACAGAATCACTTTCCGCCCATAGTCATTTTATACACTCAATTCACTTCATGGTTCTCAGGTCTGTCAGAAATGATTTTGTTTCCTTTCTCAATTATTTTATTTTCTGTCTTCCCCATGAGAATAGGAGGTCCCAGGGGGGTGGTGGCCTCATCTGCCACCGCTGCAATGTCTACGTCAAGGGCACAGCCCGACTCACAGTAATCAGGAAATAAATATTTGCTGAATGAATGAATGAATGAATGAAGAAATGAATCCTGTCCTACATGCTCATTTCACAGAAGAGGAGACAAAGCCACCCAGTGACTTGTCTGCAGTCACGCGGGTGGCAGATAGACATGATCTAGGACCCAGTTCCTCTGACTCTGAGCACCTTTTGTTCCTCGGCTCCTTCAGGACTTGTGATCACACATCACCTGCTCTGGCCTTCGTGCGGAACACGCCATCTCCTCCACGCAGCCAACATTTCACGTTCCCTCCCTGGCCCCGCGCTCTGCTCCCCCCGACCTGCGAGTGCTTATCGTGACTCTATATATCTTATCTTGTTCTTGTTCGTCCCTCCCTGGAGGATGGAGGCTGCACGGGGGCAGGAATTTGGTCTGGGGGTTCATTGCTGTGCCCCCAGCCCCAAGCATAATATCTGACACATAGTAAATAATGATTATTTGTTGCTGAAAAAAGAATGAGTAGGACTATGATCCTCAGCCTTCAGGGAGGCAAGAGGACACACTATCCAAATGACGGATGTGACTCACGTGAGTGGCAAGTAGATAGAACCTGGAAACTAAAGTCGTGTTCTCAGTACTTCTTGGGCAGGTTTGCCTGGGTCTCCATTCTCCCATCTGTGTAATGGGATCACAGAATGACTCCATGATACCATTTCTCTAGACCCCTTAGCATGTGTCTGGCATCTAGTAGGTCCTCAATAAATGGATTTTCCCCTTGTCCTTAATCTGTCAATAGGGTTCCTGGGTCTCAGAATCCAAGGAAAACATAGGCAGCCCCTTGAATAGAGTTCCGAGAGGTGGAAATTATGAGTATACGGGGAATGGAGGGGCACGTGTGAGGTAGCACCTCCCTGCTCCCTTTCACTTCTCGTCTGGGTCTGGGAAGCACGACACACACTCTACTCGGAGGGCAGAAGGCAATCTGTTCAATATGGGGAAGGGTAAATGCTGGGATTTTCCCACTCAATCGGGAAGTGTTTGCCAAAGCAGCGTAGGTCAGGAACCCGTCCTCTGCAAAAGTGAGAGCGGGGCCCAGGGAGCCTCCCTGTACTTATTCCGAGTTGTGGACAGCTTCTCACCTGTCCTGTTTCTAGGCCTATGCTTCCACGTGACGGGTGACAACTGAAATGATAGGTTGGGAGCGACACGGGCCCGCATGCTCTTTCCTGCCCAGGGCTCTGTCCGCTGGCACTCACTCACGGCCTGTTGGATTCCTCCGTGAGCACAGCCAAGTAACAGGAGCCTGAGGAGACAGGACAGCGGGCGTGGGCCACCCCCACGCCCCTCCAGCACCTGTCCCCTCCAGCGCCCCCTGTGGGAGGCAGTTTATGCACAGTGGTTAAGGCACTGGCTTCTCATCCTACCTCTGTCACTGACTAGCTGGGGTGGGTCCCTTCACTGTTTGAAGCTCAGTTTCCCCATTTATAAAATGGTAACACTGTAAGAATAACAATAGCTACTTCATGGGCTTGTTAGGGATTTTTTTTTTTAAGATTTTATTTATTTGACAGAGAGAGAGAGAGAGATCACAAGTAGGCAGAGAGAGAGAGAGAGAGAAGCAGGCTTCCTGCTGAGCAGAGAGCCTGATGCGGGGCTCGATCCAAGGACCCTGAGATCACGACCTGAGCCAAAGGCAGAGGGTTAACCCACTGAGCCACCCAGGTGCCCATTGTTAGGGATTTTAATTGAGAGAATCCATGTAAAGCGTCTGGCACATAGCAAGTGCTCAATAAAAAGTAGCTGTGGCCATAGTTATTGTTGCCGGGGGCACAACAATGAACCCCCAGACCAAATCCTGCTCCCGTGAAGCCTCCATCCTCCAGGGAGGGATGAACAAGAACAAGATAAGGTATATAGAGTCACGATAAGCGCTCGCAGGTCGGGGGAGCAGAGCGTGGGGCCGGGGAGGGAATGTGAGATGTTGGCTGCGGGGAGGGGGTGGCATGTTTCGCACAGAGGCCAGGGTGGGCCTCCTGAGAAGGTGATGTGTGATCAAAAGTCCCGCAGGAGCTGGGCATCGAGAAGGTGCTCAGAGTCAGAGGCACTGGGTTCTAGACCATGTCTATCCGCCTCCCGTGTGACTGCAGACAAGTCACTGGGTGGCTTTGTCTCCTCTTCTGTGAAATGCGCTTGTGTAGGCCAGGGTTCATTTCTTCATTCATTCATTCAGCAAATATTTATTTCCTGATTACTGTGAGCAAGGCTGTGCCCTTGACGTAGACATTGCAGTGGTGAACGTGACAGATGAGGCCACCACCCTCCTGGGATCTCCTATTCTCGTGGGGAAGACAGACAATAAATAAATAAGGAAACAAGATCTTTGTTGACAGACCTCAGAGTTGTGAAGTGAATCAGATACATACATGACTATTGGTGGAAGGCAATTCTTCGCATAGAAGAGTCAGGGGTCCTGATGTTCTGCCTCCAGGTCCATCTGCTTGTGAGGCCTTTTCGGGTGGACCAGGACCATGAAGGAGCCACAGCAAGCGAGGCCTGGGCCAGTCTCGAATTGGTAAAGCACCTGCACCAAGGAGCAGTGGGAACCATGAAGGCATCACTAGAAGCAGAGCCTTCCTCCCTTCCCGGGGTCTTGGGGACCTCTCTAGTCCTTTCACATCTCGATGACATTTATAGCCTGCAAAGTCAGAAGAAGTGGAACATCACTGGTAAGAGACACCATCCCACACCGGCCATCAGCCAACAACCTTCTGCCAACACTTGCAGATTCCTTCCAGGCATTTGTTTCTTTTCGTGTTTCCTCTACTCCCTGCCATCAGGAAGCTACACTTCTCATTATTCCTCCCTTGACAGTGAGAGTATTCCTTCCCTGCTGAATCCCTTTCCTTTGATTTTTCTGCCTGGTGTCCTAACCTTGTTATAGGGGCTTGGTTCGGGTTCTACTCTTTGCAGCCGCCCGTGGCTTCCTCCTCGGTGGCCCGGCTGCCGCTTCATTAGCAAGCTGTTTACACCACTTCCAGGTCATTAATAAAGATGGTAAATGAGAAGAGGCCCGGCACCAGCCCCTCACACCCCTGCAGACACCTCCCTGGCGGGTAATTGCAATTTATTGTGTTACTCTGTTTATCGTCTTTCAGTCAATTGTGACTGTGTTATTTTCTAAACAGCCTTTAACAGATTTTTCAAGGGGATTTCTCATGAAGCAGATAGTCACTCCGAGGCTCAATAATGCCAAGGACTGGGGAAACTCACTTGGTTGGGGGGATAGTGTCCGGGGTTGGACATGTCAAAACACTCCTTGACCCTGTGGATACCACTGCCCCGAGCCTACATTTACTGGCTTCCTGCCTCCTGTTAACTCTGGATATCGTAAGAACTTGCTCTTTCTGTTCTTCAAGTCCCCTTGATTAAGATCTTTATGACTTCTAAAGTCTTATTATTACTGAAAAAAAAAAGTAATACAAATTAATGAGAACAAACTCTCCTCCTTCTTTCCCTCTAATATATTTGTTCAATTTAGTGATGCCTTTCTATTTATTTTGTCCAACACAAAATATTTCCTAAGTGCCTACGTAATGTGTTGGAGGTAAAAAGACAATGAGGTGCTTTTGCTTCTGGTGGGATGTGTAAGCTCTTAGCAGACCAATTCTCTCATAGATAACAATGATAAACTCTGGATGAAGTTTTTAAAATAATAATAAATTAAACAAAAACACCAACTATTTGAGGGAACTGGAGAGTGAACAAAAGCAGAAGATACTGGAAAGAGATTGACACTTGGAAGGAGAAAATAGCACTGGGTGAGTTTCCCATTTTTATGGCTTTTAGACTTGGAGTGCCCGAAGGGGTGGAGTGGCTAAAATTCTTTAAAAAATTCACTGGTGAGTGGGAGGGGAATGACAGAAAGGAAATAATCGTAGAGAGGGGGAGAACCCAAATTCTGTGTATAAACTCTGAGTCTCTATCTGCCCCTTGAATGATACGTGTCAGGTAGATTGCAGGCAGACCAGCGGAGGATGGACTGACTGAACTGAGATTGAAGCTGCTGCCCAAAAGACAGAGTTTGCATTTTGAATCCAGCTAAGTAAGTTATCTACCAAAACAAATAAAGTAAACTCTCTTGAGAAGAATATAACATAATCCAGAGCCATCACAATATAATATTCACAATGTTCAGGACATGAGCCAATAAAATTACTCAATGTAAGAAGAAATAAGAAAATGTGACCCATTCTCAAGAAAAAGGAGTAGTCAATGGAGACTGATCCCCAGGGGACCCAAAGATAATAAAGTATGTTAAATAAATGATTAGAATACAATACCAACTGTGCCTTAAGCCTAGTCATAATGTTGTGTACTCGGCACAGAGGTGGCACACAAGGCAGAATTAAAAAAAATTTGATAGATTTTCCAACTCAAAATGATTTTGAAAATCTCTTGTGATCCAAAGAATGAAAACATCCAGTTTGTGATTTTACTGCATTTCGACTTCTGCAGACTCCAGCAGAAGACCTTTGGAGAGGCCATGTCACTGCTTACACTGCTGGAAGCCCTTGACATTTCCTTTTGGGTTGTAATGGGTCTATGTGAGCAATTCAAACAAAAAGCAGTACTTATAGAGTGAAACAAATAACATTTTAAATTTAATAATGAGGGACAGGAAAGGTTCCCCATAGAAGGTAGCATTTGAGCTGGAGTCTTAGGACTTGAAGAATGAATAAGAGAGGGAGAACACAACCTGTGGGAAAGGGAATGTAGGGAGTGAGGGATGGAATTTTAGATGGAGGAAATAGCAGTGGCTTGGAAAATCCACAAGTTGAGCTGAAGTTCTCTTACTCTACGTTAATTGGCTCATCATAAATATTAAAGTGAAGAATTATAGAAAGTTATCTTTACATGCCTTAAACATTTCATAGGAATTTAAAACATATAAATGGATATTCTTTCACCAAACTTTTGAATTGAGCCCCAGCCCTTTTCTTGGAGTTTGGTGTTCTGATTAGTGTTACATGTCGAATTTCTTATATAAATGAATCCCTATACATTGTACACTATTTCCAGTTTCGATTTTACAAGTGAAGTGAGAACTTAAAAATACTGTCTAAAATTTATATATAAACTAAATTACATAATGACAATGATAAGTACAGGGACATCGACTCTTGGCAAACATGCAACCTGACTTGTGGGAGTAGAAGTTCATGGGCCCAAAGGAGAGCCACCAAGTTTCTCAAGTGCTCACTGTGCTGGTCAGTATGTTTAGTCAAGGTGTTCATAGAGGGAATGGAGAACTTTGGCCAATAGGACAAAGCGCAAATGTCCTAATCTTGTATGACTGCTGCATACCCCCGAACACCTCTCTAAAATCACCTAACCCAGAACATTTATTTCTTTTAATTTTTAAGGTTTTATTCATTTATTTGACACAGAGAGAGATTGTGAGAGAGGGAACACAAGCTGGGGCAGAGGGAGAGAGAGAAGCAGGTTTCCCACTGAGCAGGGAGCCGGATGAGAGGCTCGATCCCAGGACCCTGGGACCACAAAGGCAGACACTTAATGACTGACCCACCCAGAACATGTATTCTAACATTATTAATTTCCATCTGGGAGAAACAGAAGTGTCAGTAGGAAAGATATATTAAAGTACTCAGATCTAACAGAACACCACAATCACTCCACATAGAATGATCCTTATCTAAATTTCTGTCCCAAACTGGTCATTTCTAGGTCATCTCAGTCCTCACAGACTTCCTCCTTCAGAGACATCCTCATCAACTGTAGTTCTCCCTGATTTCCTGTTCTCAGAGAATAACATTGGGTTGCTATTGTAAATATAAGATGAGTTATATTGTAAATACAAATATAGGCTAAGATATTCAGCAAATATCCGGGGACCTAAGTGAAGTGTTTCCTAAAAACCAATTTGGAAAAATCATTTACATTCAGCTGAATCATTTCATTAAAAATTTGGATTGGCAATCATATGTCAATAGTCTTTTATGGATACCTAAATTAAGAAGCTCAGTCGAAAAACAGGACAAAACAAAACAAACTCTTGGTGCACGTTTTCTTGGGTGTGGCTTAACTTAGATGTCAGAGCACTTATTAGTTAAGACAGAATAAAAATGGGAAAAAATGCCATTTTCAGAAGAATAGTTCAAATAAAGAAAATAAGTGAAATAAGGCAATATTTATAGCAAAACACAATTCCAAAAGATGGCCAAGGTAAAAGGATTTATTTATATGCATATTTTTGGATGACTAGTTTAAGCTGATTTGGGTAATCAAGTGAAAAATGAGTAAGAACTAATGAAGAATTAATAGAATCTTTCTAAGTGGACAAAGCTTGTTAATTACCTGCATAGATTTGGTCTTTTCTTTTGATATAATGTGCTCTGCTGAGTTTTTCTACTGCAGCAATTTGCACTATAGATCTAAATAATGATTCATGAGCACTATCACTTTTCTAACTTCCGAGTTTAAGTGGTCAAAAAATATTTATTGAACACCTACCCCATGACATATGCTGGATGAGGTAACAATCACATATGTATGAAGATGACTATTATTTGACATGTAATTCCTTTGTAACCATTAAATCATCTAAAGAATAATGAAGAGTTTAACAATATTCTCTGAGTATCTTAGACTTCTTGGAGAAATATATTGATTGATCATATATAGGCGCTAATTCTTAGCCACACATGAACTTCAGTCATAATAGAAGTGCCTCATCAGAATCCATTTGCTAGCTGTCCTAACGTGCCAAGGAAATAACAAACACCTCTATTTGGACTCTTTATGTGAGAACAAGGAGGGACCAAGTCATGTGCCTCTTCTCACAATTATGAAGGTATCATTTCAAAATATAGGTCACTTTTTTTTACAGTATTACATTATCCAATGACATTATCTAATATTTGGACCATTGTTTTTGCATTACATATCTGTTTAAAGTTCTCGCTTTGTTAGTGACCATCGGTCCTTATCTTACTAAGCTGAACAACATTCAGCACACAGGACCATTCCTTCCTTCTTGAAAGATTCTCATTCTTTCTTTTCTTTCATCCCATAGTCTCTTGTCTCTGTTTGTTTGTTTAACCATGTTATCAAGGTATACTTAGCAACAAACTGAGGGTTTTGGAGGGGAGGGGGTAGGGGATTGGGCGAGCCTAGTGGTGGGTATCGAGAAGGGCACGTACTGCATGGAGCACTGGGTGTGGTGCATGAACAATCAATCTTGTAACACTGAAAAAATAAAATAAACATATTTAGAAAAAAACCAAAAACAAACAAAAAAATAAATTTCCAATTCTAAAAAAAAAAAAAAATCACCTGTTTCAAGTATCCAATTCAATGCTTTTTAGTAATTTACCAAGAGGTGTAACCCTCACCATAAATCAGTTTTAGAACATTTTCATCCCCCAAATGAGATCCCTCAGAACTACTTACAGTGAATCACTTCTTATGCCCCCAGCCCCATATTTCTTGGTTTTCCTCCTACCTCTCCGATTACTCCCTCACTCTTTTGCAGGTTCATTCTCCTCTACTGAGTTACAAAATATTTAAATATTCCCAGGTACTCTGTGGGTCCTCTCCTCTTCTCACCCTGTGCACTTCCTTTGGAGGATGTCATTCTGACCCTGGCTTCAGTTACCACCTAGAAGCAGGTACCTCTAGACCTCTCCATAATGCTCCAAATCTGAATATCCAAAGAATCTACTAAATACCTCCATTATAGATATTGAAAGGGTACTTTAACTCCACATATTCAAAGCCAAATTCATGGGCTTCTGTCCTAGTTCCGGTTCTTAATCTTAGTAAGCAGAACAATTACCAATTCATTCTCCAAAGCCAAAAATCTTGGGATCATCCTTCACAAGACCCCCTTCCTTACCATCTATATATTTAATGCATCACCAGTTTTTTTTTTTAATTTTATATCCTAAACATCTCTTAAATACAGCTCTTATTCTCATCACTTCTGCCATTAGCCTTGTCTAGGATTCCATTATCTCTCACCTGGAATGTACAATAATAGTCTTATCTTATGTTGCTATCTTCTCTCTTCCCATTGCAATCAGTTCTCCATTTCTAAAGTGAAGTTTAAGTGCAAATCTGATCCAGTAGCTTTCTGTTCCTCTTAGATTAATATAAATGTATTAACATGACTCATTGCACACACTACTTCTGTTCCTTGTTCTCTGCCATTCAGCCCATCTCTAATTTTTTTTTAAGATTTTATTTATTTATTTGACAGAGAGAGAAATCACAAGTAGGCAGAGAGGCAGGCAGAGAGAGGGGAAAGCAGGCTCCCTGCTGAGCGGAAAGCCCGATGCGGGGCTCGATCCCAGGACCCTGAGATTATAACCTGAGTCGAAGGCAGAGGCTTTAACCCACTGAGCCACCCAGGTGCCCCTATCTCTAATTTTCTTAAAAAGGCACATGTTCCTACACATCACGGGGCTATTGCACAATTGTTCTCTCCACTTAATCCTCCTCTATCACTCACTTCTACTCACCAGGTTGATCTGTGAACAATCTTCTAGATCTTGGCTCAGGGCACACTTTGTCATAAAACCTCCCCACCCATCCTCCATGTAGAACAAGTCACCAGGTTATATAAGTTTTCTTAGTATTCTATACTTATCCTTTGTAAAATCTACTACAGTCTATAATTATCCACCTATTTATGACTATTTGCCTAATACACATCTCTTCTAATGGACTGTACATGCCATGAAGACAGTAGGCACATCTGTTTTTGTTCATCCGAGAGCTAACGCAGTGTACGGGAGGCACCAAATCAATATTGTAAAACGCATTAGTCAATGAATAAAACGAATGGAACCAGTAAAACCAAGCAGAATGCAAGGCTAAGATCTTGCCGTTGCCCACATTGCTTATTCTACTGCTCCCATTCTGCCCCCTCCCTGCCCCCGGATGGTTACAATGGCTGTATTTTTCATATAACGTGTTATTCCCCAGAAAGAAGAGCTCAGTTTAAATTCAGAGGCTATTTTGTGACCCAGGCATGTCATGGAGTCAAATTCGTACTACTTTTCTGTGAACCTGACTTCAACTGTGACATGTCTTTATTTCTAAAATGCTATAACCTCTCTCACTTCTTGGAAACGAAATGAAGAATTAGCCTTCCACACCCAGCAGGGCTCTGGTAAGCATTTAACAACTGGCCCTCTAGGGGAGGAAAGCCCTGATGGGTAGCATCTGACAATTTCAGTCCAATAAATACTCCAACCATAGTTGATTTGAAGCCACCAACTTCATCTCCCCAAAAACAGAGTTGAAAGGACATGCAAACTGCTTCTAAGAGGCCAGCGGGCTCCGAATACCTCTTGACCTGAGGAGTACTTGTCTCCAGGTCACTCTTTTCCTTCCTTAGCTAAAAATAAGGGCTGCTCTCGCCTCTGTCCCACTTGCTGCGACTTCATGATTATTTTCCTATTTTTAATACTCTCAACTAGTAGAGAGTCTTATTTCGAATATAAGGCTTTGGGAGACGTTTTCCATATCTATTCCCAAGGCTAAATTCCCACCATGAACTCTGCTCCACCACAAAAATTGGGCAGCAGAGCACAATCTGTGTTTGTAGCCTCATAAAGATTTGCATCAGACAGTAGATCAAAAATAAATTCAAAAAGGAAACACAGGTTGAGGAACCTGATCACGGGTTCGCGTTATTCACAATGACTGTTTACTAACAGGTCCACATGCCTTTGCAGAGACTTCATGAACCGTTTTCAAGGCAGTGTTTACGCAAAGCATTAAGGAAAGGGCAAAAGTCTCAAGGGAGAGACCTCACCAGAGCGCCTATCTCTCCAAGCATTAAACTGTCAACAAAATTAAACCTTCGCTCCACCCTAGGGCCCAGTTTCTCAGCCAACGTTAGACACCCACGTGTGTTGGCTAAGACAAAGTCAACAACAAAAGCACACATGTCACATCTCCGGCGAAACGACAGGACCGCTGTTGCTCAGGCGTGGCAACCCAAGCCTGCTGGAAATCCTCACAGTAAACATACCAGCGAATCCGTCTCTTGTTGTGTGGCTGAAGGCGGGGGCAGAACGGTTGCTTCTGAAAGCAGTGAAGAAAAGCTAGCAAGGGCCCCAACTGTTTGTTAAATGCCTAATGGTTAACAGAAGCCCCAGTCTCAGCCTTTGGGCTGCCACGCAGGGTAGTCTGTTTAGTAAACAGTCAACCACCAATATCTTGAGCAGGTTGAACAGATGGCTTCAGGGTTCAGGCCAACTGTGTTTCTTTCAATTCCACACAGCTTTGGGTAATGAAGGCCACAAAATGCAAGAAAAAGTACAAACATAAGCGCTCCCTCCCTCAGAAAGGTACAGGGACTCCCCGATCTCTAGGTGATGAAATCTGACAAAGGTGTGAGACTGAGGGAGGGGGAGAGCCGAAGGGGAGTGGATGTGACGTCATTAGGAACTGTCTGCTTGTGACTGAAGATGGAGGAGGGGGAAATGGAATCCCAAAACATTTTTCTGCATGGAGCACATAAAGGAACCAAGACTGTGAAAGAGCATCATGATCGGGCACCTGGGTGGCTCTGTTGGTTAAGCATCTGCCTTCGGCTCGGGTCATGATCCTGGGGTCCTGGGATCAAGTCCCACATCGGGCTCATTGCTCAGTGGGGAGCCTGCTTCTCCTTCTCCCGCTCCTCCTGCTTGTGTGCGCGCGCGCGCTCTCTCTCTCTGTCAAATAAACAAAATCTTAAAAAAAAAAAAAAAAAAAAGAGCATCATGATCTCAGCCAGGGGCTCAGAAATCTATGGGCAGAAACCGCTGATTGTAAAGTAGAAACACCTTGTGATTAAGTTGTAAATGGAACAGTTGGCCTGCCCACCACAGAACCTCTCCATCAGGTCCCAGAATCCAAATGTCGTAAGGAAGAGAAATGTTAGAGGTTGAGTTGCCAACATCACAGGCCTTATATGATTATGAGTATCACCTGCTTAGAACAGAAACAGGAGACCTACTCGCCAGTCCGAGCCCGCAGCCGATCACTTGTCACGCTCCCTTTATACTTGTAGAATGGGTACGTAGAGCCTGCCCTCATCTAGTTCATAGAGATGTCACCAAGATAAATGTCTCCTGGGCCAGAGGGGATTGTAAATTCATGCTTTTAAGCCCAGATCTACTCCGAATAAGTGCCAGGTTAAAGTCTTAAAAGAGAAAAATAAAACAGACAACACAGACAACCCTCATTTCAAGACCAGGTAAACTTGTGCAGGAATCAGCCGCACAAAACGGGAAACAAAGCAGGAAGGGTGCTCTTCCCTGTCCAACACACTGGAAAAATACACATGGAGCTAATATTGAGTTTTCTACTTGGGGAAAAGGGAGAGAGCAGACCCAGCTGCCTGCTGCTGCTTACAGAGTGATGACTGGATAAATTCCTCGACCTTTGCCCACTCAGTGGCCCTGAGTTTCCAATAGAAAGCAGAGTTCTGGTTTAAGAGTGCATGTGGTCTAATGAAGACATCCACAAAATACAAGGAGGGATGATATTAGAGAGAGGAAAAAAACAAAACCTTCCTGCTCAAAATTGTACCTACAAGTCAAAATTCTAAAACACGGAAGGACATTAATCTAAAGAAGTTACCCAGCAACATAAAAATCAAGAGATCAATTCACTCCTGAAAATTAAACTATCATTTCACTGGCACCGTGACCCAAATGAGCCTATCTGAAAGTGACTATGTGAGTACATTTAAGGTCTTCTAAGAAACAGAGAAAGATTACCATTCATAAAAAAGAACAAAAGGTCCTGAGACAAACAGAAAGAAATGATAATAATCATCACAATGATAATAAAAATATACAGAATACATAGATTTTAGAAATCCCAGAGAAGGCTTCTGGTTTCCGCTCCAACATGTAAAGAGCACAGAAGTCATCACTTTTGTCCTTGCAATAAGAAAAAACTGAACAAACTAAAAATCAACGACTTTTCCTGAACCTATCAGAGAACTAGACAGACAGGTGGGCTCAGAGTTACAACCAAGATCTGATTTCCTGAAGCAGAAGGTGCTGGAGCCATGACCAGGTAGGAATACTCACGTCGTAGTATGAGTAGTTGGTGAACTGCTGGAGGCTGACCATGGGCTAGCATAAGAATGAGATATTCCTGGGAACCCAACATTAGGAGGACCCCACACTTTCATGGGTTTTTCTTCCAGGAACCCCACCAGGTTCTTACAGTCCTGATCTGAGAAAGATACCCTTGTAACTCTTTCAGGAGGAAGGAAAGCATAATTCTTGTGAAATAAGAATTCTTATTTCTTATTTATTATGGGGCTTTCTTATTGTTATTCTTTCTTATTATTCTTTCTTATTATGGGGCTATTTATTATGGGGCTTTCTCTATAACAAAGTCTCACTTTCCAGGGGAAAATTTTACCACAGCCCTATGTGAAGAAATGAAGAATGTCAGAGAAGGAATAAATGAAGATAAAATATTTGATTTTTCTTATTCTTTTTTTTTTTTAAGATTTTATTTATTTATTTGATGGAGAGAGAGAGATCACAAGGAGGCAGAGAGGCAGGCAGAGAGAGAGGGGGAAGCAGGCTGCCCACTGAGCAGAGAGCCTCACACGGGACTCGATCCCAGGACCCTGAGCTCATGACCTGAGCTGAAGGCAGAGGCTTTAACCCACTGAGCCACCCAGGTGCCCTGATTTTTCTTATTCTTACTTAACCTAAAAGATAACTGTATTTGAAGGTAAAATAAACATGTGCTGGTGTTTATAGCATATAGATAAGTGAAGTCAATTACAACATATCATGAGCAATGGGAGGGGGGACTGAGAGTAGTCTATTACAAGGCATGTACACTACATTGAAGGCAGTATAGTGTTATTTGAAGATGGATTTACATGAGTTCAATCCAATTGTATCAATACTCACTTTAAATTCAAATGCTCTAACCTCAATAACTAAAAGATAGCAATTGTCCAAGTGGAAACAAACAAACAAACAAACAAGATTCAACTATGTTGTCTACAAGAAATGCCAGCAAAAAAAAAAAAAAAAAAAAAATGCAATGAAAAAATTCAATGAATAGAAAAATTCCATGGATAGAATAAACTCTGGCTAGGTCACAGAGATGGTATCTAGAAGATAAAATTCAAGAACAGGATATAGTGCAGACATTTAAAAATGATTAAGTGTCCTATTGGGGTTCATGAAGTTTTGATTGGGAGGCTTAAACATATCTTTTTTAAAAGATTTATTTTTATTTATTTGAGAGAGCATGTGCAGCAGGGTGGGGAGAAGGGGGAGGGAAAGAAAGTTTCAAGCAGACTCCACAATGAGCACAGAGCCAGTTTAGGGTTCAATCCCCAAACCCCAAAATCACTACCCAAGCCAAAACCAAGAGTCAGAGGCCTAACCAAAGGCACCACCCAGGCACCCCTTAACATATTTGAATAGGAGTTTTCAGAAGGCTGGGAAGCAGGGAGACACAATATTCAAAGAGGAAATGTCTGAGAAATTGGCTCAGGACTGAAAAAGGATTGGAGACCTAGGAACACCAAGGGCAAAACAGAAAAGATGACAAGAAATCCACACATATATGCAATGAAGAGAAATTGCAAAATACAAAGAAGATATTTTAAAAGCTATCAGAAAGAGTAGACCAGTTATTCTTCTTGAAGGAACAGAGCAGGGCTGGCTCCTTTTGCTTACACCCGCCTTCTTGTGTGTGGACCCCGCAGGACCTGCCTCTGGGAGGGTCAGAGTGTGGCTCAGCCCTCCCTTGAGCTAATTGGCCCAGACCGCCTGTGGGTTGGGTTTGGGTTAGCCAATAGGAACACGGAACCCCTGCGGGGGGGGGGGGGGGGCGGGGAATGGATATAAACTCCGCCTTTCGCCTGCCAAACTTGCGCGCCAATTCTGGCCAGGGTGATAGGCTCGTTCAAATAGTTACTAAGCAACATTCTGTGTGTTACAATCTCATTGGCCACTGGCCCCTCTAAAACTGTTGTGCTCTTTGAAACTCGCTTTTTCTCTATACCACGCTGCTGCGTCGGTTGGTGTGGGAGACAGAGCTCAAGCTAGCTTGAATAAAGGGCTCTTTTGCTTTTGCATCGGACTCGACTCCCTGGTGGAATTTGGGGATCTCAAAATCTGGGCATAACACTTCTCATTAGTAACAATGGATACTAGGAAGCCAGAAGGTAACAGCCTCCAAATGGGAGAAATTATATCCACGGGTTAGAATTAGGTTCAGGTACAAGTAATAGAGAAACACCAAATAGCAACTTAAATGAATGGAAAGTTTATTTCTGTCATATGTCCAAGTCCAGAAGATAGTATTCAGAACTACTATGAGGATACTCTTCCCTGCTTCTTAGGGATCTGGGCTCCTTCCAATCTTTCAGATCTGCGGTTCCCAGGCTGTGTCCCTCATCTCACAGCCCAACAAGGCATTCCGGCCATCAGATCCATGTCCCATGCCGCTGGATGGAGGACTTGGTAAAGGAGAAGCAAAGGGCACACCCAAACTGCCTGTTGAGGAGGGTTCCAGAAGTAGGTGTACAACATTTGCATCTATGTTCATTATCTAGAGTTCAAAGACGCAGCCAACACTTTGAAAGGTTGGAAAGGGAGGTTTTCACTTTGTTGTGCCCAGTTAAAAATTGTCTTTCTACAGGAAAAGGAGACAATAGATCCTGGGGCACAAGTAGCAATTTCTACCTTACTATGTGTGAAAGAAGTTTGAGGGTTTTGCTTAAAAAAGAAGACATTTTGGGGTGCCTGCGTGGCTCAGTCAGTTCAGTGCCCAACTCTAGATTTTGGATCAGGTCATGATCTCAGAGTCGTGAGATTGAGTCTCCCATTGGGATTCATGGGGAGTCTGCTTGAGATTCTCTCTCTGCATCACCCTCTGCCCTCCCCCCCACTCACATTCTCTCTCTCCCTAAAATAAGCAAATCTTAAAAAAAAAAAAAAAAAAGACATTTTAATTCCAAGAATCATAGCTATAGTCTTACTTATTTATTTTGCGGGAGAGAGAGGGGGTGAGGGGCAGAGGGAGAAGGATAGACTCTCCAGCAGGCTCCCTGCTGACTTTGGAGCCCGATGCTATGACCCTGAGATCACGACCTGAGCCGAAACCAAAATTCAGATGCTCCACCAACTGAGCCACCCAAGTGCCCCAACTCTAATCTTATTTAAAAGCTATTTAAAAAAAAAAATAGCCTTAAAAATGTTGCCATTTAAAATAGCAAAAGCTAACAAAAATAGCAAAAGCTAAAAAGAAAGCTAACAGATCTAGTAAGATTTGGAAAACTACAGGTAACTTAGTTTCTATAATAGTGTTGCTCTCACATTCTTAGAACAGGATTTTTTCAACTTGGGGATTCACGGACGGGTTTTAAGGGATCTACTGGACCTTCTGCAATTACACGCAGACTGTGGGGGTTTTGTGCCGTTTCCCAGGAGATATTTCGGAGTTTTTGATAGGTCCCTAGAGGTGTCTAAAATTCCCAGAGGGGCTAAAATTGACTTTCAAACATGAGTTTAGGTTAAATCTTAAGAATTCTACTTAAATGTTTACACCGATTTGAAGACTGAGAGCAAATTAGTTCAACCAAATCCTATACTATAAAAGCTGCACATAATTAAATGGTGTAGCAGGTGTTTATAATGGGAAAATTTGCCCTATAGCCTCTTGCTTTGCACCACTCATCGGGTACAGAAACTTCTCTATTGTTAGTTATCTTTTTATATCATGCCTGCTAAGTGAATCATGTCCCCTTTAAGGCAAGACTTCGTTTTTTATACATAGTTGTAGCAGGTCAAACACAACTGTTGGCCCATAGTAAGCATCCTACTGATGGCTAGATAGCCATTTAATTTTTCCCTAGTAACTAGCTATCTGACTTGGCCCCATCTACTTCCCGTTGCCTAGAGGAGAGTCCATTTGGTGATATAAAGCTATCATTGTCCTTTTAATTTTTAACTTTGTTTTCTGCTTATCTTTCTCTGAAATTGGGTTTTGCATAGATATGGTATCCTACTCATCATAAAAAGGACAATGCGCTTGAGCTTTGGATATGTTAATTACCCCATTTTGAATAATAAGCCCACAGCAGGTCCATAGAACTCAAACTTCCTAATTCCCTCTCCTGCTCCTAGGGGCATAATCACACACTTTTTGCAGGTGATGAAAGGCAAGACTTATCATTCTTGCTGTTTAGATACCACACCTAGTTTCTACCCCCAAGCAAACTTCTCCAAACCCTCTTCTACCGTGTTGTTCTAGGCTGAGGAATAAGAGGATTTTATCAGTAATATACAATCACAGAGAACCTCAAACGTTCAAGGGCTCACCAAGCATCCTTAATAGCAATCAATTAGGGTAGACCCAACTGCTCCCATCAGCTTATTTTTTGACAAAGAAAGCAAATCACAACAATACTTGCTAGTATTATTGAGCTGTTTTATTACTGTTGTTTTATTTTTTATTTATTTTTTTAAAAGATTTTATTTATTTATTTGACAGAGAGAGCAAGAGAGATCACAAGTAGGCAGAGAGGCAGGCAGAGAGAGAGGGGAAAGGAGGCTCCCTGCTGAGCAGAGAGCCCAATGCAGGGCTCAATCCCAGGACCCTGAGATCATGACCTGAGCCAAAGGCAGAGGCTTAACCCACTAAGCCACCCAGGCACCCCTATTACTGTTGTTTTTAAAGAGCACCTAATATATGTCAGGACTGACCTAAAATATTTTACATGAATCTAATCCTCCATGTGTCCCAAGGATTCTGGTGTTATAATACTTCTATCCCTATTTTGTAGATGAGAAAACCAAAGCGCGGAAAGATGAAGTTACTTGACCAATATAAGTGAAGGGGACAGATTCCAAGCCAGGCAGTCTGGCTCCAGCTTGAGTTCCCGCTCACTGCACCCCAGGACAGGTGCCCAAAAGGTGCCCAAGGGCCTTGACTCAGTTCGTGAGATTTCCAGGATGGTGTAGCAGTTTAAAACATATACTCTGAAGTCCGGAAAAGCTGTGTATTCATTTTAGGTCCCCTAATACTAGCTCAGGGAAATTATTTAAACCTGATTTAATGAATATTTCAACCCTCTGAGCTATTTCTCATCGGCAAAGTACCCATCCTCCTACCGTTCCCACAGGATTGCTGTGTGGATTAAGTGTGAGTTGCTTTACACATTACCTGGCACAGAGCATGCACCTGATACACACATCCATGAATAGAGAAACGTGGGATGTCAGTGGAAGACCTGAGAGGCCATCCAAATATTTGACCCCATCCGATCACAGTGCGTCATTTCAGAAAGTCTAGCTAGAGAGAGTTGTTGGATCAAAAGACCTAAGTAATGAGGGGAGACAGGAAGCAGGAAAAATTTGGATTCTAGAATCCAGCTTTGGCACGTAGGACTTCCAGTTTAATACTCCTACGTGGTGCGTAAGAAGAGGCTGGGCTGTCAGCAGCCTTCCATATGCAGCCACTGGAAATGTTCGGGTCTAATTTCGAAGTGGCTTAAAATGTTCCCTGAAGAAGCCTGAAGACAGAGTGATGACAATGACCACACAGATGACTTCTTGCTCCCATAAAGGAGAGGAAGAAGGAAAGCTTAAACTGCATGTAGGCTAACAAACAGGGAGGAAGGAAGCTCTTTTCAGGAATGAATTAGACCAGTGTCTAATTCATCAGGAAGACAAAATCCAAACCCAGATGAAGAATACTTAGGAGTGGAAAATTAAATGAAACTTTGCACGTTAGATCTCATTAAGGACACTTAAGACAGTTTGGAAGACTTGGGTGTCAGAGATAGTATTGCACGGTAATAAATATATTGATTATAGAATGTATAATAATTGTAAGACGTTATTCCAGAGAAGGCCTGGTAGTTTCAAAGATATTTTAGGCATTAAAAATCTGTAAGAGGTGGGGTGCCTGGGTGACTCAATGGTTAAAGCCTCTGCCTTCAGCTCAGGTCATGATCTCAGGGTCCTGGAATCTAGCCCCACATCGGGCTCTCTGCTCAGCAGGGAGCCTGCTTCCTCCTCTCTCTGCCTGCCTCTCTGCCTTTTTGTGATCTCTGTCAAATAAATAAATAAAATCTTAAAAAAATATATCTGCAAGAGGTAACACAGTACAATGAATAGAAGATCACTGCAGAGGTCTCCATTCACCATTTTAGGGAAAGAAAACAAGCCCAGTATTGGACAATTCTGTTGGGTACTTTTAAATTGCCATTCTGCCTCCTTCCCTGGAGCCTAGAAAGGTTCCTGCATTCACCCACCAGGTTTGAATTGTAAAAGGTTCAGTGCAAAAACAGCATGGAGTAATTAATATGGCAGAAACTCATCAAGTTGTCTCCAGAAGGTCAAATGCTTGATGCACGGAATACAATTAAAAGGTTAAACTGACCTGTCAACTTTTACATTATTAGCTGCTTGTAGGGGTCAATACCTTTCAAGGATATGGGCCCAAGAGTGAAATTTCTAAGGAGCTGGCAGAATTGTGGAAGCTTTTGTGTTTGCTTTAATCACCCCAGGCAAACATTTTAAAATCTCTTAAAAATGTTGAAAATATATAACATGTTTCAACCAACAGTCACACAGAGACTATGGTGCATTCTCTAGTCAGTAATAAGTAAAGAAGCAGATGTATTTGCTACATTGAAATCTTTAGTTACATTCTAGCCAAAACAAGATGCAAGAAACAAAATTTTCTGACCTCTGTGCTCCCAATTATGCAAGACCTTTGGGGGAAAAAGTCATTTCCACAATAAAGCAATCTGGGAGAGAAGAGAGGGCCAAAAGAGAGAGAGAGAGCATCTGAGACTTTGTTATGCTACCCTGAGTTGTGGACATTTTTAAATTAAATTAACAAGCGTATAATTAATTATTCAATCATATTTTTAAAAAATATTTTATTTATTTGACAGAGAGAGAGCACAAGCAGGGGAAGCTGCAGGCAGAGGGAGACGGAGAAGCAGATTCCCCACTGAGCAGGAAGCCCGATGCGGGGCTCGATCTCAGGACCCTGGGATCATGACCTGAGCCGAAGGCAGATGCTTAACTGGCTGAGCCACCCAGGCGCCCCTCAGTCAGAAACTTTTAAAGAAAAATAATCTCTAAAGTGCATATATAGGCATGTGTGTCAGGGTATACGCTCAGGAAGAATTTTGGAACACAGCTAGAAAGAGAGCTAGTTTGTTTTCGGAAGGGGGTAAATCGAAAGAGAAAGAATGAAGAAAGAGCCTTTTGTCACACTTCTCACAACCACAGGGCCCTGTGACCAATCAAGACCTCTCCCACCCCTCATTAAGACTAGATGGTTCTAGCAGAAACAGATACGCACATATGTGTCCATATACATGAGTAAGTTTACAGACATATACATACTATTTGTTGAACACCAATTATGTGCCAGATACTGTTTCAAACACTTTAAATACATGATCTCATTTAATTCATAAAGCAACCCTAGGAGAGGCAGGGAGTGTCCCCATTTCCCAGAGTGGGAAACTGAGGCTTCTGTAGGTTCTCAAACTTGCTCAGGGTGATCCGGCTAAGAGCTGGACCCTAAAGCCTTTGCTTCTAGCAACATAACAAGTTTTTATCCAAACACCGTCTGGCCCTTTTTTTTTTTTTTTTGCCAAGAGGAGCTCTTACCATGTGATTGGAAAGCGGGTTCACCACGATCTCTTTATATCCCAATTGACTTCTGGCATCCTCGACATTTCTAAAGTGCCCCAGGCTGCCTCTTCAGATTTCCCCAAATCTCCTCTTTCTGGTTGGTCTTTTGCCTAAACTCCTTAGAGAAACCAGACAAAACAATGTAGGACAAAACAAAACCAGCCTTTATTTTTTCCACTAAAATATGGGCCTTTCAATGCTGTGGGTGCCTCCAGAGAGTTTACGCCAATGACTTGAAATCCCCCAGACCCTCTTTCTTAAACCTATGTTTCTACTTAATTTTGACCCTGAGCATCATCCTGGAAGGAGTAGATTTCCACTGATTCTCTTCCGCTCAATTATTAGAGGGCCTGTTTGCAGGTTCATATTTCTTTTCTTTTCTTTTTTTTTTCTTCTTGTAGGTTCGTGTTCCTGAGACCCTTGGGTGCATCCAGTTCTGCCTCATAAAACACAATGAGGAATTTACAGCACTGATTTCTGCCATAAGCATAAAATTGGCCACCTAATTTCACGTATGCAGGGGGCTTCCCCCACCCCTAATCACTTCTTTATTAAACTCCTCATGTCACAGCAGAAGAGTAGGCAGATGTTATTGTAGCTCAGAAACGTAACAAAATGATGAGGTGGGCATCTTCCCACTGCCCCCTGGGTTCCTGGCAGCTTGCCCCCAGTGGTCTGCAACTGTGGGATGGTCTGCAACCATGGGATGGCCCCCGGCTGGGTTTGGTCAACAGATGGGAGGAGAGTTGTGGCTAGGAGAGCAGTCATTCCCATCTCCCTCCATGTGGGTTCACCATGGGTTTCTATGTCCCTCTAAGAACCTACAGCTCCTGCCCTGGGCATCTCCCCGCATAGCTCACTTGCCAGTTCCCTTACGGGTTCTCTTTAAGGTCACTGCTCGCGGATGGTGCTAGCTTGGGGCACTGCATCGCCTCTCACCGCGCCTCCCTGAACCTGCCCCCATTTTGCAAATGGTCTCCTTCTTCAACTCCCTAAATATCCACTGGCTGCGGGCCATCTTCCTGTTTGCTGAATTCTGGTGAATACAGATGAGCGTTCACGTGACTCGAGATTTTCCTCGTGTGACGATGATTTCCTGTTTAATCAAATGACATTGTTAGAGAAGGGGTCTGACCTGCGTCGCCTGCGGTCTCATCACAACTGAGATTTCCCCTCACATGGGAAGGAAAGCTCCCGTAAGTGCGTGAGGTTGTCAGACAAACGAAATGATGCCTCAGTGTCTTCAGAATGAGCTAGATCTGGGGGTCAGGCTGGCCCACAAAAGGGGGCCAGGATGATGGTTTAGAAACCAAAATGAAACAAGCAGAAATGTAACCTTGACACTGGAGAGTCAAATATAATTGTCCCATCGAACGTCTTGGAGAAGCCCGGAACATTCTTCTAGAGATCATCCAGAGTCAAATGGTTTTCTAGTTCCTTTGTATACAGCCTAAATACAGGAGCACTTCCCCGATATTTGTTATTAACCTCTCTGAGGATGAGATTAGAGCATTTCAAAACCTTCTATTTAGGTGGGAGGCCAAACCAACCATGTATTGGCCTTCAAGGAACAAAGCCACCGCTGTTTGGGGGAAGAACCTAGGCCTGGAGTAGAGTTTGCTCTGCTCAGTGATACAGGCCAACCAAGCCTTCTGCCCTTTGCTGTGACCCAGGCAGACAAGTCATAGAAAGAAGTAAAGCAACAGGTTTGGTTTTCTTGGTTGTATCTTATTTTGTCATGAAGAGAATAAGAGGATACAAGGCTGGAATATAGGGAAAGTTGGCCTAAAAGGCAAGGAATGGGGGCGCCTGGGTGGCTCAGTCGGTTAAGCATCTGCCTTTGGCTCAGGTCATGATCCCGGGGTTCTGGGATGCAGCCCCCGGTCAGGCTCCCTGCTCAGGGGAGAGCCTGCTTCTCTCTCTCTGTCTGCACCCCCACGCTTGTTCTCTCTCACTCTCTATCCCAAATAAATAAATAGAATCCTTAAGAAATAAAAATTAAAGGCAAGGAATGAGCTCCTAGCCATCTCGAACATGACTTTTGGGGCAAGTCTTTTGGCTTCCATCCATGTGCTTCTGTTTCCTCTTCTGCAGAGCGGAGACCTGGACGAGCCTGCCTTCGGCCAGAGCAAATGCTGTGGTAAGAAGTGAGGACAGAACAGTTAGTGTCCCCGCAGCCACAGAGCACAACAACCAAGAGGACACGGCCAGCCCGCCCCCGCCCCCCACCCCCCAGCTCGGCTCCTGGACTCAGCCCTTGGAAAGCGTGCCCTTGGCAAGTCACCGAGCATCCTATCACTACCTCTCCTCAGACCGCTGCCATGAGGATTGCAAGGCCAAGTATGGCCTGATACGTGGGCAGTGCTAAGGGCTAGCAGGTCCTACTAAGGCCAAGGCCGCCAGGGCCGGTGGATCTGGGGGTGGGATGCCCTCCCATTCCTCCAGCCCCAGGATCCCTCCCATTCCTCCAGCCAGGTGTGAGAACTGTGGAAAGCCTGTCTTATACCAGAGAGCTTCTCTGAATTAGCACAACCCCGAGTTGTTTTGGGGGCCCATTTAACATCAGCTGGGTCACAAGACAGTTTTTGAGAGTGAGACTTTATGCTATTGGTTTTTCCCCCTTCCTTATCTGAAACGAACAGTTTGCAATATCTGCAAACAGATAATATGACTGGCGTCTGTTTCTGAACGTTTCCACTCATGAGAAGCCAAAAACTCCCATGAAGAAAAGACTTTTTTCTTTTTGCTGGACTGGAGTCTTTCTCAAACAGCTTCTACTGGGAGATTAATTATAGAAGCCACAGTATTTCCTGAAAATAGTAAAACATGTTAAAGGAATTCGAAGACACCGCTTGATAAATGGCTTGACTCTTTATTGCTTAACGATTCAAAAGAAAAAAAAATGCATGTTTTGAAACAGAACAGGATGTAATAGAAATCTAGGTAGATGGACTATTAAATGGATTTTATTAACTTTTTATAGTGGCTACGTAAATTGTTTTCATCTCTGCTTGAGAAAGTTCCCTGTCAGGGTTGCGGGGACTCTCCTGGTGCTTCTCTGTGATTTGTAGTAGAAAGGCGAGTGGCTCCAAGCATGCGGGTTGTTAGCTAGTTTCCCCAGGGAAGCTTTGCCAGGTGCTGCTAACCTTGCCTTAGCACCGGTCTGCGTCCTTCAGAGAGAAGGTCCTCCACCAGAGAAAGGAAAGAACCACAAAAGACAAGTGTCTTTGCACCCTGGCGATTATCTCCTGTCACCATCGTCTCTGGCAATTTGTCTCCACGGTAGCAGAGCCAGAGGCCGCCAAGTCCATAGTGAGGTCATTTCTTTGGACCCAATGTAGAATCGACTCTACAACTTGTTAATCTAAATAAAACCTCTCTTCTGTCCCATTTGTGAGAAGTCCACCCTGGGGGGGGGGGAATATTCCATATGTTTGGAATGAATTTCAACTTTTTAAAAAGGCGATTCCATCTTGTCTCAAAAGCTACCATCACTTTTCCATCCTTCGTGGGATATGTCAGGTCATTGGTGGGACGTCCACACCCTCGGCTTCTCTTGGCCCACCTTCTGGTGCATTCACTGAGCATTAGGAGAGCCCTTGCAGTCGTACTGTGTTACCCTCTAGGCAGACTGGTTGTCTTGCAAAACGAAGACACCCCCCTCCCAAAAAAACATCCTTTTGAAAAGAATATGAAACTTGATATTTCAAAACAAGCGCTCGGGCTGTCCTCCCAGCGGGGGAAATATCAGAACATTGTTCTGCTTCTCCACACTTAATTATGGTTTGGTACCATTTTTATTTTTAATTATAGACGGGGGGTGGCAGCCCCCTAATCTTCTTAGTGCTTCAGTCCTCTCACATCTTCATCTAATCCCGCTATGCCTCTGGGCTTGGAAGGGCATGAAGGGTCTCATGTGGGCCCGCTGCTGCTGCTGCTGCTGCCTTCACGCTGTGAGCTCACTGAGACCAGAGACCATGAGTCCCGCTGCCTTGCCATCCTCAGTACCTAGCAGCGCACTGCTCTCACAGCAGGCACCCAACAGAGAGCTTTTACCAGGGAGTCATGCTGCTGGGGTTACCAGCTGTAGTGAGCGGTGCTCCGAAGACAGCCCTAGAATGATGAAGCCAATAAATGCTTAAGGTGCTGGATAGCTCCCCATCATAGCCAGTGCAGGGGAGAGCCGTGCTTAATGCAATTAATCTACGTGAAGCCCTGTGCTGGGGGTTTGGCATAAGTTAACTCTCTCTTTAGTCCTAGTATCGAGCCCTGAGGTTGCTATTAGCTCCATTTTGCACCAAAGGAACCTGAAGCAGCCCGACAAAATCATTGGACAGCAAATGAAATAGGAGAGCCTCAGACCGAGCTTGGCCTGACCCCCTAACGTCTTTCCATTACATGTTGCTAGACCAACTAGGAGTTCAATAGACCAATCGCCGGTGTACAAAACTAAGATAGATGCACATCAAAAACAGCTCAGCCAGTCACTCTCTTTCAAGTCATGCTCAGCATTTAAAAACAGTTAAGGACCTATATGCAAGATTGTAGGTGGGAGTGGGATAGGAAGATTTTCCTGCAAGTGTTAGGTCTCCAGCAAACGATCCCTGGGTCGGAATGAATCTTAGAAAACTCTTAGGACCCAGGCCCTTCCTTAGAGTTTTGAGAAGAGCTGGATTGGGGATGGAGGCAGGCACAGAGCTGGGAGCAGTGTGACTGGTTGTGGATTAAGTCTCACCTTCTCCAAGCTGGGGAGGGGGGTGGGAGGGTGGGGGGAGGGGAAGGGGCCAGCATGAGGAGTGGTGCCATGATGTTGGCAGAGGAAAGAGAACAAGAAGGGAAACATTCCTTGTCCTCTTATTTTTTTTCTTTTTTCTTCCTCAAACACTGGTTTAGTTCAAAACTATTTTCAGGAAATCTTGGTCTTTCCACAATTAATCAAACTGTGGCGATGCCCAGAGGAGCTGGAGAGCAAAGTCCATAGGTCGTGGTCAGGAAAGGCAGCTGGGGGGTGAAATCATCTGCCTGGGGGCCATCTGTACTTCCAGGGGGCATGAAACTAACCTTCTCTTCTGCCTGACAATGGAAGGAAAAGAGTCTGAACGGGAGGGGGAAAAGGTAGTAAGCAGCATATGTGAAGAACCTACCTAAATGGAGGTCAGAGACCTGGTATCCTGTGTATTTTTTTTTTTTAAATAGGGGTCAAAATCACCTATCGGACTGGTGCAAGGCAAGACTGAAGTTCAGGGAGGTGGACAGATAGCCTTTCAGAGTCCTTCCAGCCAGAAGTTTCTATGATGGTATTGCTCCTTTGGATAATTCCCCATTCTGTCTTGTTCTTTCCAGCGTGACTTTTCACTGGCTCCATTTACGAGAGAAAAGAGAAAAGTTACTCCCTAGTTGCACAAGGCCAGGTCTGGGTCGTTCGGAATAATGAAATGGGAAATCTCACAGACCCCCACGTTCTGACAATGAAAGAAGAAATTCCCAGACCTCTGCCCATGCCATGAAATGAGAAAACGTGCATTTCACATCGTTCCCAGGACACCTGGGCTTTCGAGGACCAACGAGAGAGAGAGAGAGAGAGAGAGAGAGAGGATGGGTTATCATAAGCAATACTCCATATCTGGCTTACCTGCCTAAGCCACTCTTTGTTTTCTGTAATATTTGGATACATTCAGAATTGTAAAATTTAACATCAAAGTTAAGGGTGTGACTAGAGCGTTAGATGTGATTAGTCATGAAAAGGAGGCGATTTGTGAGTGCACTGAAATGAAATTGAAGAACGCAGGCATAAAGTAATAATGAACTGTGTCAACGAAGAGGCCTAGGGAAGAAAGGAGAATGAGATTTAGGAAAAAAAAAAAAAGATAGTCCACGTGGCAGGGGGCTAATTATCTTGACATCTAATCTTCCAGAAGGCTAACAGTTAGTTCACTTGCTAAAAGTCATCTAAGAGTGAGTCGCAGAGATATTTTTAAACATGCCATTTCATAACGCAGCCATGTCTGCATCTGATAGTCAAACCCTTAAGGACCTACTGTTCGAGCAAAATATGAAATACTCCATTCAGCCTCGTGCTTCAGACACGGGGAGGTTATTAGCAATAATAAGCCCTTTGCCACCATTCAAATGAGTTCCTGAAACTCATGGTACTACGTTGAGTGATTGAGGCAGCTCTACGTGAAGGGCCCAATACTCGATTTTGTGTCACTATTTTTGTCTGATTAGACTAATGGTTTTGGAAAGTGGTCCAGGCAGAGGGGTTGAGGGGTACTGGAGGAATCGAAAAAATAAAAGAGCAAGACGTAGGTAAGATTCTGGTTCCAGAACTCCCTCTAATTGGCTTTGTGATCTCGGGCATTGAGATAAATTAATAGAGTTACAATGTTTCAGGCACTTTACATGAATTAGCTCATTAATCTCTGCAACAGCCCCATGAAGTAGTTTCGGGCATTGTCAGTCTTGTTTTACAGATAATGAAACTGAGGATCAGAGAGGCTAGCTAACTTGCCCAGGGTCACACAAGAAGCGACCCAGAGAGGTCAAATTTGTACCCAGCTTTTCCTCCCTGCAGAGTCCCTGCTTTCCTCTTCCTCGGTATCTGACCTCTCGGAGCTGGTCAGTAATTACCACGTGTAGACAACGTACCACACACTATGCTGGGCCGCAGTGTGGACCAAACACACATGGCCCTCTCCTCGGGGGGCTTTCAGCCCAGAAGTAAAGGCAGACACCCGACCAATAATTTTAAATTCTTAAATAATCTCAAGTGCACAAAGAGCTCTGAAAAAGAAAGGAGCACTGGGTTTTTTTCTCAAAAAAAGGAGGGAACCAAATTATACAGTCTCCCTCCCAGGTCTATCATTCTACTCCCTCCAGAAATTTACAACCCCAAGCAGAATTAAGATACAAATCATTCGACCTACAAAAATTTTGTTCGGCCCATAAAGTTCGTGCTGATCGATGAAAGCCTCATGTTCTTCTATTACAACCACTTTCCTTCTTTCTTTGAGGCCTCAAAGAGGGTCCAGTTTTGTCCTCGTCAGTAATGTTTACAAAATGCCTTTGAGTTCACCAACATGTTCCCACTCGTCCCCTCATTGGGTCTCCCTGGCGGTCTTGAGAGGCGGATGCTGGTCCTATCCTTTTGTAAGTAGGTATTTACCGAGCTCTCGGTCATGAGCTTGGTGCTTCACATACTTAGTTCAGTCAATTCTCCTAACAACTCTGTGAAGGAAATATCATGATATACATCGAGCTAGTCGAAGCTTGGGAAAGAATTTTGTCTAAAGCCCAACAGCTGAAAGGGAAAGGAACTGGGATTATCCGCTCCATAGCCTGAGCCCATGACACCTTGATCATACGACTTTCCCAAGGCCATGTAGACTGTGAAGGGCAATATAGGACTTGAACTTGAGTCCTTTGTTCTTTCCTCCATAACCCAGAAAACTCCTATACCTAGGTCTGATTCTGGCATTTGGGCACATAGGCTAGCAGGAAGATATTTTGGAAGTAACTCAAGTGTAGATAAATTGAGGAATATGTTCTGTTTCATTTTAAAATGACATATGGTTATTATTAACTTTTTTTTTTTTCCAGGAACAAGAAGGTTTGCATTTGTAAGGCAGAATCATTAGCAAAAACATTTCCTATGTATGATTGGAGTTGATCCCTGCTGTAGCCCTTATACAGGTTTGACATGTTTATTATTATGATAGTAAAAGTCAAGAAATGCAAAAATGTGGAATGCAGACACACCAAAATTAACTTCTAATGTACTCAGCTAAAAGAAACCAACCTCCATGCCAGCATGATTGTCAAATAGTGATATTGCCCAAGAAAGTAGACTTTGAACGCTTTAATCCCCTTAGATCTCTCACTGGATTTTTCTATGAATCGGTCTTGCTCCTCTAAAGCTCTTACAAATAAAAAAATTCTTTGTGGTCTTTTGATAACATAAAATTGGTGAATGAATAATATTATTTACATCAAATACCATTTAATCTGTAAGTACCATGTAATGCTATTCAAGAGAGATGACCACTCACGTGTTAAAATTCAATATAAATGCAGAAACCTGGCTAGTTTTAAGCAATGCTAATTTTTTTAGAGACTGGAATTTAAGTTATCAAGAAGAAAATTGCTGGGTATAAAAAGTTATCTATTTTTAGAAATAAGAGGCTAGGCGAAAGGGAGAGAGAGAGAAATAAAACATAAGGGCCTGGGCACAAAGAGAATTAAAGGTTCAGGTTAAAGATACGGGATAATTACAGCCCAGGTTTCTGACCAGCAATTTACTTCCCCGTCACTAGATGGGGCTCACTAGTTGAGGTTATTTCCCTTCCAGATTTGCATTTTGTGTCCAGCAACATAAAGAATTCAGCTGGGCTTTGGGTTCAGGGTTTTAAAAGATAAGTTATTGGAAGGTATTCAATGGGAATCCTAATAAGATTGACTTTTTTGTTGACCACAATAGTCTTATTGAGCAAAGCTAGCTCTATCCCAATTTAACATGAAATAGGTCACTATTAGAAAAGACAGCTTTATTGTGTTTGTATTTGGGATTAACGGATAAAATAAATAGTTCTTTTCTTCCCACAGGGGTTGATGAGCCAGCTTTATTCTAAATGACTGAAGACTTCTGTTCTTTTCAACAAACACAGTCCTCCAATTAGGAGCCGCAAATAAGATTATATGCCCTGAATAAGTCTGAAAAGGTCCTTTTATAATTAGAAAGTTTGTGTGTGGGAAGTGGAAGCAGCATTAAGTGCTCACTGTGGCTTTATTAAGAGAGTGACATGAAGATTTCCCAGATCCTCCTCGGAGTGCTTTAAGATGATAAAAATAAAAATTACGGAAAACAGTAAGCATTTTCCATTTCTTCTCCTTCCCCCCACCCCCCGCACCCCCGAAGACTTTAAGCTGTAGAAACAAGGCAGTGTTTTTTATTTCATCAGGCATATTTTGGAAACAGTGTCACTTAATAGCACAAAGATTGTTAAAATATAAGGGAACATAAATTCGATTAAGGGATGAAGTTAAAATCGCCTTGCTAACACAGGGCATTCTGTAGATTTTTCTTTCCGCATATTTTCACTTAAAACATTCTTGGGATTTTTGCTCTACTTTTATTACGCTGGCATAATATTTTGTTAAATGCTGTTGAGTTCCTGGCCTGTGGACACACAG
>CM052800.1:37602589-37719046 GCA_028533885.1 Nasua narica | reverse complement strand
TGGTATTAACTCTTAGTTTCTCCTTCAGTAAGACTGGGAGGGGAGGTTAAAGAATACCAACTACAGGGACGCCTGGGTGGCTCAGTTGGTTAGGTGGCTGCCTTCGGCTCAGGTCATGATCCCAGTTCCTGGGATCGAGTCCTGCTTTAGGCTTCTTGCTTGGCGGGGAGCCTGCTTCTCCCTCTGCCTCTGCCTGTCTCTCTGCCTGCTTGCACTCTCTCTCTGACAAATAAATAAAATCCTTAAAAAAAAAAAAAAAAAAAAAGAATTCCAACTACATGCCAGACACCATCCAGGGAACTGAAAACATGATGACAAATAAGAAAAACCCGTCCCTCAAGAAACTTAACATTTTAAAGATTAAACTATCAGACGTGGGAAGTTATCACAATATCCTCTCCATCAACACAGAGGGAGGCCCAGGCACTCTAAGAAGCTTGAATTAAGTGTAGGAAGGAGCATGAATATTTCAGAGGCTACAAAAATGTCTGCAGGCACACAAAATTTGGGAACTTATATGAGGGGAGATTAAATTTGCTGATTTAACAGATAGCTGAAGCCAAGCCTCCGCACACAGGAGACTGTCTTGTGGAGGTTATGGGCGCTGGGGCTAGGCTGCCCAGAGTCTTGGCTATTTCTTAGCTTAGGACTTCAAGCAACTGGCCTAACAGTCTCTTGCCCCAGCTTAGACTTCTGTAAAATGGAAGTAACACTTGCGTTTACCCTGGAGGACTGTGGTGAAGGCTGGGTGAGTGAACGCTTCTAACAGGGCTGGGCCCCTGAAGGGCTTAGGAAATGCTAGCTACACCTGTAAGGGTCTCATCTGCTTCTCTCTTGACCCCATCCTTTAGTGTCTTTAGAATTTTGCTTTAATCCCTTTCCAAAAGGTCATCTTAAGATGAACTCAAGGACATTTCCTGGGAGTGACTTGACAAGGAGAGAGAGTAGGGGGCAAAACTGTCCTCATTCTCTGCCATGGGGTTTGAAATGACCTCATTAGCGCCTCCTCCTCCTCCTTCTTTTTTTTTTTTTTCTTTAAATTTTTCATAGTGCAGGCTTGTGGAGCTTTGAAGAGTTCCATCCAAAATGCAGATTCCCCTGGGAGAGGAGTCTCTTCCAGTCTCAAGGAGAACAGACGTGGCAAGTGTATGGCTCCCTGCTTTGCAGCTGCATTTGTAAGCACCGCATTTGGAAGGGAAAAAAAAATCCTGGCCCAGAGCCGCCTTTTCTCCCCCCAGTGCCCTGAGAACTGTTGCAGGTCCTTCCCCAAAGCTACGTCTGTGAAAGGCAGAACTGGCAGGAACAAGTCTCAATGCACAAGTGTCTGGGATGCCAGGCAGATGAAGAGCTCAGGGGAACAGAGAGAACAGCAGCAGGCCCCTCCCTCTAGCGACGGGAACTTCAGGGATGCAGACAGGGAAGCCTAAGGTTCAGACGGGCCACGTGTATGTTTTCACTCTGTCTGAGGGGGTTGAGGCGAGGAGAGTGCAGCGTATTGAAATGAAAACAGAATCAGGTAGCTCCTCCCTTCTTCTCCCGATCTTCTACCTTATGGGGGTGCAGTGGGGGGTGGGGGGAAAGTGGCTATGGACAGGATGGACAGGACAAGAGCTGAAATGCAGAAGCCGATCCGGTGTCTGACTGGTTTCGTGCTATTGGGTCAAAAGACAGGGGGAGGCACAGCTGTGAACGTGTGATTTTAAATGTTCCAGTCACTGCGCTGAAGGAAAGGGGAAAAGGAGAAGTTCGTTTTAATAAGGTACTTTCTCACACTGAAAGAAAAAAAATAAAATAAGGTACTTTCTCTAACCCAGTCGATCCAGGATGTTGTCCATTCACAAAATAATTGATAAATTATTAATAAGATCTTTCCATGTTATTCTTCATACTGAGCTTTGGAAATCCGGTGTGTGTTTTAGACCCACAGCACTCACAATTTGGACTAGCCACATTTCAAGGGCCCAACAGCCACATGCTCCTAGTGCCTACCGTTTTGGACAGAGCAGGACTAGAACCTTCTTTGAAAGGTACAATAAAGCAAAACACTTCCAGCTGGCCAGACCAGAAAAACATCTACCACCCAAGTGCACTGGGACAATCCGAGATTTATCTTACAAGTTACAGGTTTTTCAGCCCCCAACTATGAATTGTCACTGGCTCTCTTTTCTGGAAACTGGAGCCAGCCATTGCTCTACCCCAAATCCCTGCTCCTCATATCACGAAGGAAGTATCTTTTTGGTTGATTTCCTTACATTTCCCAAGTTCCCAAGGAGTTAAGTAAGACTCCTCCGGGCATTCACAGCTACCATTAAGGGTGTCTAGTTCTTCCTAACAAAAGGTCAGGCTGAGTAAGGGCAAGAGCTGATAATCCCAGATTAACTTTGGAAAGATGCAGCCAATGTGCAATGTGGAGAAGGAATTGCTTCATCCACTGTAGGGGAAGGGGTTGGGGAGTGGAAGAAACTTTGCCCACCTCCCCATGATTTTCTTCCCTCACAAATGTTCCCACTCGGTCCTTAGGAATCCATAACCCATGACCAAAACTTCTCTTATCATTCTTCTACTCACAGAATCACCTCTTTAATGTCACCTCCTGAGGACTCTGGCTTTCTCTATAGCTCACAGAAGTTTTTCCTTCTCCCACACCTCAGGAGATCCTATGGGGCCAAGCCCAAAGATCTCCATCTTAAGGAAATCTTTTACTGACCTGCAACTTCAATAGTTGTTCATGAAATGGATATTCTCTTGGCTTCCTGCAGTTTTCCAGCATTCATGGTACTCCTCCTATTTTCTAATTGTTATCGATCTGAGTGATTATAAAATGCATATCAATTACCCCATATGTTCCATGGGGGCAGAGATGGATCTGTTTTGCCAATTTTTAATGGGGAAATTATGGAGTAATGCCCTCCCTCTGCCCAGCAATCCAACAACCCAAGGGGGTCACTAAGAATTTAATACTGCCCCAAGCGTAGAAAAAACTCAGCCCCAGCCCGCCACCAAATCTTCATTCACTGTTTTGCTTTTCCTTGTTTCATTTAGTCTTTAAACACAGAGAGTTCTTCTTTGGCTCCTGTTTACAAACCCTGCCTGAAGGCGGCCCACCCAGTCTGCAGAGCAGCCTTTGCCCTGTACCCCCTTCTTCTCCTCAGTGCCCATGCCCCCCATGCCTGTCTCCCAGAGCCTCACCCTGACATCTCAGAGACCATTAGAATGTTTCTTCTGGCTTGTGGATAGAACAAGAGCTCTGTGTTTCCACAGCTACATATTATTTTAAAAAATTCTTTATTCTAGAGAGAGACAGAGTGAGAACATGTGGGGGGCGGGCAGAGGGTGAGAATCTCAAGAAGACTCCCCACTCCGCGGGGAGCCCCATGTAGGATTCAATGTCACGATCCATGAGGTCATGACCTGAGCTGAAACCAAGAGTCCGCCACTTAACCAACTGAGCCACCCAGCCGCCCATCCATGGCTCTATTTCTGAAGGGAAAGAAGCCATACCCTGAAATCCCTACCTTTTATTGTGAACAACCACCACGAAATCACATCAGAATGCTTAAGGGAAAATATTGGCAAATCAAAAAGACAGACCATAAAGAAGCCTTATGTCAAGGCAATTGCAAGCTCACATATTTCGTAAGTCAGCCAGGGGTTCATTTTCCGCTATTTCTGCCCTTGGCTATGACTTATTTCAAGATCCTGCCAAATGAAGGAAGAATTTAGAAAGCTTCATGCAGGCTTCCTATTTTCCACGGATGACGGTAAACTAAAGGTTCTCCAGAGACATTTTAGTGGATGAAATTTTATTGTGAAGAGTGATTCAGCCCAGCGCCAGCAAGGAGCTCTTGTTTGGAAAAACTTAGTGCCTGAGACAGAGGCTTTGGATGGTCACTCTGGCTTCAGATAGCATTATGAGTCACTGAAAACAATTCAGCAGTTTAGGGGGTCTCTGATTGCATGTAGGTCCATGTCTGTAAATACCAGCATGGGGGGAAATGGAACAGTTTGTTTTCTAGGCTAGGGCATGTGTAAGTTATGATGAGTGGGACCTTTTCTTGGGGAGAAGAGCTAAAAATTCTTCTTTGTCATTTGCGGAGAGAAGAAGGAAGGAAGGAAGGAAGGAAGGAAGGAAAGAAAGAAAGAAAGAAAGAAAGAAAGAAAGAAAGAAAGAAAGAAAAAGAAAGAAAGAAATCCCTGCATAAAACATCAATAACAGCCAACCTTTGTAAAGCATTTTCACGTTGGTCCTCTTACAGAGATGGGGAAGGAACATTGTGGCCGTTGCACAGATGGAGAAACTGAGTCTAAAATCTGCTGGGGGACTAAGAATAGCCAAGTCAGAACTTGAATACATATTTCTACTTTATCCACTATTCAATACTATCTACTTTCTCAATGTTATTTTTAAATTTAAGGCCATAATTTATCATCTTCAAATGATATTTAAAGAGGACCTATACTACAAACACAAAGTGCTATATTTTTATTGCTTTTTGCAAGTAGTGGAAAATCCTTTTAGCCCACTAATAAGCTTTAGAAAGTTTGCTGAAGGGTTTAGCAATTGTGTATTTCTGCAGAATTTGATATTGTTCTTACAAATGTAGAGACAATGACATAGAACCAGAAGACATAATTACTTGTAACCAGGGAATCTTTAATTGACTGGAGAGTTCCCTCAGTAAATTGTCCTAGAGAATAGGCACCAGAGAGAGAGAGAGAAAGAAAGAGAGAGAGAGAGAGAGAGAATGTGTACAAAGAAAATATCTTACCTTCCTTCTGGAGCAAAAAAGGACAGCATTATAAGAAAGAACTGTGTACACACACACACACACACACACACACACACACACACCCCTTGTTCTTTTCCTCCAGGCCTTAATAAAAACCCCAAAACAGCTTCTGCAAACAGCAAGCCATTCCATGGGAAAAGCAGATGCCCAGAGCGCTCTGACTCAATCAATCAAACCCTGGACCTAAGTGCACAGTTAAGCCTTTTTCTTTTTATTGCAACAATTCATAAAATTGGAAGGAATAAAAGAAAACAAAACCCGCCCCTAATCCAACCAGCCCAACAGGACTATTTTCATGTTTGTAAATTCCCTTCCACTTTTCCTTAACATGCTTATTTTTTCTGAAGTCCCTGTGATGTTGTTTTGTTCCTTGAATTCTACCGACCATTGTAGAAGAAAAGTTTAAGTTGAAATATCATCACTCTCTGGTATTCATGATGGCCGTTTTACATGTACTTTGGGAGTTATTTCAGAAGCTCATCTCCTGGGCAAAAGTTTTTGGCGTCCCTGCTTGTACTTAAGTTCAAGAGAATCTATTAATAGTGTCCTTGACTGCCCCACACAGCCCAGTGTTTGGTCAAAATGCAAATTTATGTGACAACATGTATTTCATAATAATTTCTTTCTCTCATCTGAAATTACTTTAACAAATAAGGCCCATCATTTGTATTTAACTAATTGAAATTTATTATCATTACTTTGGGGCAAAGCATCATCCAGACGACAGTAATAGATGCGGTGTGGTCCATGATTGACGGTTCGTACCATTGGATCATGCTGTCTGGTGTTTAAATAATGCCAGGGTTCAAGTGATTAAATCCCACTACACAACTGGTCATTTTAAACAAAGTGATTTCATTTACAGCATCTGATTTGCATAACCACTCAGCCTCTCTAGGGAAGTGTTATTGAGGGAGAGATCGAGAGATTGATCCTGTATTCCTAGATATAAGGTTTCAGAGCTGAATTTGATACTTGGATCTCACAGGTGGATTTTTAAACAATATTGGTCAATTGGAAATTTTTGCCGCCTAAAAAATATTTCTATTTCAGTGGAGTTTCCTATCAGTCACAGTTGTGAACAGGAGGAAAGAAGGTATTTGAATTTGCCCTTGAAATAAGAAAAAAGTACAGCGACTCTACTTCAAAATACAACCAAAATCCAATTTGGCTCTTGCCGGCAAACTAAATTCTCTGCTATCAATGTGCAGGTCACATCTGGGAATTTTCTTGAAAAATCAAGAGAGAATGACTTTTCTAATGACTCTGAGCATAATCTTTCCCGATAAATAGCAAAGGAGGCAGATGGGCAACTCATATATTCCAAACATGTTTGGAAGGTAGACTAATTTTCAGAGCTGAGAACTTTGGAAAGGAGCAATATAGGGCTTTTGTCCTCTACCTTGAAAAAGAAAGTATTGGAAACTTAGCGGTTTGCTGTGGGCTTTACTTTTTTTTTTTTTTTTAAGATTTTATTTATTTGAGAGAGAGAGAGAGAGAAAGAGAGCATGAGCGGGGAGAAGGTCAGAGGGAGAAGCAGACTCCCCGCGGAGCTGGGAGCCCGATGTGGGACTCGATCCCGATCATGACCTGAGCCGAAGTCAGTCGCCTAACCAACTGAGCCACCCAGGTGCCCTGGGCTTTGCTTTTTTAAGGAATCTGCATGTGGTATCTCTCACCAGCTGCTTTTATCTTTTATTATTATTTTTGAGGTCTGTCATGCACTTGGAGCTTCTTAAATTTTTGTCAAGTTCATATGTCAAGTTCAAATTTCACAGCATCCTTCTCATTCACCCACTCATCCACCCCTGCTTCCATCCATTCATCCATCTACCCGCTCCCTCAGTTGTCCTCATACTTCATAGTGCTTCAGGAGCTGCAAATATAAGGTCATGTAAGACACAGACTCTGGCCTCAAGGAACTTAGACTCAATCTTTAAAAGACATTTCTTTTTCTTTCCTCTTCTTCTATTTTTTTTTTTTTTTTTTTTTTAGTAGGCTCCATACCAAGTGTGCAGCCCAGGGTGGGGCTGGAACTCACGACCTAGAGATCGTGTGCTGAGCTGAGATCAAGAGTCAGACGCCCAATCGACTGAGCCACCCAGGCACCTCTTAAATGACATTTCTAGAGCAGGAATTATGGATTGCCAAAGAGGCAGATTCTCCCAGGATAAGTCGTTTGTTGTATGTAAGTTGAGAGGTACATAATTTTAAGTAAATTTGGTAATTAAATAGAGAAAAAAGGAGGACTAGGTTATGAAGAAGAGAGAAAGATAAACTGATGTGGGCAACTACACACTGCATCGTTCATTTACCAGTGTGGAATAGTCACTGAAAGAGAAATGATTGATTGCATTATTAATTAGCTAATTCGTAATGATTAAATCCTAGTGAGGGTTGGCCTGGGAGTAAATCCTTTCTTAATGGGGAGGTTTGTTAGCTTTACTGGAGAAAAACTTCAAAACCTAGAGAATGTAAGGAGGAGGAAAGGGGCCGGGTGTAGGATGGAGGTAAAATTTATCATTTATGATCCATGTATCAGCTATTTTAACTTGGAAATAGCATCTTTTAGGGAGGTGCTTAATTGAACTTCCAATGACCATCTTGGTCAGAATACTCTCCTGCATGAGAAGAAAATGTGTATTTACGCTGGGCCAAACCCATATCCAAGGAAATCAAGTCTACAAAGAAAATTAAGAGCAGCTCGGGAGGACAGGCGCACTCTTGAGGCTTTCCTTGGACTTTTGGAGTATTTGCTTTTTTTTTTTTTTTTTTGCAGTCAAATGCTCTACCACTGAGCTATACCCCCTGTTTTTGTTTTTTGAATGGGAATAGGTATTTGCGGGAAAAAAAAAACCACAGAAGGGGGATTGTTATAAACAGATTCTTCTGTTCTTAGATTCAAGCTGGGAAGTAATAAAAGTGTCAGGATGGCCAGGGAGATGTGAGACGTTTCTTGAAATTCTACATGACCACGCAGATTTTATGTTTTCCTGTAAATTTCCTGTAAGTTTTTTCTAAATCGTTTTGCCAAGCTAGAGCAGAGGATACGGGCTGCCCTTATGAACTATTCCCATAGGGTAGTCACGGGAGGAGGTTTTTCTGAAGAGTTACATGGAGAAAGAGTCTGACTCCCATGTTCCATTTCATCACAAAGGATCTTCCTCACTTCTTCCACAAGCTGGGCACAGGATAACCTAGACGTGACTAAGGATCTCAAAGAGCCATGTCAACATCCGGTGCTGGGTTTCCCCCACCGTTAACATTCTGTCTTTCCTTGTCTCTGCTCTCCTTCACCATGTCTTTTGCTATTGTTGTTGATGATATCATAATTAGCTGCAGGTGTCACTTCTTGTCAGTAAATACAATATGTCATAGTTTGCCAATTGACGGCATTGGCAGAGTAGGAAACATGTATTTTTCACAGTGTGAAACTCAACTTTCATCTGCGTTCAGATTGGATTGCATCATGCCACTGACTTGCTATAAAAAAACAGGAAAGGAAATCAGGAGACACGCTTCTTACCATTTACCCTCTTGCTCTGTTTTGAAAACTTTGCCATTCATATGTATTACCTATTTTTCAAACTCCATGCGATATTTAAATAGTTAGTTAAAATCACCTCTGAGATGTTTTGCAGCAAAGCTCGTTGAGAGATCTCAATAAGAGGTCATCTGAGGTCCAGTGCTGCTCTCATTCAGATTTAGGACAATCAAGGGGAAAAACATAAAGGCTGAAATATTCAGGAGAAGGAAGATTTTGTTTACGTAATTTAAATTTATTCCAAATTAACAAAGACCAAAGCAAGTACTGAAATTTGCTGGAATAATCGTCTGTGTAAAATAGAGCGGCATTTTATTATCTCTCTGACCACTGTTAATAAGGAGAAGACAGCTAATGACGACAATGGTTGAGCAAGTGACAAAGGATATGGTTTGCATCAGCTCAATCTCTTTGTGCAGCCTTCTATAGACTGTCACTTTTTAGTGTCTTCTGCTTACTCATCAGTCCCAAGCTGTGGTTGAGGCCAGCTCCCTGGGAACACAGCCTCGCCTCTCCTGGGCAGGAGAGAAGTCAGGGTGGGCAGCTTCAGTAGAACCCGATGAAGGCAACACACGATCTGAGTCTGCCCCAGGGACATATAAGTAGCTACAAGGACCAGAAAGATGAGACTCCGGAAACCATTAGGAGCACAGCCCTGACGTGAAACTAATAAAAAAAGAGTATGAGGCAAGACGTTGGCTAGTGCGTGCTGTTTACAGGGAAGAGACGTGCAAATTTCCAGTTATTTCCACATGCCCAGCCTCATCTCCTGCCTGAGTTCCTTTTCAAATAGCAATATTCCCTGAGTCTGACTCTCCTTTAAGTTTTGGCTTCTCTCTGGCGCGTATCACTATGGAACATATTCTTCTTAAAACTCCCTTCCACACCAATGAGACTTCTTAGAGGGCGGCACTGTGTATGTCTAATATTAGCAATAACAGCAATAATTACTACCAATTAGAGAACATCTCCCATGGACTTGGCACTTTGCATAAGCCTCTTAGGACTACCCTCTGATACCGCATTGGTATGATTATTCCCAGGAGAATCAAACAGAGAGATGAAGGGATTTAATTTACATTTCTGACATCACATTTCCAGTGTCCCTGACCCTATTACTTCCTAACAATGGGACCTACAGAATAAAGGGAGCTACCTACAGAGTATCTACCAAGCCGTGGCACTGTGGCAGTTACAGAGAAGTGGGGCATGTTAGAACGAGTAGTTTTAGAAACAGACAGATCCTTAATCCTGATACATGAAGGATGCTCACGGATTGATAATTACCACCAACACCATTCCCACAAATCATGAGCTTTTTTGTCCGGAAATTCTTGCTCACTCCCGTCTATTCCACTCCCTTGTAACTGCCATAGTGCCCAGAGTGTAGTAGATAATCTTTAAATGCCCCTAAAATACTTGCTGATGGATTGATTCACTGATTGTCACTTGTCTTTCCAGATATGGTAATATTGACAAAAAGACAAATCAGTAAAGTAACAAATAGGCATTCTAAATTTTTTGTTTGTTTGTTTTATTTATTTATTCCAGAGAGAGAGAGAGAGAGGGTCAGAGGAAGAAGCAGACTCCCTGCGGAGCAGGGAGCCCCATGCAGGATTCAATCCTGGAACTCGGGATCATGAACTGAGCCGAAGGCAGTCGCTTAACCAACTGAGCCACCCAGGTGCCCTGGCATTCTATTCTGTAATTCGGGACACAGACATTTTGGTTAGAAGGCCATTTCCCTGAGTTTCGGCTCCTCAGACCTGCAGGAGCCTGGCACAGAAGGGACAGACTTCTGCCTACCCTTCAACTGCCATCTCCAGCTACAAGTTCCGCTAACAGAGTCTCTAGGTTGCCGGAACCAAGGAAGCCAGAACAAGATTTAAGAAGCAAGAAAACCCCAAGAAGGTAAGAGTAATCCCAGCTAAGTGCTTCTGTTAGACTGAAAGGAACATGGCCTTGTGTATTTTAATCTTTTGACTTTGTTAATGGAAGGCATGGAGTAAAATTGTGTTTACCTGAATTTCACTACAGCAGAGCTAGGAAATCAGCTAGCATCGGAAAACTTAAAACTTAGGTCTTAAAAACTTCATCTTCTGAAGCCAGTCGTAACATTGCCACTCAAATGAAAATGAAAAAGAAAAAAAAAGGCACTTCTAAACGCTAAAAGAGATTTCTATCTTCCCATCATTTCAACAGCAACCTCTATAAAATATGTTTTAAAACAAACACAGAGCACTAAAAATTCCACTGTTTAAGCTCAAAGTCAAACATCTGTCTTGTTGCCTTCTAGTTTCACCTTGGTTCCTGAGGGTCAACTAAACCTGCAGAAATTTGGAGCTCTTCCCCCTTGCATGCATTTAAGTGTTAGTTCTGAGATGTTTAATCATCTTCATTAGTTAATCATTCATTCAGCCTAAATACACATGGAAAGGAGGAGCATTTATGGAGTGGAATCAGCCTCCTGATTCCAAAAGATGTGGGGAGAGAGTGTAGGACAGTAGTAAAAACCCAGACACACCCACATGAGTTTGAACCCTGTCTCTGCATCTTACTTTCCAGGTGACCCTGGTACGTTACTTAAGCTTACTGAGTCTGTTTCTTATTCGTTAGAAATAATAATAATAATACCTGAGTCATAGAGTTGTTGCAAAGATTCAAAAAGAGAGCTTGTAAAGTTTTTGCCTGGTATTTAATAAGGAAGAGAAATTATTACACCATTATTGTCCTCTTTCACATGGCTGGAGGAAAATTAATAAGAACTACCATTTATTGAGCAGCTTGTATGTAGTGGCATCTAATTCTTAAAACCATGTTGTAAGAGCAGTTTTATTACCCCCATTTTATAGATAAGCCACACAACTTCCATGTAGTGGAGCTAAGTTTCAAATTCAGGTTTCTTCCCCTAGAAAGCCTGGATCCTCTCCTCTATCCTTCACTACTTCCTTAAAACCAAGAAAAAAATCACCAACTAGTCACTCAGACACTGGTAATTTTCAATAGCAAATTTCGTCTTTAAGAAGTTTTTCCTAGTTGCCAGGCAAATTTTGCACTGTTTTCATAACGGCTCATGAGCAGGGGGTCCTACCTGACCCAAGCTTCAACATCTTGGTAATGAGGCCCATAAGCCTTACACTTGTCTTGGCCATTTTGTACATCTGGTCTGGGATAGAACATGGTAGTGAAATCTTCTGACTCTTGAGAAACTACCATTGTCAGTTCTAGCAAAAACTTGGATTCATAAATACCTTTGTCTGTCTGGGCAGCTGTTAGAAAAACATCATAGACCGGGTGGCTTAAATAACAAGCATTTATTAAGCATGGTTCTGGAGGCTAAGATCAAAGTCAAGAAATCCAAGATCAAGATGGCAGCAGATTGGTATCTGGTGAGAGCCTGTTTCCTGGTCTATAGATGGCCTATTCTCACGATGTCCTCCCAGGGCAGAAAGTTGGAAGAAGAGATCTTTGGAGTCTCCTTCATAAGAGCACTAATCCTGGGGTGTCTGAGTGGCTCAGTGGGTTGGGGCCTCTGCCTTCAGCTCAGGTCATGGTCTCAGGGTCCTGGGATCGAGCCCTGCATCGGGCTCTCCGTTCAGCGAGGAGCCTGCTTCTCCCTCTCTCTCTGCCTGACTCTCTGCCTACTTGTGATCTCTCTCTCTGTCAAATAAATAAATAAAATCTTTAAAAAACAAAAAAACAACAACAAAAAAGAGCACTAATCCTATTCATGAGGGCTCCACTCTCATGACCTAATCTAATGGCCCCACCTCCAAATACCATCACTTTGGAGGTTAGGATTTAATGTATATGAATTTTAAATGGTCACATTCAGTCCTTAGTACTAAGTCAATATTTGCAGAATAAAATCAGCGGTCTTTTAATTTAAATTCAATCAGCTCACATAGAGTACATCATTAGTTTTTGATGGAGTGTTCATTGATTCATTAGTTGCATAAAACACCCCATGCTTATCACATCACATGCCTTCCTTAATGCCCATCACCCAGTTATCCTATCCTCCACCCACCTCCCCTTTCTCAATGTTCAGTTTGTTTCCCAGAGTCAAGAGTCTCTCATGGTTTGTCTCCCTCAGCATTTTATCCCTTGTGGAGTTGTTCATTATTCCCTTGTGGTCATTTCCTTCTCACTGGTTTGGTTTTCGTTGTGTGAGATCTGAGGTTCACGTGTGTTACAAGAGTGATGAAGAATGCTCCATGGTTTCACATCAACCACGCTATCCATCCACAGCTCCTGTAGGCAGCCTGATATTTTTCCCTTGTACTGTACTCTGTGAAGAGGACAGGTGGTTGGTAAAAGACTCACTTGGAATAATAATGTATGTTACTCCAACTGCCGTCTCCAGGTTCAACAATTCTGAAATTATCTTTGTATATTAGGTTAGAAGGGTGAACAAATCACTTAACCTTTATGAGCCAATTTATTGCCTGTGTAAAATAGAGAACTTGGATTGCATTGGGTTCTTTCTAGCTCTACAATATTATAATTATATTATTCTACATGATCACCCAACCCATTGGTTTTCCCAAAAGTAGAAGACAGTCTTAGAATACATGATGATGAATTGTATCTATATTCAGGAGATATTAATAGATTATCTTAAAAGCCTTTATGAATTGTGTTAGGTTGAATAGATTATAGTCACTTAGAGTAAAAAGAACTTAACCCTAAATAAAAATGTGAATGATGTAAATGTGTATCTTTCTGTGATTACAAATATTGATGATTTAACAATGTATCACTAAACAGTGAGCTCACTTGTCATAAGTATTAATCTTATTTCATAAAAATAATAAGTTGATAACACATAAACACACGTGGTAACATATGAAAGAAAAAACCATTTAAGTACACCAATAGGGCAAAATTATTTTTTAAACAATTCAATTCCTTTATAATTTATATAATTTCAAGCTTAATGAAAAATATTCTTACTAAAACAATTTTTATTTCAAATGCATTCAGAAATGTTTTGGTTTTTTTATAACTGAAATAGACTATCTTAAACTTTCTATTAACAATTTCTTTAAAAAGGGCTTATGTAAAACATTCATTAAAATAGATTTGCAGGCCCATTTTGTAAGGCAAGAGATTGGAGTCAGCATACTTAATTTACTATTTTGATGGAATCCAAAGGATTTTCATTAAAAGCTGAAATACTTTGAACCCAAGTATTTAAGCTTCAAACCAAGCTGCAAGCGCTGGAGGGAATGTAAGTCAAATTTTGATTTAAGTCAACCTAAGATCCTTAGCTGAAAAAGTACTTACATTCTAAAAATATTTATTAGATTAGATTTTTTTTGTATTTTGGCATGCACACATACAAACACATGTACTTCTCTCCTGTGAATTCTACCAAATCAACTGACCGCTCTTTTTGAGGCATTTAAAAAATGTGATTATTTTTATATTCATTTAATGAATATTTTGATGGGATACCTATCTGTGTGCCAATGGAAACCCCAAAACAACTCAAAAATAAAGCATCAGGAGACATAAGTGATAACCAACCTATCAAGAGAGAAATCATAAGGCATGGGTACGGTCCCATCGGCTATTGAAATTAAGTATCAAAGAGCCAAAATACTGAATCCTTCTCTGGAGTCACAGAGACGAACACATAAAACTATTGCAGAATAGGTTCTTCTCAATAGCAAGGATGAGGTCTTATTTGTCTGTAACTCACCAGTACCCAGCATACTGTCCAACACACAGAAGTTGCTCGGAGTCACAAAGCCATTGCAGGATACTGGAGTCCATTTGAGACATATGTGAAGTTGCTGCTTACTACCTCTATTGCCAATAGGATGTAGGGTATTTGGAGTTGTTTTTAATTCAAAATTATTAGGTCAGTCTAACTGATGGAGGTTTGTTGGTGCCAAGGGGCAGCTCTGAAGGACTTTGACCTGTGTTCCAGTCTCTCCTCCTCAATATGCATACACACCATTCTTTAACCTAGACAATCCGTATTTTCTTACCTATTGATACAGGCTCTGTGAAAGAACATCAGAGCTCCCTTGGTCCAACCTTTACCACCACTTTGTACTCCCTATTCTCTCACTGATGACTGGGGTAAGCACTCATTCTTAGGGGCAGTCTTTTTTTGTTGTTGTTGTTAAATAACTAGTAGCTCCTGGAAACTGAATGTTCAGTAAGCAAAAGGCCCCAGATCTTGCTCTGATAGATAACCAAGAGGACAAACTAGACTAGTCAAGAGAATCGCAGGTTTCCTCTTACAAAGATAAACTCATTTTTAATGATCAGATGAAAATGCAAATTTAGGGAAAATAAATCAGGTTATTTGGAGGACAATATGCACTTGGAGGATATTCATGTCACTCTGGTTTCCTGAGGAAAGAGCCTCTATTTTGCTTGCACGCAAAATGTCGCTTCTAATTATCCAAACTGACATCCCACAGGACCTTTTATGAAAATTGAGTAGATCCAGAAGAATGGGCAGGCACCAGGGTTTTTATTTTGGAAAAAGAGAGAGGTCAGCAACCTGTAGGTAGTTCTGATAAAAGAGAATTCTCGAGTGGCTAACCCCAACTCTCTTGGTAACAGAATCTGGTTGAGTAACCTTGGGCAGGAATACTTCTTCTGCCTCCTCATCTTCTTTTAAAACAGTTAAATAAGCCCTTTCTTAAGGAAGAGTCCTTTCGTGGTACCCAGTACAATGTAAAACATGAAGATTAAAAAGTGTTTTTTGAGATTACCAAATGATGGTCTTTGAAACATCAGTGCATATTTTATTGTAATAATTACTATCATGACCAGTATTAATGACTAAGATCCCCAATTGGGGGATATCAATTTTCTATTACCACAATGTCCCATAACAACTACAAAATTCCCAATGCATTAAAAAAAATTAACTCACGAATAGACATGTTGGCCAATTTGGGCTTGGCTTGGCTGGGTAGTTCTTCTGGTCTTCTCTAGGCTCAGTCACAGGTATGGTGGTTAGCTGGCTGTCAACAGGTCTAGGATGGCCTTGGCTGGGAGATTGGAGCAATTTCATCCTTCTCCATGTGAGTCTCATCCTCCAGCAGTCTAGCCTGGACATGTTCTCGTGGCAATGGCAAAGGGAAAGAGCAAGCCCACTTTAACAAGCTTTTTTCATGCCTCTGCTTGCATCTCATTGGCTAACAACTCAAGTAACCTGACCAAGTGCAGGGTCAAAATGAACATGCATAGTAAGAACATAGTAGACTCAGAGATGTGAAGAATTGAGGCCAGTAAAGCAATCAATCTATCACACAGGACCCAATATTCTAGTTTACCTGGGAATATTCATCTATGTAAATTTATTTTGGTAGAATTAAGAAAGAATTTTGCCTGTATCAGAACCCTTTAACGCAGTGTTTCTCAAGCTTTTTTGACTGCAAGCCATCGTAAGGAATACACTATCCATACAATATGATTCATTTCTTACAAAAGCCTCACAAAATATTCCTTCTTCTTACTGTGAACATTTCATTTTTTTACACCTTAATTTTTCAAATTGCTGATTGTCTACTAAATTAGTTTCAGGATTCCTTAATGAGTCAAAACCAACAGTTTGAAAAATACTGATTTATAAGGCTTAGCCTTCCCTGATCCCTTTTGTGTTTGGGGCAAGAGCCCACAAATGTCCAGCAGGGCCAGGGAAGCCAAGCAGAATATCTGAATTGGGAAAGTTACAGTACAACTACAAATGATCCAGAGATCTTAGAACTGTGGGCACGAGTGGTCTGGGACCCAGTAGCATCTGACCAGCCCACGAGCCAGGTGGCCTCTAACATCTTGAGGCTGAGAATGGCAGGAAGAAAGAAAGGACAGTGTTAACAGTCATTGAGACACTTGGCTAAGTTCTTTATTATGGCAACATTTTCACAAGGAAACTGAAGTATAAAGAAAATAAGTTAGACAAGGCCACACACTATTTGGTAGGACAGGGATTTAAAGGTCTCAAGTGCCTCATGTCCCATCAAAACCCTCATTTCTTTCACAGAAGGAAGAGAGAAGCAGGAGTCAATTTCTTCACACCAAGAGTAATTCATGCTAACATGTGACATAAACATGATTGAACAATGACCTACTAAGAGTAAGACATTGCTTTATGGTATATTTAAAAAGATATAAGTAAGTAAGATAAAGTAAAGATAAAGAAAAAAGGTATAAAAGGATACCCTCAATGAAACAAAATTCTTATTTAAAAATATAGGAGCCGAGCAGCTAGAAAAAGTGCAATTTCAAGTTTGCAGCTTTTACTATATGAGTGGGGGAAGGAGGACCCAGGTGGAAATTTGAGTTTACTTTTGAGGCAGATTACTGTTTTCGTTCCTTTATTTGTTTGTCTTTTCTGGAACAACTGCAATTTTGAGGACTGTTAGTTATGTAAATCTAAGGCATATTCCATTTATTGTTCATGGAAAAATTCCAAATGTAGGGAAGTAACTTAAATTTTTCAATGTAATCTTCTGTTTAGTCCAGTAAATTTGGAAGATGTTTGAAAGAGAGCTGCATCTCTGCAGACTATTTATTCCTTAGAGAGCAAATATTCTTCTAAGTACAACTTTAGAGCTTGGTACTTTAGTTATTATATATCTTTGGAAAAGTTTATGCATGTTTCTTATCTAAGTCATTATCATCAAAGCATCAAACAAAGCAATGGACGAGGCTCAGTGCACTCTAAACTAAAAGGGAATGGTAAAGTCCTGTAGATGGTGCTATTGGAGACTGATAGATCAGATACTGACAAAAGCACATAAATCAATCTTGTAACACTGAAAAATTAAAACAAACATATTTGGGTAGAAAAAAAAAGCACATAATGTCAAACTATCATTGTGATGTCTTGGACATGGAGGGCAGTCATAAAGTTAAGACCCTATCTCCCTGGGATTTTCTAGAAAAAAAAATCCTCCTTCCAATGTCCATAAGAGGGAGAATTCATTCCTGGAAAGGAACATGCAGATTGGGAAGATGGGGCTTGGCCTGGGGAAAAGAGAACAAAAATTCCTCCTCTAGGATTCTGTGAATTTGAGCCTGGACTCTAAACCCCATCCACGAGCACCAGATAATAATGAGTGTTATGAGGTACACCAGCCATTGTCACCTGGCAACAGTGCAAAAGAGAAGCAGAGAGGTAGGTAAACCAGAAGTCTCAAGGATGAACAGTAGTTGGGAACAGTCTGGCCCTGAACAGTAGTTGTAAGTAGATTTCTATGTTCTTAAACTCTCTCTCACACCTTTCATGCTTTAGAGAATTGAGGACAAAGGCCAATCCAATATTTAGGATAAAGTGAGAAAAGGAGGAAAACTGTCTCAAACCAAGCCCCAAAATAATGGTAACAATGGTGGTCACAAATGAAAGACAGCTCTAGTAAGCAGAATGAGGAACTCAGGAAGGTTATTGGCAGTAGAAGTGTGATGGTCAAATGAAGAAGACAGAACGGGAGAGTAAAGACTGTAAACGATCTGAACCTACAAGTACCTCAGTTTCCAGAATGGGAAGGTCTCAGGAATAGCTGGGAGACACTCTGAAGAAGGCTAAATTCTAGCAGTCAGTCTGTGGGGTAAGGGGTGGGAGAGAGGTTTAAAGCATAATTTGGATCCCTCTTTCTGGAACTTTGGTGGTATGATGGATATTCTAAGGAATCCCAGTATGAAACACCTTATAATGCTGGATAAAATTTTCATAATATCATTTTAAACCCTTAGCTGAGCTTTAAAAAATGAAAGAAATGCACATAGGATAAAAAGAGGAAAAAAGCATGAATCCAGAGTGGTAATTGGGCATTAAAGCTAAATCTTACCTTCAGGAAATGTGCCAATACATGGCTGTAGAGACTGTTTTGTTTTAACAGGATTATACACATGTGCTGAGGATAGGAGACAATGCCTATGTGGTTTATGCAAGCTAGGAAAGCAAATTGAGAATCTTGCAAAGAACCAAGCCTACAGGGACGCCTGGGTGGCTCAGTTGATTAGGCAGCTGCCTTCGGCTCAGGTCATGATCGCGGAGTCCTGGGATCGAGTCCCGCATTGGGCTCCTTGCTCGGCAGGGAGCCTGCTCCTCTCTCCACCTCTGCCTGCCTCTGCCTGCCTCTCTGCCTACTTGTGTTCTCTCTCTGTTAAATAAATAAATAAAATCGTTAAAAAAAAAAAAAAAAGAACCAAGCCTACAAAAGTCATCAACCTCAGTGAAAACAAACTAAAAAAAATTAATTAATACCATGGCCAAAACACAGTAAGAACTCTTGCCTCTGTCAGCTTCAACTCTGGAAAACAAAGCCTCCTCTGAGAATTATTAAGCACAAGGTGACCATTACATAGGTTTAATGTCAAAATTCACACTACTCGGGTCGCCTGAACCATCCAAACCGAGAATGACTATAGGTTAGTAATGACCCAACGTGCCTGGAAGAAGTAATCACAAACCTCTAGGGCAATGAACCTTAATCCAAGTCTCAAAGAATTCCCACAGAAACATTCCAATAACCATAAGCTCACATTAAAAAGAAAAAAAGATCACAAACACATAAACAACCACCATGAGCGAGAGCCAGCAGAAATAAGTAACACTATCAGATCTACAGGAATGCATACATTGGAATATTTTGATATAAAATTTAAATTAAATGTAATATTTTCAAGGACATTAAAAGAAATATTAAAAACATAACCAAGGCCAAAGTTGAAGAGGTTACTGCCTATGTTTTCTTCTAGGATTTTGATAGATTCCTCCCTCACGCTGAGGTCTTTTATCCATTTCGAGTTTATCTTCATGTATGGTGTAAGAGAATGGTCGAGTTTCATTCTTCTATACATAGCTGTCCAATTTTCCCAGCACCATTTATTGAAGAGACTGTCTTTTTTCCACTGGATATTCTTTCCTGCTTTGTCGAAGATTATTTGACCATAGAGTTGCGGGTCCATCTCTGGGCTCTCTATTCTGTTCCATTGGTCTATGTATCTGTTTTTGTGCCAGTACCATGCTGTCTTGGTGATTACAGTTTTGTAGTAAAGCCTGAAATCAGGCAACGTGAAGCCCCCAGCTTTGTTTTTTCTTTTTCAGCATTTCCTTAGCAATTCGGGGGCTTTTCTGGTGTCATACAAATTTAAGAATGTTCTAGCACTTTGAAAAATGCCTGTGGAATTTTGATCAGGATGGCATTGAAAGTGTAGATTGCTCTGGGCAGTATAGACATTTTAACAATGTTTATTCTTCCGATCCATGAGCATGGAATGCTTTTCCATCTTTTTGTGTCTTCTTCAATTTCTTTCATGAGTGTCCTGTAGCTCCTCGAGTATAGATCCTTTACTTCCTTGGTTAGGTTTATCCCAAGGTATCTTATGGTTCTTGGTGCTATAGTAAATGGAATCAATTCTCTAATTTCCCTTTCTATATTTTCATTGTTAGTGTATAAGAAAGCAACTGATTTCTGTACATTGATTTTGCATCCTGCCAAATTACTGAATTAGGAGAAGGAAAGGAAAAGTGAATTGGGGGAAATCGGAGGGGGAGACAAACCATGAGAGACTGTGGACTCTGAGAAACAAACTGAGGGGGTGAGGGATGGGTGAGCCTGGTGGTAGGCATTAAGGAGGGCACGTATTGCATGGAGCACTGGGTGTGGTGCATAAACAATGAATCTTGGAACACTGAAAAAATTAAATTAAATTTTAAAAAATGTAAAACGAGGATACTATTGCTCTTACAATCCTACTTCTAGGAATTTACCCTAAGAATATAATGTCATAAATGAAAGATGCTTGAAAAAACAGCTTAATATTTTTTTTAAAATTTAATCAACATAAATATGCATAATTAAGGATCAATTAAGTAAGCCATGGTTTAATCCATATAATGTAATACTACACATTTAATGTTTAATGATGTTAATGCTGACAATGATGATAACGATAATAATGATGTTTGTTGACTTGGGGGAGAAAAATATGACCAAGGAACCATAAAGTATTTTTTAAAAGACTAAGAGTATTTGATATTTAAGGAATTACAGTGAGTCTTTAAGGGCGTAAAAAAAAATTATATTATTGGAGAATCCTTGTGTATCAGAAATACATACTGAACTATTACAGGTAAAATGATATGATGTATTGGATTTCTTCAGAATTATCTAAAGGGATAGGGGAAGTAGGTAGAGATATAGAAGAAATAAGTTTAGTCATGAATCGTTCATTGCTGAAGCTAGGTAATGGGAACATATGAATATACTATTCTTTTTACTTTGATATGTTTGAAGTTTTCTTTTAATGAACAGGCAAGTATAAAGAAAAGCCAGATAGAACTTCTAAAAGAAAAAGTATACTAAATAAAATTAGAAACTCGGTGGACATATTATATAACACATCAGGTAGAGTTGACAAGATAATTAGGAAACCAGAAGATAGATCTAAAGTAATTGCCAAGAATGCAATACAAAGAGGATATTTGCTGGGCCATATAGCAGTTCGAGATACCTGCAAGGTAGACACAGGGGCTAAAGTACATCTAATAAGATGTCAGAGGAAAATAAAAAGAAAATTGGGAAGAAGTAATATTAAAGAACTATTAGGCAAGAATTCTCCAGAATTGATGAAAGACACAAACACTCAGATTCAGGAAGCCCACCAAGTCACAAGCAAAGAAATCCAAGCTTGGGTGCATCATGGTGAAACTCCAGATCACAATAATAAAGAAAAGAGCTTTTACGAGAAAAAAGATTTATTATATGGAAAGGAAGGGTTAGACTGAACACTGACTTCTCAACAGCACTACCGAAAATCAGAAGACAGCAGAGAAATATTTTCAAAAAAAAAAAATTAAATGGCACTATTTCTTTTATCCTACACAAAAGTAGATTCTAGTTGGATCAAGCGCATAAACATGAGTCTAACAACTTTAAATCTTTTCCAAGAAAATAATAGGGACTACCTTAGGGGTTTTGACTATCTTTCTTAAACAAGGCACAAAAAAAAACCACAAAGTATAAAGAAAAATTTTGATGTATTTGATAAAACAAAGAGCTCTTTATTCAAATGTAAAGAAGGCTTAAATGTAAGCTACAAATAGGACACATACTTATCATAATATAGTCAACAAGTGATTAGTATCCAGCATGTAAATATTTTAAAACTCCTCAGATTTAATAAGAAAACAGTAAACAACCCAATAGAAAAGTAGAGAGAAGTTATAAAAAGATAATTCACAAGAGAGGACACTTAAGTAGCAACTAAACGTATACTAAAAATGCCCATACTGTTGAGTGCAAAAAAATGGGTCATGGAAGCATTCCTTCAGTCTGATTCCATTAATATCAATTTTATAATGTGCAAAACTAAAAATATATTGTTCAGAAATGTATTTTTGTCAGGTAATAACTGTAAGGAAAATAAGAGAATAAGAAATACAAAACTCAGGATAGGGGTGACCTCCAGAAAAAGGGTAAGTGATGTGATCAGTGAGAAGTACAAAGGAGAATTCAGAGTTACTGAACTATCCTTGATCTTAAATTGTGTGATGATTGCAGGGGTGTTTGTTCTATGGATATTTGTTTGATGCTTGAAAGAGAGAGAGAAATATCTAACACAGAGGATGAGTTAACATACAATGTGTATCTGTATGCAAATATGTCTTATATACACATTACATGTTAGCTCATCTTATGTGTTAGATTTGTCTCTCTATATAATATGTTGTATATAAAATAACATATTAAAAAAAACAATTGCATAGATTAAATACGCATGTATTATTTGTTATATCCTGTTGCAGTGGATAGATTGCAAAATGAATCCAATTTTTACCCTTCTACCCTTCTTGGGGGAAGAAATTAGAGGAAAACTATCCTTGTCATAGACTATGGAAAAAGATTCTTTTAAAACAAGGAAATTCCATGCAGACAGTTTTCTGGACAGAACTGCTGACTTCCAAGTCTTGTCCAATTGCTTGCTTCCATGTAAATCATTTTTGTTAGACATGTGGTTTTATAAAAATTGATGTGTTTTCCATGTTTCCCTTTTCCTGTAAAGGCCAAGGATCTTAAAATAACCTGACTGAGCTCCAAGCTGAAACCTAAACATGACAAAACATATAAATCCTCGGGCCCGATCTGATAGAGAGCTAATTACACACCTCAGGGTTTCCCTCTGCCAGAAACAGTGAGCTCCATCTACCTGCCTCACTCAGCCGTGATTCGGGAAGGAGGGCAGCTGAGGGGGTGCGGGTGCTGAAAGAGTCTACTAAACTTGAGATATTTCCAGAAGCAATTCTTTTACTTCCCCTAGGTAGGGATCTAATACATCCGAGGGGTAATATTTCAAGTGCCACCTTTAAAATAAACTGAATTTCATAAGTTTCAGATTCACAAAAAAAAATTGTGAGGATAGTACTGAGAATTCCCATATGCTCTCAGGCCCACCCCACCCCCCGGTTTACCCTGTTATTTACATCTAACATCTCTTGCTACCTTTGTCACAATTAATGAACTAATACTAATATGTTATTATTTTCTAAGATTATTTATTTGTTTGTTTGGGACAGAGAGCACAAGCAGGGGAGCAGCAGAGGGAGAGGGAGAAGCAGGCTCCCTGCTGAGCAGGGAGTCCAATGGGGGCTCCATCCCAGGACCCTGGGATCATGACCTGAGCCAAAGACAGACCCTTAACCGATTGGTCCACCCAGATGCCCCTTAATATGTTACTATTTACTGATTAATATTTTGCCCAGATTTCCCCTACTGTCCTTTCTGTGTTGTGCATATCACCAAGTCATCTTGTCTCCTTACGGTCCTCTTAGCTGTGACACTTTGTCAAATTTCCCTTCTTTTTGATGATCTTCAATTTTGGAGGAGTACTGGCTAGGTATTTTGTAGGATGTCCGCCAAAAATAAAACAAAACAAAACAAACCACTGCTGTTTTACTCATGATCTGACTCGGGTTATGTTTTTTGGAAGAACATCCACAGAGGCAAACTGCCATTCTCACAAAGTGTCATTTTTTTTTTATCTCATTTTTCTTTTTAAGGTGGGTGTGATCATGTAGGAGTGAAAATGTACAGAAAAGTAAATTGCAAGGGCATAAATCAAAATATTATCAGAAGCTATCTCAGGATACCAAAGAAATTGGATATTTGTAATTTCTACTTTTTGCTTACCTGTGTATTCTAAGTGTTCTACAATGGACATGTGCTTTTAAATCGGGGTGGGGGGAAAGATGTCTGTTTACAGAGTTCTCTATATCTGCCTGAAAAAGTACTTAGCTTCCTGAGATGCACACTTCTTCCCAGGCTAAAATAAGGAAGTATTTGCATATCTCACATCACAGGGAGGTGGCCCTTCCTGAGCAGTCGGAAGAAACCGCCACTCCATATTACAGCTGTTTCTTGGTCGATCCCAACAGAAAGCCAGGGAGGAAGTCTGGAGGGGGAAGGAAAAGAGTGAGAGATTACTCTTCAAAACTATTCTTACTTCAAGCATGGTGGTGCCAACAGTTCTCTCCTCTGCATCTTTCTCTGTCTTCCTGAATCCATTTCTCTCTTCCTCCTGTTTCATTCATTCCTTCATTTAACCTCTCATTAGTATTTATTGGGTACCCTGAAAATTGAGGAAGTTCTCCAAAGATATCCCCATCCTGAGGCACTTACTTTCTAGTGGAGTAGGGGCATCTGGCCACAAATACTGGGGTGGGTAGTGATAAATGTCACCAAGAAAAAGAAAACAGGGATAGATCTGGAAGGAGCAAAGGGGATTTGCTATTTTAGAGCAGCTGGTCAGGGAAGGCCTCGCTGATGAGATGACCTTGAGCAGGGATTAGGGTTCTAGGCAGAAGAAATGGCAAGGGCAAAGGCCCTGAGACAGGATTTTGGGGTCCAGCTGGTATGCTGGGTGTATGGCAGTGCCTATAGACCTAGGGATACAGGGCTGTATTCTGTTAGATGGGAAACCATGGACAGGTCTTCAGTTGAACAATTGATATGTTCTGAAGTAAGTATTTAAAAGATCACTTCGGGGCACCTGGGTGGCTCAGTGGGTTAAAGCCCTTGCCTTCGCTCAGGTCCTGCGATCAAGCCCCGCATCAGGCTCTCTGCTCAGCAGGGAGCCTGCTTCCCCCTCTCTCTCTGCCTGCCTCTCTGCCTACTTGCGATCTCTCTGTCTTCAAATAAATAAATAAAATCTTTAAAAAATAATAAATAAATAAACGAAAGATCACTGTTGGGAGATTTGACTGGGGGTGCGTGGGTTGGTGTAGGGCACGGCAAGGCAGGGAAACTTGTCTGGAGATGACTGCACTAGTCATGGCGAGAAAAGATGATGAATTAGAACAAGGTGATGGCAGTGGAGGTGTAAACAATAAGTGGATTCCAGATATAATTTGAAGGAAGAGACAATGGGATATACTAATTAACTTCCAGATTTCACACGCACGTATAAAACTACTGTGTACCCAAAAATATTACTTCACCCGGGGTTTCAGGCTTTGAAATGGTTGCAAGTCGACAGATTCTCATATATATACGCTCTCTTTGAGGAGATAATGGAAAGAAAAGAGGACTTTTTTTTCCCATTTGTTTTCTTTTCAATTCTCTTTTCTCCCCATCCCCCTTCCCCCAAAACCATCCACTCCAACATATTTGAGTCTTTAAACAGGCTTATGTCCTTGCTAAATTCATAGTGTTGTTTTATGTATTACGTTTCTTTTTTACCAAGAGGTATTGACTTAAAGATTTCATTTTTATTTCTTTTTTTTTCTCAACATTATGTCTTTAGAATCTATTCATATTGCTGTTTGTACATCTAGTCAGAGCCTTTGTTTTCCATGTAGTATTCTGCAGTATCTATAACCCTACTGATGAACAACTAGGTTACTTGCAAATCTGTGCTATTATAACATCACCTTCTAGGAATACTCTTTCTTTTTTTTTTTTTAAAGAATTTATTTATTTATTCGAGAGAGAGAGAATGAAAGAGCATGAGAAGGGAGAGAGTCAGAGAGAGAAGCAGACTTCCCACTGAGCAGGGACTCGATCCCGGGACTCCAGGATCACAACTTGAGCCAAAGTCAAGAGTGGGACGCTCAACCAACCAAGCCATCCAGGCACCCCTAAGAATAGTGTTATATAGATTGCATTATGGACCTCTTTGTGGGTATCTCTAGGATAAGAAAACTCTCCTTTCTATTCACATCCTTTTGCTTTTTTCCCCAATTTTAGGAGTTCCTCATGTTCTAGATACTAATCCCTGTCAGTTTCAGACATTGTGTTTATTTTCAGTCTGTCATCCATATGTTAACTTCCTCGATAGTTTGCTTTATTTAAACTAAAATCTTTCATTTTAACGTGGTCAAATGATCTGTTATCTTTTTAAAATCCTTAACGTGTACAGAGTTCTGGAGCATCTCAAGAAGAATTTCGACACACGGTAGGAAGGTAACACACGGAAGAGCACGTTTGGAACTGGCAGATTGCATTTCTGTTCAATGGGGCATAATGTGAGAAACGTCAGTGTTGAAAGTTTCATCCACTTTTGGAGCTGTATTCTATGCCTGCCTACTCATTTTCCTTCGCCTCCATACCTTCTCCCTTGGGAAGTCATATGCTCCACTCTCTTTTTTGAGCACTGCAGTTGAGAGAACTGCGTTCAGCAGACTCTATCCAAGACCATTTTTTAAATTCCAGACTCACATTTTCACCTGATCTAGGATGTAGTGGAAATGTATGAGTTTCGCCTGCCTATCATTTTCTCTCTCTTCCCCAAACAGAATAGAATTATAACAGCAAACACTTATATACACTAATTACATGAAGGACATTTTTCCTATGCTTTAAATAGGAATTCTTTTAACCTTATAACAGTGCTGTGAAGTAGACAATATTATTATTCCCATTTTACAGATGAGAAAACTGGGGCTCAGAGAAATTAAGTGACTTCCCAAGATGATACTACCAGTAAGTGGTAGACCCAGGACATACCTTGTATCCATGGGGAACTTATGCTATACATTTGGGAGTGAAAGTGACACCATCACACCCCCAGCCCCTACAGTGGGCATATGACCCCAGTCCCTGGCATATGACTGTTTCAAGGATGGGCATATGATCCAAATTGAGCCAAAGTCTTCATGCCTGGAGAAATGTTCTATGTCTGCTCATGATTCTAAGGTGGTGTATATGAATCTTAAGGACCATCATGACCTTCACATAAAAGAATCTGACAAGAAAGAGAGACTAATACCTGATGACATCATTTGAGTCCCTTCATCCAACCACAACAGAAGCCAGCATGAACCTTGACTTTGTAGTTGTGGGAGTTAATCATTTCTTCTTCTTCTTAACCTAGTTTGAACTGGTTTTCCATTACATGTAATTTCAAATGTCCTGATTACAATTAATGATCCGTAAGCACCTTTGTCAGACCCCTGGCTGCTATCATCATTTAGAAAGACTCTCTCTAATGGCAGAAATTCCCACATTATGAATTCAGCTTTGTCAATGTGCTTGTTAATGACAATTCCCCTGTTGTCATGCACATGAATTCAGAACCCCAAATTCCAGCCTCCTTAGCAACCAGGATGCAAATATATGACCCAGGCTCTGACGATCCACGTCTGTGTTTGCTGGTGCAGGAGGTGGTCTGCATGTCCAAGCTTTCAAGAGTTGCAGGAGTTACAAAGATAAATTCTTGGTGTAAAAGCAGCATTGGTGATGGAGGACCAAGAGATGCCTTCAAGTTTATCTTTCACTTCCTGTCTGCCCGCTGCAGCCACAGCAAAGGTAGTGCCTTCTCAGGGCAGCTCTGGAATATGGTTTGGGGCATCACTGTGCAGGCTTAGCCTTGAATTGGTTTCTCTAAGGTCTCCTAACAATTCTGGGCAGTAATCAACATCCTTTCATAAATTGCATTTCCACTTAAACTAGGCAAAATGGTTTTGGTCTTTGCAACTAAGAACCCTGGCTGATCTAGCCAGTCATAAAATACAAATTCCAAAAGAACAGCTCTTTCGTTTGCCTTTTTATCCCTACATTTTAATACATTGCCTGACACATAACAGGTGATAAATAAATCATAAAATGCAACTACAGTCATATCACTATCCTGCTCACCGTTCTGCAGAGGAGGGAAAAAAAAACAAGAAAAATTGCAGACAATCCCATCATGAGAGATAATGGCTATTAAAACTTCAGTGACTCTACTTTTGAATTTTTTTCTGTATAAATATAAGCATAGACATACATATAAAGAAATAGGTTTTTAAAGCAAAATTTGATAAGATACATATTTTCAATCTTCTTTTCTCCCTTTCTTACTTTTTAAAAACTCAGCACATCCCGAGCATTATTCCACGTCAATGAGTTGTACCTACATCATCATTCTTACTGTCTAACGATGTTGTATAAACCATAATAAATCAATTTCCCATTTGTGGAATTTTAAGTTGGTTCTAGCATGTATGTACTACATATGTAATACATTTTATATATGTATTCAATTGTTATTATATTTGCAGATATATATAACATATGATTATATAATATTCAGGGCTCTTAAAGAAATATCTTTTACCATTTATCTCTGCTCACATGATTGGAAACTTCCCTCTTCATTTCTCCACAGGAACTGCCTCGATTCCTACACCTTTTGCTCTAAATCCTCGGTTCAAACCAGCAAAAATTAGAAGCATATCAAATTATTCCCATTACATATTAAAGGGTTTGGGGATTTGTTTATTTGCTTGCTTATGCATTTGCTTGTCTATTTATTCATTTTGCTAGATTTGTGAAAGCCAAAATCCATTACACTTCAAGTCTAGATTTTGCATTATGTTTTCGGAGTCAAACAAGAAGTTTTCTCAGGTGAGTTTTTAAAAAGCCACCTTACTTGTGCATGTGGTGACATATTCCAGGTAATTAAGCATAATGAACCATGCACTGTGGAGAAAGCCTGGAATCAAAAAAGAAACAGACCCAGCAAAGAAGAAGAAATATCTGCAGATTGCTGAGGACTGGGTCTGATACGTGAGGCCTGCCAATTTCCCTGTTTTGTGAATAGCACAAAATCCCACCGGGCATTGAGGACCTCCCTGGAGGCTAGGTGGGAAGAAACAGGGCCCCTAGTGATAAGCAAACACGTATTTCCAATTTGAGGCACCTGTGGTTAATCGTCTTTTTTGTCTCAGGGATAGATAGCTTTTCCGGCTTTTCCCCAGAAATGTATCATCCTCTCAAAGATACCTCAGTATAAATAATAGAAAAATTGTAAAAATGAACAAACGCACTCCTCTGCATTCGAGTGGTTGCCATGGCAACGAGCGAACCACCAGTGTAAATTTCCTACGCTCCAGCCGCTTGTTGAAGGACCCGAGTCTGCCTCTCTTTACCAGAGGCTGCTCTCCTATTTTCATAAAGTTAGAGGACACTCAAACCTCCTGGAGAAGAGCTGCCCACCTTCTAAATCACAGATCTCTCACTTTCTCTCTCCTTAATCCCACTCAAACTGCATACTCAGTCGGTTTCCTAATGGACTCGGCAGAGAAGTGACTCACACCAGCCCTAAGTGTCATTAGAAATATTGGTGCTAATGAACTAATTTGTTTGAAACATGCACTTAAAAATCACTCTTCTTTCTGTTTCCAGGTTAGCAAACCATTTTCCCTCTAAGTGACATGGGAAGCTCTCTGTGCAATTGTCATAATCCCCAATTCCATCTCATCCCTAAGGATGAGGATCCTTTCCGTGGTAAAATTCCTCATGTCTGGAAGAACCTTGACTGGCTCTGGGAAAGCACTCAGTCTGCATTGTCCATTCGCCAGCACCGAGGGCAGGGAGGGAGCTCGTTCCTTAAGATTTTGAGGATCTTGGACCCCTTTAAACTGATGATGGCTAAAGACTTTGCCTCAAAAAGTGCACATGCAGACACACAAACACATTTTCACTAAAATTTTGATACAGTTTCCGAGGGTTTATGGATTTGCACTAGAACCCAGGGTAATAATTGCAGAGTGAAATGTATTAGTCAGAAGGAAGGGGTATGACCCCAGATCCTGGCATCTAGTTTTCTGTCCTAATAGCATTTCATGCATGAGTGCTGATTAAACATTTCTTTGATGCCTAATTTCTGGCTAGATACTTTGAAACAGAAAACAAAAGAAAAAGAAGATACACAATCCTCATTCTGGAATATTTTGTAGATTAATGAAGGGGATGGGAAAGGCAAATATCTGAAAGTGAATAGAAAATAATACAGAGGCATACACGCATAGAGGCACACGAGGGCAGACGTGTGTGTGCATGCACACACACACTACAGGAAGAAAGAGACCCTGGGGGCTGGAATTAGTCACAAAAGCCTTCCTAGGGGGTATCTGGGTGGCTTAGTTCGTTAAGCATCTGTCTTTGGCTCAAGTCAAGATCCTGGGGTCCTGGTATTGAGCCCCCCATAAGGCTCCCTGCTCAGCGGGGAGTCTGCTTCTCTCTCTCCCTCTGCCCCTCCTCCCATCGTGTGCTTGCTCACTCGCTCTTTCTCTCTCTCTCTCTCTCAAGTAAGTAAAATGTAAAAAAAAAAAAAAAAAAGCCTTCCTAGAAGAAGCAATTCTTGGATAAAAATCCAGATTTCAGGTTGTACTGCACCACAATGGGAAGAAAATGGGAAACTTTCAAAAAATCTGGACTCCCCAAGGTTAATAGTGGGATGGCTATTTTGGCTTCCTTATTAATGCTATTGTTAATTTTTTTTTTCCACATCCGGAACTGGCAAGGAGAAAAGATGAACAGTTTATAGGAAATGAGGAACTTCTCTATTTGCCTAAAAGTGGAGTGGTTCTGCATATTCTCCCATCATTTTTCAAACAGTTGTGGAAAACCAACAGTGCCAAGAAGCCATTTCCTTGTCACCCGGGGCAGAATTACTGAAGTCAGAGTACGGCTCTGTTATGGGAAGAGTTCGTGGAAGTATTTCTTAGGCAAGGAGAAAAATAACAAAAGGGTTTTTTCCAACTTAAAATATTTATATGAACAGGAATACTGTGTTATATCCATCAACTGCTCGGCAAGGCAAGCGTGCAAAACCACGCACCATTCCTTGGGGCTGAGGCTCTGCCGAGAGCTCAGCGATGGAAGGCTGAGTTTATGTAAGAATGTATAACCAGCTCTTGACTATCCATATGTAACAGTACTGAAAAGGAGGGTCTTGCGTCTGAAGTATGTGCCATTGGCTTTCCAAAACAACAGGAAAGGATGTGTACTTTAGATAGCGGGTTCTGGTTTCTATCATTTTTTTTTTCTTAGATTTTAATACAACTGTCTGAGCTGACCGAATGGCTTAGACAAACCTAATCATGGCTGTAAAAAGAAATCATTGCATTGGCGTTCCACTCCAAGGCTGCATATCTAAAGTTCAGAAAACGACATTTAAGAACATGGAGTTTTCCTAGACACGGAGGCAAGAACGCACCCAATTTAAAATTCTCCGAGGTGACAACTTGCTCCCAAATTGTGTAGATTAGAGCACTCTTAACAGCTACAGGAATAACCTAAAATATCACAGGAAAGCAAAGTAGGAAAGTGAACAATATTATTAGAACTTGAGCATTTCTATTTTTTTCTCATCTGATTTTTAAATTGGTGACATTATCGCTGAGCAAGGACGTTATAAATTGGGGGAAAAGTCCCTCCCGAGTATTGCATGAATATGCCTCTTAGTTTTACATTTAATTAAAATTATTTGGAATCGCTTGCTAATTATTTGAGAAAAAGAAGTGGAAATGGTCAGTGAGCCCTTCTGTGGGTCACCAAGGGAGGGGGGTGGAGGCTGGGTTCCAGCTTTCATCCCTACTGCCCATAAGGCTCACTGATGATGCCCCAGCTGCCCCATCGAGGAGCCCGCTGTGATCCTCATTCTACCCAACGCCCCCGTAACATCTGGCACCACTCATCCTTTCTTGGAGCTGCTTCTCAGAAGCTATAGAAGAATGCCCTTTGCTGTCTCCTCCTTTTTTATGCGGTCTTTACCCTTTCTCCATCCCTCCGCTCTATTTACTCTATTTCCTGTATCTGTCCTTCCCCTCTCAAGTCTGAGTCTTCACCCACATTGCTATTCTTAACCCTTCCCCTTCTTGTTCTATATACGCTCCCAGGCTGGCCTTAACCATTCCACGATTTCAACCTCCTCTGATTGGCCAACATTTCCAAAACTCTACTCCAGCCTAGCTTTCTCTCTTGAGCCTCAGGCCCCAATGTCCATTTTCCGCATGAGACATTTTCACTTGAATGACCCACAGACCGTGCAAAACCGGCCCATCAAAAACAAACTCATGATCTCCACCCTCAGTCTTGCTATCCCCCCTGTACTTCCTCCCCTGGTTAATGTCACCAGGCAACAAATACTAACTCATTCAACAAACACTTATGGAGCACTTCCTGTGTGCCAGGCACTGTTCTAGGTGCTTGGGATACGTCAGGGTATAAAATCAAGATCTCTGCTTTCATGGAGCTGCCGTTCTAGGGGAGCATTCTGGCCAGAAGCCTGAGAATCTGTCTCCAACTTGCCCTCCCCTCTGCCAATGCCCTAACGAAGGTTATTTTCATCTCTGTCTCATGTCTTAACAGCAGGCCCCTGAGGACCTCCCATCTCTTGCTACTTCCATCCCCCCTCCACGTTACTATGAAATGATTACACTTTAGAAAGAGGAATCTTTTTAGGCAGCTGTGTAGCTCAGGGTTCCAGTGGCTTTTCATTGCCCAGAGGGCAAATCCAAAGTGAGGGTCTCGTGCCGCCAAGCTTCCTTTTTCCCCTTGTTCCTAGCCTACTCACTCAGCACCCTATATCCTCCACCCCAGACACCCCAAGGCCTTCCCCACCCCTGTCTTCTACAGAGCAGGGACAATGTCCCCAACATTGTTTCCTAGTGCAGAAATAAGAGCAATCCAAATAGTTACTCCATATTAAGTGCTCATTTAACGGCCAGAGAGTTGTCATTCACTTCACGAACACTTGAATTCATACAACTTCCATGTGAGGGAGGTCCAATGGGAGGTACTATATGGACTCTGCTTTACAGAGGAGGAAACCGATACTCAAAAATATTATATAACATTCCCAAGTTACACAGCTGTGAACTATTCCAAAGCCCTTGCTCTCTGCACTGGTTGAACCCCGAGCCGCCCCCAACCCCACCCCCGGGACCAGGCCCACATCCACATCTCACCGAATTCTGATTAGATCATTGAATTTTGTTCTCTTATATTTGCACCTTTTGTTGGAAACTGCCAATAACATCTTAGGAAGTGGATAAGGTATAAATTCCCATAGAAATTCGTTGAATTAACAAGGATATCTTAGCACTCTCTCTTCGGATCTCAGAAACCCTTCTTTCAATGTTGGCATAAAGTTTTCTTTTCTTCTCCCCTTCTCTTGTCTTCCTAGCTTTAAAGCACACCTTGGAAGACTGTGATGGTCAGAAATCAGACAAGATGAAAATGAAAGTGTGGCGGGGATCCTGAAGAGAGAAGAGGATGAGCGTCCCCTTTTGATGCCCAAGGGAAAACAGACCCCGCCTCATGGCCCAGCTAATTTTCTCCCCTTGTCTTGGCTTCTCCCTCATTCTAATCTGGCTAGGGTGACAGTAGCTATGGGCAAAAGCGACAAGGAAAAAAACATGAGCTCCCCCATCCTTGTTCTGGAAGCCCAGATCCCACAGATACCTCAGAAAACCCCCTTGGAAAGTTGTCAGCTTAAGAGAAAAGCTCTGGCAGCTCCAGGTCATAGATTTTCTTTGGTAATCTCAAATCTAAATATTCTGTCCTGTTTCCACTCACTGTAACCCAGCACTTTAATCCAAACATTATGGAGTTTCCCATGGCTCCATGAGCAAGTCAGAAGGCAGAGTTACCCTCTACCATTTCCCTGTTTGAGGGTCAATGGCAGCACTTGATGGAAATGGTCATAAGGGAAAGGTTTTGAATCCACAACCCCAACTCATGTGGCCATTGGACCACATGGACCCACACAGAAGGGAGCAGGGATGAGGGGCTACGAGCAAAGGAGGAGTGCCTGTGACATAGTCATGGACACAGTGGTGGTGGTTCCCTGTGCTAGGGTGAGGGTAGGAGTGAGAGGACGGGTCTGTTTCTCCACTGGTCGGAGTAATGTCCACAGACTAAGATGGAGCTTGAAAGAGGGATCTCCCTCACTGTCCCATGTGACCTAGAGTATGTGTGGATGCCTCACCCAGGAAGACCTCCTCCCTGCTCCTACAGGCTGGAGAGAAGGCTGTAGCCAGCATGGAGGCATGACTTCATCTCTGCCAGCCATCAGGAAGGAGAAGGAGGTATGGTCAGCCTTGGCCTGTGACCAGAGGTCGGAAGGTAAGGAGCCAGGAGGAGGGGGGAATTGGTGTGAGCTCCAGTCTGCAGCACACATGAGCTATTCCAGAAACCAAAGTTTGCATAATGGCCTTCCTGGTGGCTCTGAGGTACAAGCCTCCTCCTCCTGAAACAGCTCCCAACATCAAAGGAATAAAACACCTATTTTCTCAGGAACTGATCAGCCTCCCCATCACAGAGCCTCAGTTGTGCTCTTGCCAAGAGTGTCTTCGCTTAAAGAAGGAAGAGGGGGCCTTTTGGTTTCAGGGGCAAGGGTACAGCAAAGCTGTTGGTAGAAGGACAGCATGGAGGAGGCCTTTCCTTCCCAGAGAACTCTGGGGTGCACACCTCTTTCCCACCTCCTCTGTCCTCTAGAGCAGCAGATCCAGCTCCTCTGTGATGACAGGCCCCCATGGGGACAAAGGGTTCATTCCAGGCTCATTAGTCCCCAGAGCTGAGGATCTTAACCCAAACTCTACACACGGACATCTTCTCGACTTCAGGAAGAGCAAGGAGGAGCAGGAAAGGAAGCAAGCAGCACTGAGTGACCCAGAAGAGGGGGGGACAAGAGACTAGAATAGAAAGGTGTTGGGGAGCCTGGGTGGCTCAGTCAGTTGAACGTTTGCCTTTGGCTCAGGTCATGATCCCAGGGTCCTGGGATTGAGTCCTGTGTCTCCCTCTCCATCTGCATGCCGTTTCCCCTGCTTATACTCTCTCTATATCAAATAAATAAATAAAATCTGAAAAAGAAAAAAAATAGGAAAGGTGTCTGTGCCACTGATCCAAAAGGCAGGTGGGTCCAGGAGATGCTCAAAAGGGAAGAAAAGTTTTTTGGGGTTTTTTATTGTTGATGTTTTGTAATTTACAAATAATCTCACTTCATCCTTATTTTGTTATCCCCATTTCACAGATTAGGGAATCGAGGCCCTTTGAAGTTGAACTTTAATATCTGATAGATCACTGTGACCAGCTACACCCCTGACTCTAGATGGGTCACCAATATGTTCTAGACTTCATGACCCACAAGGCCGAGACTTCTGCAGGGAGCAAGTCAGGCTATCCTGTCCACTACACTTGTTTGCACAACCCTGCAAGTGACATCCATGAGGTCCTGCCACCCGCCTCTGCCAGTGCCAGAGGGCCCCAGGGCAGGTTTTCCAGAACCTCTTCTCAAAGTGAGCCAGTTCAGAGGTCAAGAGAGAATTCCAGGAGGGAAGTTATCAACTTACTTAAGGTGAATTTGCTGACTTACAAGACCTCTCCTAGGCCTGGGGACAGAAATCCAGAGCAGCTTTCATGAAGGGGAGAAGAAAGAGAGAAAGAAATGTCACAGGCAACCATGTCTGATTTTGAAGAAATGATGCGGGCATGTGTGGATAAAATCAATATCAAGGCTGGTAGTACTTAGATCCCTTAAGACCTGTTTGGGCTAGGGTGGCAGGTGAAGAAAGTATTAACAGAACAGTTAACCTTCAGGGGTGTCTGGGTGACTTAGTCAGTTGAGTGTCTGCCTTTGGCTCAGGTCATGATCGCAGGGTCCTGGGATCCAGTCCCACATTGGGCTCCCTATTCAGTGGGGAGTCTCCTTCTCCCTCTGCCTCTACCCCCTGCTTCTTCTCTCTCTCTTTCATATAAATAAATAAAATTAAAAAAAAAAAACAGTTTACCTTCAGCTGTGCTTTTCTCATTGTTCATCAGTTTCAAAGAGTTATACACAAGCATATGTTTTCTGGGACTCCTTGCCTTTTTTAAATAACTAGCTGACTTCAGCTACCCTGACATTCATGGGAGCCCTCGTCATGGGAGGGTTGCCCTTAGGTCTCATGAGAATCAGACTCAATGCTACGTTGTCTTCTTGCTTCAATCTTTTATGGACATCATGATGCTGATTTTTAATATAGATCTTTTTATGATGAGTTTGAGGGTAGCAGAATGATGTTTATGAGGACAAACCTGGTTACCATGTATGTAATTCATTGGGGCTTTTAAGATGTAGAAATTTGATTGCCTGCCCAGTGTGAGGGCTTTTTTTTATTGCACATCCAAGTTTGTTTATGAAATTCTCCAGCATCAGATACTGTTGTCGTATGATAAGAACAGATTGTGTTTATGTGACCTTGTGGTGATGATGGTGGGGGTTTGAGGGTCTCTTCTTTCAATCACTCACTTGGTAGGGAACATGCAATGACTCCACGTAAAGATGGTATAATGGGGTGACATAGAGAGGAGGCCTAACAGCTCCAGAAGAACAGGGGGCCAGGAAGGTGGGTGCCATGTCCTCCTCTTTTGGGAAACCTGGAGATCCCATGCTCCTAACACCACAGGGCGGGGCAGGCTCCTCCGCCATGGGGGTAGGGATGCAGGACAGGTTCACTATCCAAATGGGCAAACCCAAGAGGATCCATCAGACAAAGTGTCACAATGGAAGCTGTAGGCAGTTTCCAGGGGCTGCAAGGCAAGTCTCCACTGGAATTCCCAGCCAAGGAGAATAACTCTTAGAAAACTCACATTCCCAAGTTCTGACCCTTCTCTCTAATAAAGTGTCAACTGCCACTAATTAGGTGCTCTGACTTTTTCTTAGACAGTGTTCGATGCTTTGCATGCATTTCACTGTCTGATCCTTACAGCGATCCTGATGGAGGGGAAACTGAGGCTCAGGGAGACGAAGTGGCTACCAAGGTCACACAGCGTTTGTGCTTTTAACAATTAACACTCTATGAATCTAGTCTCATAACACCGAGTAACAAACTGGTTCAGTGTGTTTACAATCAAAGTGGCCATCTCTCCTCCCGATTCTGACTTCCCTACAGGTCACGGCAGCACCCACTTCCTTATCTCAATTCAAGCCCTTACCAAAGTTTTCATGTTTATATTTGCCTCCTTATCAGTCCCTCTGTCACTAGCCTCTCTCCCCACATCCAACTCCTGTGACACAGTTTGCCTGATCTTCTCGATACATTCTGTAACCAGGTCAGGTCCCCACGCCACTGTCCTCACGGTCCCCCACTGCAGTGTGATAGAAGGGGCGTGAGGTTTAACGCCAGACGGTCCCGAGTGTGATCCCCGGCTCTGCCTCCTATTAGCGGGTGACCTCTGAGCCTCCATTTCCTGATGCACACACCTGCTAGCCTCCGAGAGTCGGTGTGAAGACGAAATACACAAACACGTGTCGCACCCTTCCCAAGACCCCTCGCTGCCCTGTGGCTCAATGTGCCCCTGGAAACGACACCCAGCTTCCCACCTCCTTTCCTTTCTAACCAAGGCTCTGCCACATAAAGCCCTTCTGCTCGCTAAGCCCTGCCTGGACCTTTCAGTGTCCTTCCTGACTGCCTTTGTACACATACACCATTTCCTGTGGCATCCTTTCCCCCAACAAACAAACACCTACCCATCCCCAGGGTGAAGGGAGTCTATCTCCTCCATTTGTGCTCCTGGACCTTCCATGGCAGGCCAGCCTTCCTTCTCTCCCAGATCCTACAGGACAGGTCCAGGCCACTCATTCAGGCGCGAATCTCTACCATGTTTCAATTGTAATACTTCCTGGCATCTCTGTCTTAGCTCTCTATATTTCAAGCACCTGGAGGGCAGGGCCCCGGCTTCCATAGTTTTCTCTGTCTCCCCCTGTTGCCTTCCCTGTCTTCCTGAACCAAATGAGTGCCCACTAACTGTGATTGAGGCTAGAGCACAGGTGGGACAGAGTGGGAGCGGGTCCAGGGTCTCTACTCCCCTCCGTGCTGTGCTCCGTCTGCCTGCGGCTCCCTGGTTCCCCAGCTCTTTCCCAGGGCAGGACCACGTGTGTCTGCTGCTTGCTTGGCCCATCGCACAGACAGATCGATGTTTAAATAAATGGTAGGGTTGATGACAGCCTGCACTAGAACTTTAAAAATGATGAGCTATTACTACCCTGGTTCTCGTCTCCCAAATAACATCTTTACGGTCCCCGCCAGGCCCCTGGTAATGAATTTCTTCAGTGTCCAAAGCAGCACTGGGGGAATTCATCAGTCCACTCGTCCTCTGGGCTCACGGGCGTGTTGCTGGAAGCTTAGAAGTAGCACCTGCTTCATGCTGCCCTCTGCTGTCCCTTAGCTCTCTTGCCAGACTGAAGGTCCCTGACACCAAGGTCATAGAGGTCATAGCTTACGGATCATCCCACCTTCTCCAGGGGCTAGCACGGTGCTTTGCACAGAGTCGGTATCCTGTGGCTGTCACCCTGGTGAATATGGCCTTCCTAGAATTGCCCTGGAGTTCTCTCCCTCCTGGGGCTGCACCGCCAGCTCCCTCGGGCATGGGTCAGGCAGGTGACGGGTGGGGCCAGTAAGAAACCCAGTACTCACGACTCTGTCACTTTCAGGCACTTATTTGCTGGTCTGAAACCATCCACAGGTCTGTTTTCCCTCTGGCCATGGGCAACAGCATTGTTTCAGGTAACGACCGCCTTGTCCCCAGGGTCACTGAGTGACCCCTGAGCCCCCTTGTCAACCCTCCAGGGGTACATATCGTGAGCAAGAAATAAACCTTGGGTGTTTTAAGCCACTGAGATTTAGAGATGGTTATTACAGTAAACTTGGCCAATCTCTACCAATATCCTCAAAAAATGTTTACTGATGGGAAGAAGAAAGGAATTTAGGGTAGAATGCGGTAGATTTGTTTCATAAAGTCTTTCATATAGTTAAGGAAGCAAGTCATATTAAGGAGGATATTTGCTACAATGCTCACCCCTTTCCAGAATTGGCATTAAAATACCATACCATAGAGTCAAGTGAATAGCAAGACAGCAGCTAGACTCATTGAAAAATAATAATTAAATAATAATGGATAAGAATTGTTGTCATGTATTGAATGCTCACTAAATTCCAGGCACTGGGGGCACCTGGGTGGCTCATTTGGTTACATGGCTGCTTTCAGCTCAGGTCATGATCCTGGGGTCCTGGCATTGAGCCCCATGTCAGACTTCTGGCTTGGCAGGGAGTCTGCTTCTACCTCTCCCTCTGCCCCTTCCCCTGATCATTCTCTCTCTCTCTCTCATAAATAAATAAAAATTTTTTAATTTTTAAGATTAAATTTTTTAAAATTTATCTTTAATATTTATTATTAATATTTATTTAAATAAATAAATATTTATTATAATATTTAATAAACTAAATTTATAAAAAAATAAAGATTTTATTTATTTATTTGACAGAGAGAGAGTGATCAGAGGCAGAGAGGCAGGCAGAGAGAGAGGGGAAGCAGACTCCCCGCTGAGCAGAGAGCCCGATGCGGGGCTCGATCCCAGGACCCTGGGATCATGACCTGAGCTGAAGTCAGAGGCTTTAACCCACTGAGCCACCCAGGCGCCCAATAAATAAAATTTTTTAAAAAAAGAAAACACTTCCTCAAAATATTATTAAAAAAAAAAACAACAAAAAGAAGAAAACCAAACTAAATTCCAGGTACTGGACTAAAAGCTTTGCATAATTGTCCCATTTAACCTTCACTGCGACTTCATGAAGCAGTTCTTTGTGCCACCAGCTCCCACTCTGCAGACGAGGAAGCTGACACAGGGAGAAACCAGCTCACTTGCTCAGAGGGGCGCAGGTCGTAAGTGAGAGGAACTGGCACTGAGTACTCAAGAGAGATGATTTCCAGTCCCACTAAGACTGCCAGAGTTTCCCTCTGACTATATCTAGAGACCCCGAGGTCGAGCACTGAGGTGGATACAAGGTGGAAAGCTCATCTCTAAATATAACGTCAATCTATGCACCTAGATCGACAATCCGCAGGGAACCCCGCCTTCATTTCATTCCAATGGCTCTGATGTCTGTATTCATGGGCTTCCAAGGCAGAACAACCCTAAGCTAAGACCTTGAGGATGAGTAAGTGTTACTCAAGGAAAAGTGTGAAACAGAGGTGTGGAGCGGATGCGGGAAGGAGGGGGGAGCTCCAGGTGGAAGGTGCAGACAGGAAAGCCAGAAGGCACACACAGATGTTTACAGGCTAATTTGTTGGGGGAGGGCACCTGAGTGAGGGATCTGAACAACAACCCGGTGAGGAGACGGTACCTGTTTTCTCAACTGTACAACAATTAGATACGAATAATATCAGGTAAGCGAGTATGGGATGTCGGGCATACATGTATTGGTTGATTTATCTTTGCCACAGTCCTCTGAGGTAGACACTGATGTTCATTTCACAGATGAGGAAACTGAGGCACAGGAAGTTTAAGTAATTTCCCCAAGGTCACACAGCTAGTGAGTGATGAAGCTAGGAAGTGAACCCAGAGCCCTCCCTAACCACTAGGGTCTGAGTTCTAAGACAGAAGTTCTATGAAGCCAGGAACTTTTTTCTATTTTCCTTTGCTGCTGGATCTCTGATATCTAGAACATAATAGGAGGCCATAAATAAGTAGTTGTTAAATGAATAAATAATACAAGTAAATAGTCAAGTAAAATACAATAGTTCTGCTCCTCTAAGTGTTCTAGAGTTGATTTTTTTCTTAGTTACTTCTAACTGCATAAACTCACCCTGAACACTATTAGAACATACTACCGGATTCTTGTCCGTCATACGTGCATTTGGTTTCCCATCCTTTCTTTAAAATATCATTCCATTCCATTCCATCCAACAAATGTTCCCCGAGCCCCTCCTCAGGGCCAGGCTTTCCAAGAAGAATAAGGAGCAGATGTGGGAGCAAATAGGAATGACACTGTCCGACAACGTCGTACTAAAGGCATGCGTAAAGACCTTGGTAACCAGATGTGCAAGCTATGCAAGCACTAGTTCTCACTGGTTCTCCTGCAGCGGGAGTTTCTCCTAGATGGAAGCAGATGTGGAGGAAGAGTTGCAGGAGGCCAGGCACTCAGCATGTGGAATGGTATTCTGGCAGAGGAACCGCATATGCAAAGACGTGTGGTGTTCAGAGGCCTGAGGAGTCAACTGTAATTCAGACACAAGTAAGGAGACCAGGAGAGTACTATGAGATCAGCTTGTAAGAGACTTGCATGCTAAGAAATGTGGGCTTTTTCCTGTGAGCCCCCAGCGCCATCCAACTTCAAGCGGTATGATGACATGATCAGATGGGGCTTTTTCCGAGGAAATAAATGTGGAGATAAAGATATTTGAAATTACTATTTCTATTCAGCTATTTTTTTTTTCTTTTTTCTTTTTTAATCTCTTTGGGGGACCAACAGGGACGGATAAGCACTGTCAGGAGATCTGAGTGAGATAGGCTCAGCCCGACAACAGGATTTCTGGTCATTTCTGATAGTTTCTTAATCTTGCAGAGAATCTGAACAGCTTTTGTCTTTGTCATTCACCATATTTTCTAATCCCCACTTTGGTGCCTGATTCGGTGCCTCCATTTAATCTTTTGAAAGATTTATGGCCCCAGCACTTCTGCATGTGATGAGCTCATCTGATGTCGGTTACCATCCACAGAGGCTGGTGGGGAGATAGTTGGTTACGGTTGGGGACATGTGACAGGTCTGATCGAAATGGACTATGTGAGGGAAATATTGCTCTGGGGAAGTAACTTGGCATTTCAACCTCGTACAAAGGGCCCATTGGGGAGAAGGGAAGAGAAGATGCCAATTTGCTAATGGGAAGTTCCAACCTTGAGCCCCCTTCCTACAGAGAGCTTGGAGGCACGTTCCTTCCTACAGAGAGCTTGGAGGCACGTTGGCAGGGACTATTTGCATTTAGTTACATCTCAGAGGCTTTGGTGGAAATATAATCTCTAAATATTGAAGGCAAAGCTGGAGATACAAAAATCACTTTGCTTTTATTTGCCCCAGACCACATACACTCAAACGGATGAAATATGTATGAAGTGAGAACCATCTGTAACTGTGCAGGGAGTGAGCCCCCCTGAAGCATCTGGGGCCTTGTCCTGACACTCAGGTACCTGCCTGGGTGACTCGCAATGGAGATGGAGAGAGTGGCAGCGATATCTTTGATTTGGGCTTTTTGTGTCTGGCGTGCAATTGTTCACCAAGCCGTCCTGAAGATGTACTTTAGAAATGCACTTGCTGGGATGCCTGGGTGGCTCAGTCGGTTAGGCGTCTGCCTTTGGCTCAGGTCATGATCCCAAGATCCTGGGATCATCAAGCCCCACATGGGGCTCCCTGCTCAGCTGGGAGCCTGTTTCTCCCTCTGCCCTGCTGCTCCCCCTCCTGTGGACAGGGGACTTACAATGTAAGAGGCCTAATGCAGTTAGGGGGTGCTGGGGGACAGGCTGGTGTGCTAGGGAAGACTGATGATTGCAGTTGCCATGCCTCGTGAAGGGGCAGCTTTACCTAGCTTGTACGAGGCACCACTGGCCTAGCATTTTGGGGGCAGGGGGTTGGGGTCCACACAGTGTGGGGCACTCATGCTGCGAAGCCTCCTATTCCTATTTCTGCCAGTCTGGGATCAGGAAGTGGAGGTGGGAGCTGGCTGTGGGTGCTGGCCGGTGTGGGTATTAAGGGGGTGGCCCAGAGGCAGACAGGTAAGCTCTCCTTACACACCCATGTCCTTCCCTAAGTCTGGGCTGCCTCCTTCAGAACCGCCTCCCGCCCTTCCACCAGTGATCATCGTCCAACCCGTGAAAGCCCATCTTCTGTGTTGCTCTGCGGAACTCAGCAAAGCCCTCGTGATTCTCCTAACATCTCAGCAACCACCACTGGCTCGGGGGAGATGGGGAGGCCCGCTCTACTCCCTACCGTCACGAGGAGGCCCGTCTCGGGGCTCACTCACCCCCTGCCTCAGACATGCCTCCAAGCTTCTCCTGTTCTCCACCCATTCAAACCCTAAACTGGTGTGGATCACTCAGAGAGCAGCTGCATGGTGTCACGGGCAGTGAGCAGCAGGGACACCAGGTTCAGGAAGAGGGACAGAAGAAAAAAGAAAGTGAGACAGCTTGCCCCTTTCAGCTCTGCCTGAAGACAGGGCATTGGGGCACCTGCCCAGATACACCTGTGCGCCTGGCGCCACGCTCAGGCCTCGGGGGGCCGGACACCTTTCGGCACAGTCACAGGTAAAGATGGAGAAAGAGAAAGGAATCAGATGGAAATGCAGGAAACATGAGCTAAGATCTTGAGACTGGGCCACCACCCTGATTCTTCCACCTGCTAACAAATCCATGATGCCACAGCCCACAGGACCAAGTCCAGATTGCCAAGCACAACGTACAAGACCCTGCATGAACCAGCTCCTGCTGATCTCTCCAATCTCTGCTCCTCTGTGCTCTGCTCCTCTTGGCCACCCTCCTGCCCTTCCACATACCGCCACTCCTCCAATCTCCCCACACGCCCTTGGCTCCAACAATCCCAGACAACCTGTACTTTTTCACACATCTACTGCCTCTGGCCCCAGTACCTTTGCTCATACTGTTTCTTCTGCCCTCTGTGTCCCTCTCCCCATCTCCACCACAAACTCTTTTTGAGCATTAGGTAGGTACCAGGCACAGAGAACAAGAACCCATAGTTCCTGCCCTCATGAGCTTATGAGAGGTCTCTCTCTCTGTCTCCCCACATCTCCCCAGAATTTGATTTTATCACCGCTTCTCCTGAGACATACTCTGCTTCTGCCTGAGCGAGAACCCCTATAATGTTGCCCTCTTCACAGAATGAAGTTCTCTGCTTCCCAGAAGTCTGGATACCCAGACCCTTCGGTACAGAGTGCAGAGCAGAGATATTGTGGTGGATGGATGCTGTGGATAGAATGGGGCTCAAATCTTATTTGGGGGGCAGTGTTTCTGTCCCTCCAAGTATCACATATGTATGGTTATACATTTGGACACACTTCCATGCTTTAAGTGTGGGATCTATTGATTTGGGGGGCATCTATTGATTTTTTTTTGGAGGTAGGTGGTAATATATGATTCTTCCTTCATAAAAGGCACATAGATAACTTGATATGTAAGGAAATTGAACAAGTTGCAACTTCAACTTCTCCTTCTCTATGAAGTCTTCCCAGAGAGCATGCACCATGGAGTTGACTCTGTCTTCGTGCTTGGGCTGCCAGCACAAAATACCGTGGACTGAGAGGCTTAAACAACAGACATATAATTCATACCATTCTGGAGGCTGAGAAGTCCAAGATCAAGGTGCCGGCACATTCAGTTTCTAGCAAGAGCCAGCCTCCTGCCTCTTTGTACATGGAGGCCTTGTAGTGGGCCACGTAGATGCTCTGTCCCTTCTATGCCCTCACATGGCAGAGCGAGGGCAAGCTCCTGGGGTCTGCTCTTCCAGAGACACTAATCCTATCAGATCAGGAATTTACCCTTGCGTCCTCACTCCACCTTAATTGCTCCCTTACTGCTCACTTCCTCACCCACTGCACTGGAGGCCATAGTTTCAACATATGAATTTGGGGGGGGGGGGTGGAGACACAATTCAGTCCAAAGTACCCTTCCTCCTTTGTATTCCTCTGAAGCCCCAGCCCTCACAATAACCTGATTCCATGTTACCCAATTTCCAAATAGAAAGGCCCTACATGCCTGGGGACTTGTATAGGACTCTGACACTCAACTACTCTCAGTCTTATTTTTAGGTCTTAAAAAATAACTCCCCAACACTTGCAAAGTATAAAATGTACCAAAAAAGAAAACTGAAAGTCACTGACAAATGCCATAACCCAGAGATAACATTTTGATGCGCCTCTTTCCAGATGATCTCCATAACTATCTCCTCGTCTATACTTTTAATGGAAACTGCACCATCCCGTAGAGAGGCAAGCTTGTAGCTGCAGAGAGCCCACACACTGATTACAGGTCAGTCTGGTCCTCTGAAGATTGATCATGAACCAAGTGACACACTCAAGGATCTCATAAACCAAGAATTGTTCTTAAAATTAGAATCTCAAAGAATTTGAGGGACTCACTTTTTATCATCACACCTGTCACCAGAGGGTTGATGTGGATAAATGCACGCGCGCACGCACACACACACACGCCATGCTTCCACTCATTGCTTTGGGATAAAGACCAAATATTTATCACGGCCAGGAAGGTCGTGCATGGGCACGTGCTGCCTATATGAGGCCTCATCACACCCCTCTGTACCCCGTCTTTCAGTCCTACATATACAGCATGCTCCCTCCCTCCATTACGGTCTTGCATATGCTGGACCCTCCGTCTAAAATACTCACTCGCTCCTCATGCCTTTGCTTGATGAACTCCTACTTCTCTTTTAGATCATGGCATGGAGGGGCCTTTCTTGGACGCCCTCCCTGAATCCCAGAGGAGCTCAAATTTCCCTTCTATACATTTATGTAACACGTGGTATACCTCCTTTCTTGGCATTGATCTGGGCTATGATATAACATCTATGCCTGTCTTCCCAGATGCAGAACTCCGTCCTCTTCCCTAAACCCCCAGCCCCTAGCCTTGTGCTCATCCCACAGAAGGCACTCGGGATCTCATCAAGGAGTGACTGAAGAAGAATGCATACTTGATTTTTTTTTAATTCCCATTTTCTGATGAGATAAGCAAAACTGAGGCCCTCTTTTTATTTTCCTTCTGAGATCACACAGCCAATTAGACATCAAAGGGGTTGAGACCAGGGCCCTGGGGCTCCTCCAGCTGTTGGTGCGTTTCAGGACGAGGCTTCCTCCTGTGTAATCAATGACTCCAGCTAAGCCAAGTGGCAGACTTCCCACATCGAATTTTTTAAGCAAGGTCAGGAAATTGGGGTTTATTTTTCTGGGGAAACGTGGAAACTGCAGAATTGTGAACAGGATAAAAAGTTATGACTTATGTTCGAAGGAAATTGCTTTTCACTATAGAAAATTACTGCCTGCTTTTCATCTCTGAACACAATTCCGTCTCTGGTTATGAAATCATATTCTTTTCCATATATCATTTTTTTTCTTTGCTTCTGTCTATGGTATGTATCAAATAAAAGCTATTGTCCTTTTTTTTAAAAAAAAAAAGGAGAAGAAGACAAGAAATAAAAAGAGAAAGAGAAAGTGACCAGGCAGATTATTTTCTAGGAGGTCACCATTTGTTCCTGTAAAAAGCACAATCTGGGGTTTTTTCTATAGAACAATTACCGATGTTGATTCTGGTTGTACTGAACAGAAATAAAGGGAGACAAAAAGCAAGTAGATGGTAAACAAGTCCTAGAAAACATAAGTGCTGGCATGATCAGTACCTGGCTTGTTGAGAACACCAATGGAAAGAGTTCCAGACAATAATGGCAGCTCGCAAGGGGGGGGACGTCAATGACAAGCACAGTGGGCATAAATCTTGGTTCACACACTTAAGTATACAAGAAATACCATTTTTTAAATTATCTCTCGTAACTTTTCATGATAAACCGCATAGCTTTGTGAGGTAAGCACCCTTTCCCCACTGCTTTTGCGCCACTGTCCTAAATCTCCAGGGAGTCGGGCATCTGGAGGTGCATGGAAAAGACCTCTTAGTCCACAGAAATTGGCATCAGGGTGGCCCTACTGACATGGCTATTCAGGTCCTACACCACCTACAGTCTTCCAAACTGGATGCCCCATTACCAAGGCCCTTTCTCTCTTGGATCTTACCACCACCTTTTCCACAACACCGTGAAGGTAGGCAGTATGGAGAAAGTCCAGTGTTATGGGTACAACTGTGTCCCCCTAAAAAGAAATGTGGAAATTCTAACCCCAAGTACCTCAGAAAGTTACCTTATTTGGAGATAAAATCTTTACCGAGGTAATCAAGTTAAAATGAGTTCATTAAGATGGACTTTATTCCAATGTGACTGTGTTCTTCTAAAAAGGGGAAATTTGGACAAAGACAGACACACAAGGAGAAGACAGCCAATGTGACTGGAACAAGTCACATTGCAAGCTAAGGAACAGCAAGGACAGCCAGCAAAAACCAGAAGCTAGAAGAGACAGGGAAAGATTCTTCACTAGAGCCATCAAAGAGAGCATGGCCTTATTGACACCTTGATATTGGCCTTCTAGCTTCCACAACTGTGAGGTAATCAATGTCTGCTGTTTTAAGCCACTCAGGCTCTAGAACTTTGTTACAGAAGTCCTAGGAAATGAATACATCCAGTGGTCCCTCTTCTCCTGGGCAAGACATTTGGTGTCTATAGACCAAGCCACTTCCCTCATGGGCTTAGGCTTTGGAGAATAAGAACAGAAAGATGTGCTGGCTATCTGGTTCTCCTCCTGGAACACATATTTCCCCCAAGTCGGTGAGCACAGGGCCTGCTACCTGCTTGAATAGGGAGACACAAAAAATGGGGAGCGAAGGGTAAAACCATGAATTAATATCTCAAAAGATGGTCCAACCCCCAAGGTAACAGTAATCTGAGAAATACCCTCAGAAGGAGGGCATCAAAGACCTCAGCGGCCCTAACACATGTTCTCTGGTGTCTCAGCTGGGTTAGCTATGGGGGCCATTTGGATCCGAGTCAGCATAAATGAGGCCCTCATGCTTCTACTTCATAATCCAGCACCTCTGAAGGCATTGCTAAGCCATCACTGCACTCTTCTCCCCGGAGCCTGGTCTTAGCCATCAAAACCTTGATGCAAAGTTGTAGGAACCTACCACTGAATAATCAAAGGTGGTAATTAAAATGGATAACGTAGTAAACAAGCACACAGCAAGGCACAGGTCCACGTGTTCTGAGTCTGTGCCAAGAAGCTGGGCTGTACAGGAGAAAATCAAGTAACTTCAAGGATTTGAGACTTCACTTATTTACAATCTTTGGTCTCAACCAGGTCCTTCATGCACGTATGTCTCTTCCATCATCTGTCTCTTCAGTGAACTTCTTAGCGCACACCCATCAAGAATCCCCAACTCTGCTTTTCTCAAAATTTCCACTCCACATTTCCCCCTCATCCATGCAGTAGTTTCACCACCTACTTACAAAAGAGCGGGAGTGCCATTCACTTCCTATTCTTCTCCCAACACAATGACCTGTATCCTCATCCAATATTTCCTTCTTCCTTCTGCCTCAGTGGACTTCAAATTCCTCCTTCACCCCCGCCAGCCTCATCATTCTGGGTCCTCTGCCATCATTCTCCCATTTCTGTGAGTTTGAGCTGCTAGAATATAGGAGCCTCAAGGCCCTTTCTGTTGTGTTCATTAAGTTCACTAGTAAGTTCCTTACTAGGTTTGCTAAGTACCTAGTAAGTATTCAATAATTATTTATAAATGATTATGTCAAACATTCTCTTTCTCTTGCATCCTTGGTTTCTATACAAATGTTATACCCTTAGCACAGGAATATGCTAAAATCCTTTCTGTTAAAAAATCAGTAAAGAAACAACTTACTTTCGACCTATAAATGAATATCTGTCCAGCGCCCCCCCCAACCCCTTCCTCCCCTGCAGCTAAACTTCTTAGAGGAGCTGTACATACTCCCTTTTGTACACATTCACCAGCTCACCCTGAGATGCCCCTCCGCTATTTATCCCTGAACTCAAGACAAGCTGGCCCCCCATTGTCTCACCTCTCTGTGCTCCTTGAAAGAGGTTTCTCTCTCCAAAGTCATAGGTGGTTCTGTGACAACCAATGGAAATTCTTCCATCCTTACCTGGTTTGCTCTCTTGTTGCTCTTGACATTTCTGAACAACACCTCCCCACTGACACCTTTGTTTCTTGTTTTCCCTCTCCCGACCTCTCCTTCTCTGTCTCATCGAATGCTCTTCTTTCTCTTTCCTGTTCTCCTGCCTCCTCCATCTGGACAGTTTCATCTGTACCCACATTTACTCTCCAACCTAAATTTCTCTCCAAAACTGCAGCCCCCTATTTCATACTGGAATTTTTCAATAAGAGTCCCCAAAGCCCTCCTAAGTGTACACATGCAGGACTGAGCCCATCTTGTTTACAGCTCAGACCTGCTCTCCACCTGCACTTTCTGTCCTTGTAATAGGCAACACTCTTCATTTCGTTGCCTAAGCAAGACACCTGGGAGTCACCCCCAATTACTCCCTCCCTGTCACCTTTGGGCACCAATTAGTCACTAAGACCTGTCAAATTTACCTCTTAGAAAGTGCCTTTGAATCAGACCATCTCCCCATGGCCAAACCCTTAGTTTTGGTGCCACCCTTTCTCATGCAGAATCTTCCAGAGCCATTCTAATTTCATTCCTTCCACTCCACAACCTCCAGTGGTCCATTATTTTTCAAAAATCCCATCACCTACTTTCCTGGCTTAAATGAGTTCAGTATTAGGGTCATCTGGGTGGCTCAGTTGGTTGAGCATCCAACTCTCGATTTCAGCTCAGTCATGATCTCAGGGTCATGAGATAGAGCCCCATGTCAGGCTAGCACTCAGTGTGGACTCTGCTTGGGATTCTCTCCTTCTCCCTCTGCACTCCCCCCCCCCCCAACTGGCGTATGTGCACGCACAGGTTCTCTCTCAAAAATAAATAAATAATAGGTTGGTTAATTAATTAATTAATCAAAATAAACAAATAATTTCAATATTCCTCTTCCCCCAGAGCTCTCATGCTGTGGCATAAAAGACTCCTGGCCTGGCTCCTATAGCTCCTCAAGCCCCACCCCCAGCCATGTTCAGGGCTCTGTGCCTCTGCATTTTCAAAATCGTTCCCCTCCTCCCTTCACTGGCTGACACTTACTTGTCAATACTATATTAATCAGGACTCCCTTGGTTTTATGTGATAAAAGCCAAACTCAAGATAGCTTGAGATAAAGTAGAAATTTATCATCTGGATAATGTGTGGTATAATGAACTCCATTAATAGGAATGTGCCTGGACTTTGGATTATATTTATTTTCCAGAACAGCCATAGTGAAGTATCACAAACTCGATGGATTAAACATAGAAATTTATTTTCTCACAGTTCTAGAGGCTAGAAGTGTGAGATCAAATGGCTTCTTAGGACGGCTTTTCTCTTCAACTTGTAGATAACTGTCTTCTAGTCTTCACACGCTCTTCTGTCTGAGGGCATCTGTGTCCTAACTACTTCTTATAAAGACACCAGTCATATTGGATTAGGACCAACCTAATGACTCCATTTTACTTTCATTACCTCTTTAAATACCCTATCTCCTAACACAGTCACATTCTGAGGTACTGGGGGTTAGGGTTTCAAATAAGAATTGGGGATGGGTGGTAAGTTCAGTCCATTCTGACCCTCCATCTCTAACCCTTGCTTCTCCATTCAACTTTATCCATTTGCAGACTAGCAGCCAACATGGCAGCCAATAGTCTTGACTTTTCCATCTTCTGGCTTCAGTCATTAAAAAGACTACCCCAACTTTCTCACCCTTAGGCCAGAATGTCCTGGAGTAAAGATCCTTTTACCCATGTGAGGTCAGAGCTGTCATGATAGCATCACCAGACTGGGTTTCCAGGGAAGAATAATGAAACGGCTTCCATTCCTACTCCCCAGTTTTGCTGAAAATACAATGTGGGAAAAAATTAAATCCTTTGGGCGCCTGGGTGACTCAGTGAGTTAAAGCCTCTGCCTCCAGCTTAGGTCATGATCCCAGGTTCCTGGGATCGAGCCCCACCTCGAGCTTTTCCCTCTCTCTCTGTCTGCCTCTTTGCCTACTTGTGATCTCTCTCTCTCTTTCTCTCTCTCAAATAAATAAATAAAATCTTTTAAAAATTAAATCCTTCATTTTCTAATTGTTTTATAAAGTCCACTTTTGGTGCCAATTTCCATTCTTCCTTTCAGCAAAATTGATTAAGAAAACACTCATCTCATAGGTAGGTTGTCTTGAAGAATGTATGTTCCCTCAGGCTACATGATTTTAATTTTGACTAAACTGAGAAGATCGGAATCTGGGAAGAAGGACAATACACCTCCAGGTGCTCACTCCAAATAATTGTTCCTCGCTTATAAGACTAGTTGAAAATATCTTCTCTCACCCTACACACATACATGCTGCCTACACACCAACCCAGCTTAGTCTTAGAGTAGGTGGGACATTCTAGTCAGCCCCTGCAAAGATGTCTTTTGTCACAAATGCCACATCCCATACTATATGCTGTTTCTGTCCTGCTGTGTGGCAGGGTGATTGCTCTGAGAAAAAAAAAAAAATCCGGACAAATTTCCTCCAGCACTGGGTTGTTGCTATGGATGGAACTGTGTCCCTCTAAATCTCATATGTTGAAGTTCTAACCCCCAAAGTGATAGTATTAGAGTTGAGGTTTGGGGGAGATAATTAGATTTAGATGAGGTCATGAAGGTGAGGATCTCATGATGGGACTAGTGCCCTTGTTTAGAGGAAGGGCCACCAGAGCTCATTTTCTCTCCTGCCATTTACAAGCCAGGAAGGGAGCTCTTACCAGAAAGCGACCATGATTCTAACTGCCACTCTGATTCTAACTTCTAGCCTCCAAAACTTTAAGAAAAGACATATCTATTGTTTAAGACTTCCAATTGGTGGTATTTTGTGATGGCAGCCCTAGTAGACTAAAATAATTTTCACCCTTTTATTTCCTCCTCCTTTCCTTTCAATGTATTAAATAATTCTTCGGGGGTGGGAGAAAACAAATGTAATACCGACTTGACTTCAAGTTTGGCTGTGATAACTCTTATTTAACTAGTTTCATTCTAGATTTTGAAAAAAGAAGAAGAAAATCAGAAAAAGAACTCAGTTCTCAGAGGAAACACATCAACTTTCTACAGAATTCACTTTAATTTTTCCCCTTTCCTTAAAACAGGAGTCAATCAACCCTTGGGTAAGTCATTTGTGATCAGAGTACTATAGTTGAAAGGCACAAAAGCACAGTGTTTGGCTCTTAAAATAGACTGCCTACATTCATATAAATCCCAGCCTGGTCCCTTACTGTGTGATCTTGGGCAAGTAACTACACTGTGCCTCAGTTTCCTCTTCTTTTACATTAATGGTATTTTAGAACATGGCAGCCACTGTAGGCACCCTACAGATGACATGAGAAAAATGGTACCTTGGAAGGGAAAGGTGGTGGACAGGCTGTCCTTAGCTATTAAGAAAACTTCATTGCATGTATCACCTACTCCGGAAGCCTTCTAGAGTGCAGAGTCTTGCTAACCAGACCATAAAACTCTGCAAGGGCAGTTATCCAAAGACATAGATAAATTGTATGTTTGTATTCTGTTAGTTTAAACATGTTTAAATCTTGCTACAGAACACAGTGTGTTCTGAAGACTGGCAGCATCAACATTGCCTGAAAGCTTATCAGAAATGTTAAATCTGTGACTCGCCGGCATCAGAATCTCCTTTTAACAAAGCTCCAGGTCATTCATTTGCACGTTAAAGTTTGAGAAGCACTGGTGTAGATATTGCCTCTTAAGTTGACAAGAACCACTTGCACCATCACACCTAGAAGGCCTGCACAGAGGGAAACCGAAGGGGGTTTCTCAGCTCATGGAGGTAGTTAGGGTTCCTTAGTCCCACAGTCATTGGCCACCGTATGTCTGTGGAAGGAAACCGAGGTCCAGGGGATCTGCTCCAAGAACTTCTCTTTCATAAAGGTCATATCCTAACCAAAGTCAACTGTAAGATACTGAGTTTTGAACACCAGGTTAAGTATAAAATTGTGACATATGTAAAACACAAAAACTGAATACACGGGTAAAACTTGATCATTTGCATGTACTTCAACCAATTAGACAAGTTAGAGTCCATTCTATCTTCTCGGGACTTGATGTACACAAATCATAATCTGTTTATACCTCCATCCTATCACTTACTATAATGTTCTTCAATCCTTTTTTACTTACTCTTTTCCCCCGAGCCCACTGACAGTGGGTCTTGTAACTTTCATTTTGTATCTCTGACACCTAACACAGTGCCAGAGATGCTGAAAAGTACACAATAGGCATTCAAATAAATGTTTGTTGAAACAAAAATGTATTGCTTTCCACACTGTTACCTGTAGAAATACAACATAAAGAGGATATACCACACTCTGCTAGAGGTGTCTTGTTAATCCTAGAATTCATTTTCTTATGTTGAATTACAAAGAAATTAATCTAGACATCATTTATATTTAAATCCTAGCTCTTTGCAATTTGAGGATGATATGGAGAGAAAACATATAGGAGGACCAAAAACAAGAGATGTGTAAAGGGGCAGGGATAGCCAAAGACGAATTTCTGGATGGAAAGTTTAGGGAGGGGAATTTAATAGGAAAAGAAGGAAAGAGGGGGGTCCCTCACCAGCTTCTAAATACAGTGAGGCAGCAGGGAATGTACCTGTGCTTGGATCTTCCAAATCACCCTGGAGTCAGGAACAAGAGCGGGCCATGGGAACATTTCAACAATTCATAGCTTTCCTATAATACATGGTATGATGTTCTGCTCCAAATTTTCAATGTGAGAGGAGGGAGATTTCCCGCACCACCAAGGAATTCTCCATCACCAGCTGGTATCCTACAATTCAACTCAATTCTGACATCGTTCATGTGGAGATAGCATAAGATCCCACCAGTTTAAGGTTCAATCCCACAAGACCGCCCCCCAACATACACACTTCAGATACCAACAAGTACGGGCTGTCTCCTGTGCTTCTGACCCACAGGCTGCAGATCGGAGATTCCAGAAACTTGCTCCTAGGGTTTGATTAATTTGCTAGAATGGCTTACAGAGCTCAGAGAAGCATTTTAACTTACTAGATCACCAGTTAAAAGAGTATAATTCAGGAATAGCCAGATGGAAGAGATGTAAAAGGCAAAGTATGGGGAAGGGGCCCATAGTTTCTGTGCCCTCAGAGCATATCATTCTCCCAGAATCTCCATGCATTCACCAACCCAGAAGCTCTCCAAACCCTATCCTTTGAGATTTTTGTGGAGGCTTTGTTATAGTGACTTGATTGATTAAATCATCAGCCATTGGCTATTGAATTCAATCTTCAGCCCCTCTCCCTTCCCTCAGAGGTCAGAGGGATGGGACAGAATTCCAACTTTCTAATCACAGGTTGTTTCTTCTGGCAACCAACCCCCACCCTTAAGTGCTTTCCAAAAGTCATCTCATTAACATAATAAAAGAGACCTTTATCATTCTCATCACGGGAAATTCCAAGGGTTTTAGGAGCTCTGCCAGAAGGGGAAGGAAGACCAGCCAAATATGTATTTCTTATTATAAATCACAGTATCAGACATGTCTCACAAGTACAGGTTCTGTAATGAGTCTGGGATTTCTTGCAGTCATTGGGGTTGTCTCAACTGCCACCAAGAACCATTGAGCAATTACACTTGCACATCCTCAGGAATGCCTCCTGTACCCTAATCTCCATGGTCTTCTCCTTATAGTGACTCAGAGTCAAGCATGTGAGGGTCACTGGTGCAATGTACACCTGTGATTTTTATGTAGAAAAGAGAACTAAGACATAGACACACAATCAGACAGATGGAGATCACTGAACAGAAGCTGTGTTGGAGGATGTGGTCCCAATGTCTGGCCAAATGATCCAGTTAATTCTGCTTCCTTGGATTCAACTACCCCACCAGCCATAGATCATGCTGGACCACACGAAGTCCCCTGCACAGACAGGGTCTGCCCTGTTACCCTGAGTTTGTGGCTGAGTACTCATTTCAGTGTCTTCTCTGAAGGCAGTTAGTGGCCAAAGGAGAGAATTTAACCATCTGAGCCACCCAGGTGCCGTGTAAGAGAGAGAATTTAGAGAAAGCTGAGGATACTCCCAAGTTCACCATGGACACAGGGGACAGAGGAAATAGGGATGTTATTCTAGTGGAAGTCCCCCACACAGACACAGGGGAGGAGGAATGCAATGTTCTGTAGGAAGTTCTGTTTCCACTTTCATCACGCCTCCCCTAACACCACCCCCCACTGTTCCTTTAGGGATCCTCCTGAGTTTACAGGTGGAAGTGTTGATATAGCCACCAGAAAGCTACATTAATGAAGAATCAAATAGTGCATTAAACTGGGGCTAAAAGTATACTCTCTTCTATCTCTCATACCAAAATATGTCTTCCAATATAGGTCATCTGAGGTTCTGAAATTAGATGTACTAACAACATAAAGATACTCCAGTAATAAAAACACCTCTTTATTATCAGATTAATCCTTTAAGTCCAAGGATTAAATCCTCTTGCAAATTAAAGCCCCCAAAAATCAAACTTCTAAAGTAAAATATATTGCCCTTGTGAGTCTAAAATACAAAGTTTTCAAGTCAGAGAGTTCTTGATGCAAAAAAAAGGGGGGGGGGAGTTGTAAATTTCAGAGGGGAATTCGGGTTCTTTCTGTAGCTATCCCCTGTCCTCCTCTCATTGGGATGGATATAGTTTCTTCAAGCCTCAAAGTCTCTCATGAATTTCATCATTTTAGAGAATCCAAAAATTTAATAAACACATATAATTATTACGATGCTAGCTTCATACCCACAAATTTAGGAAACAAAAGCACTGTTAGCTATTCCAGAAAAAATTAGGTTCCTAGAATTAGTGTGTAATGTTGCCAAAGACCATAGCAGAGGCTTGGTATCTGAGGAGAAAACAGAAAATTGCAGAGTCAGTCTCCACAGGAACCTTCCCAGATGCCCAGAGCTGGAACTTAAGTTCAGCTGGGATATTGCTCCACATAGGCCTTAACTGTGACGCCATTTATGTGCCATATCTAGGTGGAAAATGTCTCCAGGTTGAGAGAGGACTTCTTAGAAACATGATGACTGTCTCAGACACCAGATTTTATAGGAGGTCTTTCCTTTCCTTGCAGCACATGCAAAACCACTGAGCATCCATTGCTCTTTGAGTCCTGTGTGTCTAACATCCTAGTCATGAACAGAGTGGAGGTTATTAGGAACATGGCCCCCATACTCTCTTGGAACCTGTGAACAGACAGTACTACGCCACAGTGGTGCTTTGACAATCTAGAAGGCAACCAGAATGGGTCACTTGGTAGAACCTGCTTCTTGGGGAATTGCCCCCACAACTTCTTGTCGCTTCCAGTGAAGAACCATGCTTGGCAGGTCCCTGAAGTGAATGTGCTGGCCTGAGTCTAGAACCTATGCTGTGCGGCAGCTAGTAAGGACTCAAACCTCTACCATGTGCTTCTCAGGATGCAGTTTTCCTCAGGTTTGGATGGTTCCAGGTTGCAGGGACTGGTGCTCTCTGTTCTGTCTCTACTTGCAGCAGGGGGATGTACACCCGTGCTCCATTTCCCTCTGCGATTCCCCTGTGTCTCTCAGAAAAGTGAGTTTCTAACAGTTTAATCACCTTCTAGAGATAATCCCCTTCTCTCCTGCAAAGACCTAACACATTTGCCAGATTCAAATGTCCTCCTTCCTTTCTCCCTCCCATGGTGCCTGCTGTTTTTTCTAACACATTCTTCACATTTGTTCTGTTCTTCCATAGTGGGAGACATAAAGTCAATGAGTTGTAAGACTGACAAAAACAAGCATGTTCAAGTCTTGTTCGTTGTCACTCTTTAAACAGGATAATCCTCTGGGAGATATACTCCCATCAAACTAACATCTAACCCAGGCCCGCCTGCCTCTGTCTTATAGATCTCATCTTTGCTCAGTCTTCCTTTAATGTCATAATTCTATAAATTTATCGGTCAGGAATCCCCAGGTAGCAGGCAAAAACTTACAAGCTTCCTTTTACATTCATCATTAATATACCCCAGTTCTCATGTTTTACACTGGTTTGTCTACTCAGTCCTTCTCAAATCTATCCCCATATTATGGAATAGCTTTGGACAGTTCAAGTCTCCAAGGGTGTCTCCCTAACATCTCTTACTGTGAACTCTATCAACATCTTGTAAGGGCTGCTTCTCCCTGTTTTTCTGGGGGGAAATGGTTTCCTTCTGGGGAAACCATTCTGTTAACTTCTCTTGCCTCTCTTCATCTGTTAGACTTCATGGATCCCCAATCCAGGTTTTCAGATCTTACAACTAAAACGTTTCCCCCTTCCTAACTTCCTAACGTCATTACCCGTATGGACCTCCTCTTTCTATTTCTCTACCTCAGGCTTTGTGATCTTCTGAGAATGTCCCAACCTTTCTCTTAAGGAAAACTTTCTCTTTCTCCAGCTTTATTTATCCAGAACTTTCTCTTCTCCTGTTCTCCTGATTTCACTTTCATTCACTTTCATTCTTCCCTCTATCCTGGGAAGAATGAAGCATATTCTTTATGCTACTCTAGTTTTTCCTTGGTTTCCAGAGCAATCTGATTTTCTAGAGTCAGAAGGTTCCAGGCTTAGGTCCTTGTAATTGTTCTCTTGGACTAAGAGTATGCAAGAATGTTATGTCATTGTTTCTCTGCCTCATCTCAAAAGCAAGATACATTCCCTTTATAAGGATTCTTCTTTTTGGGGGGGTGGGGGGGGGATGGTGTCTGTTTATCCCCTTGTGTGAATGAAGCCATCTACAGCCATAGTCAGAGCTTATATAATCAGTAAATCCAGAGTCAGTTTGAAACCATGTATCAGGAGTCAACAGACAAGCCAGAGAATTGTGGGTAACTACAATTGTGGGTAACTTCCCTCCTGGGGCCCTGCAGGCAAGTTAGCAGATTTAGGGGGGTGTCTTATGTCACACTGTGTCCTAGGTCTGACACTAACAATTTAAACTATAATCTCATATATTAGTGTTCTGTAGCATGAGTGAAACAGATTCTTATTTTCTTTCTTTCTCTCCCCCCTAGATTGCAGTCTGTGCCTGCAGACACAGCTGAGAAACACAATAAAGACAGCAAATATTGTTCTGCCTGCTCATGCCTAAAATGATCTAATCTCGGACACAGGCTTGCCTATAAACCAGTGCCTATGCCAAGCAGTTTCAAGTCAAGGGGCAGCACTCAGCGTACTGAGATGAAGAGGCTGAGTCAGAACCAAACCAGCCACTCCCTGTGAGTAGTTTCCATAAGAGCACTATCCCACCCAGATAGAAATCCCAAGGGCCCCACGCGTGCTGAGCCTAAGGCTTACCCAAATGCAAGACTACTTCAGAAGCCCCACTTTCCACATGCTAGTTTGCTCTTCAAATGTTCATCTTTGTCAATAGTCATGGTCCTGGGTCCATACAACAGATGTTATAATTTTAGGGAGCCCAAGACATAACACCTATCCTCCTCCTCCACATTCAGATAATTACCCCAGTCGAGCAAATGGAGATGAGAATATCACCCTTATCGCCAATAAAGCTGTTGGAACACGTGGCCTGGGTCTGCAGTCAGGTGCGCCTGCTGTTGGCTCACCCTTGAGCCCAACACTCACTCACTTGGACAAGGGCTGATTAAAACCACCACCCCTCTGCAACCCCCAAACCCAGGGTAAGAGCAACCAGAGTTGGGACCTAGACCTGGATTCCTGTCACTGATATTTCCAGGACATGTCACCATAAGGACCTCAAGTTTAACTAGAAGGTGCTTGAGACATCTTCAAGAATCAATGATTCTGTAGCTGCTGAGGGATTAGATCTTTTCTGTTTTGTTCTCCAAACCTGAACTATTTTTCAGTCTCAACTTCTTGCCAGGCAGGTCCTAAAGCTCTGAAGGATCCCATCCAACTGGCCTCTATTCACGAGCCTTCACATGCCTTACCTCTAACTCCTGTTATGGGTCATCCCATCCTAATTAGCCTCACTCAATTTTTCTTGGCTTCTTCTTGCCTCTCTTCTCCTTTTACCTCCTACTGGTATCTGCAGAAATCTCTGCTATATAAAACCACATTTCCCTTGTCTATTCACCTGTCTTTGGACACTTAGGTTGTTTCCATGTCTTGGCTATTGTGGATAATGCTACAATGATCATGGGCCTAGATGCCTTAAACCTTAAGTCCCAGGAATTTTCATTCCACTGCTCCACTCTGGGAGCCCCTAATTTTTCCCTAGCCCCTCTCAAGTCATGTAAACATCACAGTGCACCCCTAGGCCTCAGGACAGAAAGGGAATTAACCAAAATAAGTTTATCACATGTGCCATTCATAGAAAGGTATTTCTCTCTTTTTCTAAGACATTTCTCTTTAATCCACAAATCTGCCTAAAACTACTTTTTCCCTTTTCTGATCACTTCCCCTGGGGACAAAAAACATCCAGCTTCTCCAATGGGGGCAGTTAAACTTTAAAGATCCTCTCATTTGCATGTCATTGGGACCCTGGAGGGAGCTATTATTATTTAACACGTATCATGAGCCTTCAACTCCTTGATACTTCCCACAGATCTCATTCTCACTAGTAATATGCTTTGTACATCGCCTGCTGGCATTTCCCTATAGTATCTCTGCTATATGAATGTTGATAAATGCTATATAAAAGTCTATTAAATTAATCTAATGGCTACCACGCTGGTCCCCTAATGATATGGCAGATAAGAGGGTCTTTAAAGTTTTGAATGGATTCCCCTCAATGGACAGTGGTCTACCTGATCAAGAGGTAGCTATTAAAGGGACTTCCTCACAACCTCAAACTTCAGTGCCCAAATTGAGGCTGTGTGTGGGGAATCGCTTTGCTGGGCTCTTAGAGACAAACTCTCAGAGCAGCCAGATTTATTACTTACATTTTCTCTTCCATACTTTACCATCTCTGCTTCCTGCGCCCTCTTCTCCTGTCGCCATTTTCTTTTTTAGATTCTACATATTAGTGAAATCACAGCACTTGCCTTTCCTTGGCTGACTTATTTCACCCGGCATAATGCCCTCAAGGTCCATCCATGTTGTTGAAAATGGGACGAGTTCCTTCTTTCTATGGCTGAATAGTATTCCATATACACATATATACCACATTTTCCTTACCCATTTATCCATCAAAGGACACTTAGGTTGCTTCCATGTCTTGGTTATTGTGAATAATGTTTCAATGACCATAGGGATGCAGAGGTCTCTTCAGATAGTGATTTCATTTCCTTTGGATATATATCCAGAAATGGGATTGCTGGATGATATGGTAATTCAATTTTTAATTTTTTGAGGAAACTCCATACTATTTTCCATAGTGGCTACGCTAATTTACAGCCCCAACACAATGCATCGAGGTTCCCTTTTCACCACAGTCTGGCCAACACTAGATACCTCTTTCTTTTTTTTTAAGATTTTATTTATTTATTTAACAGAGAGAGAGAGCTGAGTGGGTGGTGATGTGAAGGGGGGAGGAGCAGAGAGAGAAGCAAACTCCCCATTGAGCAAGGAGACTGACACAGGGCTCCATTCCAGAACCCCAGGATCATGACCTGAGCTAAAGGCAGACACTTAACCAACTGAGCCACCCAAGCATGCCTCTTATCTTTTTAATTATAGCTGTTCTAACAGATGTGGGGTGATTTTTCATTATAGTCTTGATTTGTATTTCCCTGATAATTAGTGATGTGGAACATCTTTTCATGTACTTGTTGCCCATTTATAGGTCTTCTTTAAAAACACATGTATCAGGGACTTTCCCCATATCTAGACTGGATTATTTGGGGGGTTTTGTTGATATGGAGTTATAGGAGTTCCTTACATAATTTGGATATTAACCTTTTATCAAATAGATGGTTTGCAAACATTTTCTCCCATTTCACAGGTTCCCTTTCATTTTATTGTTTCTTTTGCCATGCAGAAGTCTTTTGGCATGATGTCGTGCCACTTGCTGAGTTCTGCTTTTGTTGCTTGTGTTTTGCTGTCATAACTGAAAAATCATTTCCAAGCCAATATCAAGATTTATCCCTTATGTTTTCTTCTAGAAGTTTTATGGTTCAGTTTTATGGTTCAGTTAACTTTTGTGAGCAAGGTCAGATAGGGGTCTAATTTCCTTCTTTTGCATGTAGATATCCAATTTTCCAACTACCATGTATTGAAGAATCTACATTTCCCTCTGGAGGATTCTTGGCTTCTTTGTCATGTATTAGTTGATCATACATGCATGGGTTGATTTCTGGGCTGTAGATTCTGCTGCATTGGTCTATGTGTCTATTTTCATGCCAGTGCTATACTGTTTTAATTACTACAACTTAGTGAAATAGTTTAAAATCAGAAAGTGTATTGTCTCCAGCTTTATTTTTCTTTATAAGGATTGCTCTGGCTATTTGGGGCCTTCTGTGATTCCACATGAATTTTAGGACAATTTTTTTCAATTTCTGTGAAAAATGTCATTGGAATGTTGATAAGAATTGGATCGAATCTATAGCTTGCTTTGGGTGGTGTGGACATTTTAATGGTATTGATTCTTTGATCCATGAACAGAAGATATCTTTCCATTTATTTTTGTCTTCTTCAATTTCTTTTCTGAAAGTCTAATAGTTTTTAGTGTATAGATCTCTCACCTCCTTGGTTAAATTTAATCCTAAGTATTTTATTGTTCTTGAAGTTATTGTAAATGGGATTATTTTATTTCTTTTTCCAATATTTTGTTGTTAGTGATAAAAATGTAACTGACTTTTGTATGTTTTGTATCTGCAAGTTTACTGAATTTGTTGAGTAGTTCTAACAGGTTCATGTGTGTGTGTGTGTGTGTGTGTGTGTGTATGTATAATCTTTAGGGTTTTCCCTATATAAGATCATATCATCTGCAAACAGAGACAATTTTACTTCTTCCTTTCTGATTTGGATGCTTTTTATTGCTTTTTCGTGTTTAATTGCTTTGGTTAGGATTTCTATTACTATGTGGAATGGGAGTGGTGAGAGTGGCCACACTTATCTTGTGCTGGATCTTAAAGGAAAAGCTTTCAACTTTTCACCATTGAGTATGATGTTAATTGTGAATTTATTACATATGACCTTTATTATGTACATTCTATACCCAATATTTTAAGAGTTTTTATTGAGATGTAATTGGCATATAACATTATATTAGTTTCAGGTGTACAACATAATGATTTTGATATAACTGTGAAATGATCACCACATGAGTCTACTTAACATACATCATCACACATAGTTATAATTTGTTTTTCTTATGATGAGAACTTTAAGATCTACTCTGGTAGCAACTTTTAGATATATAATATATGTTAACTATAGTCACCATTCAAGTTTTTAACATGAAATAAATTTTTCAAATACTTTTTCTCGATCACAATGACCATATGATTTTTGTATTTCATTGGATTAGTGTGTTGTATCACCTGCAATAATTTGGGAATGTTGAATGATCTTCGCATCAAGTGTGCTAGAAGTTCTCTGTTGGGCTTCTGGATTTCCACAAAGCCTCTTTCCCGTATGTGCTTGTTTAAATCAGGGTTCTTTGGAAGCAAGACAGTAGAAAACTCTTATTTCACCATGATTATTTATTTTATTTTATCCATTCATATTTTTATTTTATTTTATTATTTTATTTTACTATATTTTATTTATCCATTCATCAGTTGATGGACATTTGGGTTGTTACCATTTTTTACTGTTATGGATAATGTAGTTATAAACATTGTGTACTTTTTGTGTGAATATGTGTTTTTATTTCTCTTGAGTCTGTACTTAGGAGTGGAATTTCTGAGTGATATTACAACTCTATGTTTAATCTTTGGAAGAATTTTTTACATTCTCATCAGTAGTGTATGCAATTTACAATTTCTCCATATAATCATGAACACTTATTATTATCTCTTTTTTATTCGGGCCATCCTAGCAATTATGAAGTGATATCTCATTGCAGTTTTGATTTGCATATCCCTGATGGCTAATGATATGGAGCATCTTTTCATGTGTTTATTGGCCATTTGCATATTTTCTTTGAAGAAAGGTCTATTTAGATCCTTTGACCATTTTTCAATTGGATTATTTTTCTTTTAGTTGACCTCTTTTATCCATCCACTTCTCTCCCTCTCCCTAAGACACCATCATGTTTCACCTGGAAGACTACATAAGCATCCTAATTAATCTTCCTGTGTCTACTCTTCCTCCTTTCCAATATACTTTTCATACAGCAGCCAGAATATTATTTTTAAACTTAAAATCTGATTTCATCACTTCTTTTGTTTTTATTTTCTTCTTTGACTATACTTGACACACAATGTTACATTAGTTTCGGGTGTACAACATAATAACAAGTTTATGCATTATTCTATGGTCACCACAAGTTCCATCACTTCTTTACTTAGTATCTTTCAATAGTTTCCCATTGCCTTTAGGACAGAGCCTAAATCCCTCCACATAACCCACAAAGCCCAGGATAACTCCTACATCTCTATTTTGAATCTCTCCATCCCTCACTCTATGCTTTCCCACACCAGCTTCCTTTCAGATTCTCAGAACTCCAAATTTCTTTTCATTTCTGAGCTTCTGCACATTATACATGTTATATATCCAATACATTTTTACTGAGCACCTGATATGTGACAGGCACTGAGCTGGATATTGAATGTGCTACAGTAATCAAGACCAATACAGCTCCTGACCTCTTGGGGCAGACAGTCTAGATAGAGAAAAGGACTTGTAAAGAAAATTAAATAAATGGCTACATAATGCCAGTTGCAAAAGGGGCCAGGAAGGAGGAATACTGTGCATTGTTTCTTCTACTTAAAAAGTATTATTCTCCAACTATTCAACTAATATGTCACCTCCTCAGAGAATCCTTCCATGATTCCCAGCGTAGGTCAAATTCTTTATAACACACCCTATAATTTCCCTTCAGAGCTTACATAAAAAATTTATGTTTTTATATTTGCTTAACATTTGTCTCCTCCAGTACATTGTAAGTCTTTTTCCCTATTGTGTCCATGTTACTTTCAATATTAAGTTCTTAAACAGATATCAGTTGGATGAATAAATGAATGCAAGAATAGAATGAATTAATGATGACTAGGAAAACGCCAACATGACTATTGTCTTAGACCTCCCACCTCTTCCATTGCCATTGGAAGTACTGAGTAATGCCTGCTTTAACTTAGTCAGAAGAATCCAGGTCTTTTTATTCCCTCATTCCATTAATATGTGCCCAAGGCGTAATAGTTCACTTGTTCTCCTCAGAGGTGACTCACCGGAAACATCACACTCAGACAGTCACTGGCATATAAGGAACAAGGACAGCACTGGAATACTGAGGTAGGGACTATATGTATATAGTGCTCAGTAAAAACCTATTGGATATATAACATGTATCATTTGTGGAGGCTCAGAAGTGAAAAGGAATTTGGAGCTCTGAGAATCTGAAAGGAAGCTGGCATAGGAAAGCATAGAGTGAGGGATGGAGAGATTCAAAATAGAGATGTAGAAGTTACACAGTTAATCATAGTTGGAGCCAGAAGTATGTTCCAGGGACCATAATGAACATGATCCAGGCTTCCTTCTGCCTGGCTGGCCAACATGTTGCTAGCCTCTATTTTATTTTCCAGCTATTCAGGGTCCAACCAGAACCTTTTCTTGGCAACTGTATGTGCAAAAGAGCCAAAGAAAGCCCTTCCTGGCTAATTTTCTGAGCATAACTCCTAAGCAGGGACAAATGATAACCCAGGCACTCCTGCCTCCCTCCAGATTCCCCCACCTTCATGCTCTGAGGCCTTCTCATATCAGCTCTTCCCTGGCCTTCGCCATCCTCCCTCATTTGAAACGACAACACTATGCCTCTTGGCAGAGCCTCCCCTTCTCATTCCCACTCTGAATAACCCCCACTTCCCCTTATTCCCATTTCTTTGTTTTACACTTCCTCTCAATCCACATCCCCGGGATACCGAAGTCATGCATGTTTCATCCATCGTTCTTGATAAATCCCACTGGGCTACTTTTGATACGTATTTTGATGAATATTCAACATTTTTAAAAGTGAGATTTAGCAAAAATGAGTCCCTATAATATGGATATTTGAGGAAGGGATCCATACCTGCCCGCTCAATAGGCCCAGACCACACCCTGCTTTTCTGGCAACCTGTCACTGTCGTTCCAAATTTTGTTGATTTCTTAATGGCAGAGGTATGTCCTTAATTTCTACCCCTTGGTACCAGCCACAGAGCTTGCATGTGGTAGGTATTCAGCGCAAGTCTAATGGAAAGAAGGAGAGAAGGGCGACAAAGATGGAGAGGAGAGAGGAAAGGGATGGTCTCAAGTTATACAGAATTCTAGTTCTTTAGTACAGAAGCTAAAGCTGTCCAATATGTCTAGAAGCTGAACCGTCCAATATGGTAGTCACTATGCACATGTGGCTGTTAAAATTAAAATCAATTTAAATTTAAAATTCAGTCATCAGCACTCGTCATATTTCAAGTGCTCAGAAGCCACATATGGCTAGTGGTCACCATATTGGACAAAGCAAATATAGAACATTCCCATCATTGCAGAAAGTTTTGTCGAACAGATTCTAGAAGCCTCCTAAATGTCCATAAACATTTAGTTTTGGGGAAATAGGGAAATACTCGGTGGTGGTTTTGCTAAGGATGTAAAGAAAATAAAGATTCCAGTTCTTGGACCCTAAATATACTACAGGCAATTCTACTTGTGTTTCTTTAAGAACAAATGAAAAAAAAAAAAAAAAGCAAAAACAGAGATGTTTAATTTATCTGAATTTAAGAAGGTAATATGAGTTCATGGGCCTATGGCATAAATTTGAAAAAAAAATGTAATCTAAAAAAAAAAAAAAACCCTTCACGATGAATCATTTCTATTATTTTTTTTTAAAGATTTTATTTTATTTATTTTAACAGAGAGAGAACACAAGCAGGCAGAGAGGCAGGCAGAGGCAGAGAGAGGAGCAGGCTCCCTGCCAAGCAAGGAGCCCGATGCGGGACTCGATCCCAGGACGCCGGGATCATGACCTGAGCCGAAGGCAGCTGCTTAACCAACTGAGCCACCCAGGCGTCCCTCATTTCTATTATTCTTAACCCTAACTTATGCTTAAACATCATCAACCTGCCATAGAGATCCCATTAATCAGGCAAGTGGGCAAGTCCTATAAGGGAACACCAGCCTCACTAATTGTTACCCACTAATACAGACTTTGTGAAATTGCAATTTTTTACATAAACCAATTTAGTTTATAATATGGAAAGTCTTAAGGAAAGTCTCTTTCAGGCTATTTTTAAAAAGTACTTTAGCAATAATGTGCACCCATTATATATTTTTTATACTTATTAAAATGCATTTCCAGTAGGACTTCTGCTTAAAGAATTTTTATAGACTTAGTTCTTGTCATTGTATTTTCTTAAAAGAAATAAGGTAAAACAAAATTCCTTAGCTCAGAATTTTCATTTATTTTAAGTCAGGGCATTTCCTCTCCCACCCTCCTGACCCTTCTCCCCTGCCACCTCCATTCTGAATTAGAGCCATTTTGCTATCTTTCCAGACATTGAAGGATCTGCTCATTCATCAGAAAACAGGGCCCCATTTTCTTTTAGGCAATTTCTTCAACAGTGAAGTAAGAAGAGCTTCTGCCAAAGTTCAGGAAGAGAGGAGTAGTGAAGACAAGAGGATGGTGACGCACCAAATAGAAAGAAAGCAATACATCCCTTGCAGAATGGCAAGAAAATCTGTGGCAAAGAGTCCAAGAGAACAGTCTTAGCAACGTATTCCAAACTTCCTGAGGTTGTTTATATGTTCAGACAGATGAGAAGTTTCTATATATAGCTGTGCTGTAGCAAAATACTTTTCAGCTCAGGCTATAGCCAAAGAATTGTAGGTAAAGCACAATGGAATTTTTGCAGCCAGAGAAAATGTTTTGGTTTTGTTTTTTGGGTTTTGTTTTGTTTTTTTTTTTTTTGGTTTTTTGTGTTTTTCTCAGTTTGTAAATCAAATATGCAAGGTATTCATTGCCATGCTAGGCTCTTTCCCGAATGATGCCATCTTCTTTGATGGAGTAGAATCAAACGCTGAATAATTGTAGCCACTGCATGATAGTAAATAATTCAATATTGGCCCAAATCTTTGGAGATCAGAGGCTTATCTCCAGCCTATTGTTTTGATTCTAAAGGTCCAGAGATACACTCTGGTGACCTTCCCAAACAGAGAAATTCAATGTGTGAGTGACCACTAACCCTCATTGAGATAAGATACTCTTGACCCTAAGTCTCAAACCTGAGAATGCATGACCTCTTGGAATAAAACTATGACCTCAAGGTCCTCAGAGCTCTTGGCAATGCCTCCTTTTTGTATGGTCATTGTAACACCATTTAATATCTTGGTGATCTTAATCATTTACTCCTTTCTGCCTCTTCTAAAATTAAATAAGCAATTAGTAAGACATCTAATTAAGTCTAGATCTCTTACATGAGCTCCAGACAGCCCTTCCCTCAAACTTGTTTCATCAACAGTCTTCCCTGTGTCAGTCAATGGCAACTCCCCTCTTTCAGTTGCCCAGGTCAAAAACCTTGGGGTGAGCCTTGAGTCCTTTCTCTCTCTCTCTCATTTGACATATATAAACTCCACAAATCCTGAATCTGACCGCTTCTCATATCCCCACAGCTATGAGCCTGGCTTCTCAGTGACCTTCAACCACATTTGCTCATTTCACCTCCGAGCGAATATTTGGCGATATCCACGGGCACTTTCCAATGTCACAGCTGAGAGGACACTACTGGCATCTAGTGGGTAGCGACCAGGGATGCCACCAACCATTCACCAATGCACAGAACAGCTCCTCACAACAAAGAATTATCACCCTTAAGTGTGGAATTGTTGAATCACTATATTGTACACCTGAAACTGGCATAACACCGTATGTTAACTAACTGGAATTAAAATTAAAACTTAGAAACTGAGAATTACTATTCCTAAAATATCAAGAGTGCCATGCTGGAAGAGCCTTGCCCAAGATGGTCTCTCTCTTGCCCAGATGATTTCACCAGCCTCCTAACTGTTCTCTCCGATTCTATTCTGGCCTCCTCCCCCATAGCTAGTCCCCACACAGCAGCCAGAGATATCCTGTTAAAATAAATCCGGTCATGTCATCTCTTGACCAAAAACACTCACTCTGCTCGCCATCGTGTTCAGAAGAATCCGAGTGTCCCCCAGGCTAAGAAGTCTTTGCGGCCCCTGATACCCCTCTGACCCTCATCCTCCTCCCGCCTTCCTCCAGGCCCTCCAGCCGTGCGCTAGCCTCTGGTTAGTCCTCGACACCTCCAGGTCGATTCCTGTCCTGAGGTCCGACTCTTGCTCCCTGTGCCCAGAACACTTGCACTGGTTCAGAAACTCGGGCGCTTCCCCGGACGAAATCTGAAACTGGCCCCGGGCGCGGAGGGCAAGGAGACACCCACAGGAGAGGCAGCCACCCCGGGTCGGCTGGATTTAATAAGCAGCGGAACTCACCAGGCTTGTCTCGGGCACCCAGCACCAGCAGCTCAGCACATCTGCCCACCGGAATCTTAAAGTCTCTACAGAGACCTTAATAAGGTTCCGTCTCACGTCCCATGCAGGTGTTCTCAACTCCTCACTCTCTCAAGGCTGCGTCCTTGATATGCCTTCCACCTGGGAGCGCGGGAGACGGCATACAGGCAAGGACAGGGAGGGGCGAGGAGTCCCCAGCGGCCAGGTCTGGTCAGCGCTCACGCTGCCCGGGGACCTCCTCCCACCCTCTCCCCACTTTTCATGTGGCTGGCTCCTTCTCCCCTCTCAGGCAGGCCAACGCTGACCCACTGTATTCCAAGTCACAATCACAAGCCACTGGGCTGACCCGCCCTATGTCCCTCTCCTGTTTTATTTTTCCCCACTGCACTTGTCACATTCAAATTCACTGTGTACTTTACTTATTTATTTGTTAAGTGTCTGCCTCCCTGGAAGGTAAACTCCCTGGGAGCAAGGACTTTTGTTGTTGTTTGTTCCCACTCTCTTTCCTGGGCTAGAACAGTACCCGGAATGCAGAGTTTTCCATAAATATTTGTTGAATAGATGAATGAAGGAGAGAAAGAAAGGAGGGGAGGAAGGAAGGGAAAGAAAGAATACCTGTGCACTAACAATAAATCGGAATATACAAATAGGCAAAAAGAAGAAAATTAAAGCCATCTGTGATCCCCTCATCCTGAATTAACCACCATGAATATTGCGCTATGTATCTTTTCAGATGTCCCTCTGCCTCTTCGAGCGTGTGTGTATTTTAAGCCAAAAAACAGACTGTGAGAATCAGAGCTTGAATCCCAGCTTTGCATGTGACCTTGAACAAGCATCTCCGGCAATTCAGGCTGCCACAACAGGAAACTATGGACTAAGTGGCTCGAACTCGCACATTTATTTCTCTAGAGGCTGCGCGGTCCCAGATCAACGCTTCAGCAGACCCAGCGTCAGGTGAGAGCTCCTTTTCTGGTTCGTAGATATCTGACTACGAGGATCTCATATGGCAGGAGGGACACGGCAGGTCTCTGGGGTCTTGTAAGGGCACTACTCTTTTTTAGAGGGGCTCTGCCCTCAAAATCTAACCACCTCCCCAAGGCCCCACCTCCAAATGCCATCGCAGTGGGATTTAGGTTTCTACATACGAATTTTAGGAAACAAAAACATTCGGTCTATAGCAGGGAGCACTGCAATTTCCTACAGCCTTAGTTTTCTTATCTTGGAAATGAAAACCATACCTCCTACTTCACTAGAGTGTCATAAGAGTCATTTAAGATAATGTAAGAAAAGCACGTGGCACAACGCCTGGCACACAGTAGGCACGCAATAAAAGCGGCTTTTGTTTTCCTCATACTGTGCGCGCTACTTTGCAACTTGCTTTTCACTTGGTATTTCTGAACATATTTGTATGTCCATAAATATAATTGTATGACAATTTTAGTGGTTCTACAATATTTCATCATATGGATACCTCGTAACGTATTTAGCCAGTCCTCTATTGATAGATAACTAGGTTGATCCGGATTTTTTTTTCTCTGTCAATGTAGAGATAAATACCCTACTTAGAATCTCTCCCCAGATCCTTACTTAAGTCCTTGAGTCAAATATTTAAGGCTTTTGCTATCCACTTTAAAGATTTTATTTAGGGGTGCCTGGGTGGCTCAGTCGGTTACACATCTGCCTTCGGCTCAGGTCACGATCCCAGGGTCGTGGGATGGAGCTGCACATCAGGCTCCCTACTAGGTGTGAAGCCTGCTTGTCCTTCTCACTCTCTTTTTGCCTGCTACTCCCCCTGCTTGTGTGCTCTCTCCCGGTGTCAAATAAATTATATATTTAAAATTTAAAAAGATTTTATTAATTTATTTGAGAGAGAGAGAGCAGGAGCAGGGAGAGGGAGAAGCAGACCCCCCTGCTGAGCAGGGAGCTCAGTGCAGGATCAGGGCCCCCCGATGACAACCTGAGCCAAAGGCAGACTCTTAACCGACTGAGCCACCCAGGTGCCCCTGCTGTCCACATTAGAAAATACTTTTATGGTGGCTCCAATGGAAAACTGTTAAGAAGTTATATGAGCTTTAAAGATTTGGCATTTGAGGAAGTAAATACCCACTTTGAGGAAATCATCTCATGAAAGAGGCCAACAGCGACCAAGTCTGAGAGGTTCGTGATAGTAGAAGAGGCTGGTTTAGGTAAGCGGCAACAGGCCCCATAAATGAAGCAGCGCTGATGCACTTCAGGATCCAGTATGCATTATTAGGCTTGTTAGGATCTCCCCTAGCCAACTGAGCCCCCCCCCATACTCCTAGAGTCCTAGTCCCCAGACCTGGGTCATTTGACTGATGAAGTCAACCATCCTGCTCAAGGGGAAGGGAAAGTCAGATGGTCAATGAAGGAGATCCCTGTAACCCTGCTCCATCCTGGATGACTTGGGACCATGTACAAGGCTAGGGTGTGCTGGAAATGGACAACTCGTGGGCCAGGGATGCCCACTCTCCTCTTCACCCCCTGCTCTTGGCAGAGACATACATAAGACACTCTAAAAGGTGTGTTTGCTGCCAGCACGGCTCTTTAGCTGTCTTCATTAATAATGTAAAATGGAACATTTACATTTTCATAATCTCCATCTCTCCACCATTTGTACCCCCCCTTAGGATCAATATTTTTCTCTGAGTTCCATCAAAATGAAAATGACGGTCCTAGGGTACATTTGGGGAGCCATTGGAAGTTAGGGAGATTCCCATAAATGTTGCCACCTCAGGCAAGTTGTAAGAAATACCCAATAATAATTTTAAAATGCTTGATAGCTCTCCCAACTGTTCCATTTTAAAATAACTTGGAAGAAAAGAAAAAGGATCCTAAACAACCTGCTAAGGAGTTATTGATGTCTTCCTTAGAGGTGTTCCCTGGCAAGTTAACACCCAAATTAAAAAGAGTGAGCTGAGGTAGATATGTGGCAGCTGCTCAATCAATAATTTAATTATAAGTAATGAGAATAGACTAACCTGCTCCATCAGCAGGACTTTGAATGAGCAAATGAAAGAATCTGCATTGATGGCCCTGGCCGTCCAGTGCAGGTGGCCTGGACTTAGGTCTGATGTCTCTGGTCTGCGTTCTTCTGCTCTCCATCCCCCCCAACCACCACCCTTGATCAAGAAATGGAACAAAGGCACAGCGCCTGGGTGGCTCAGTCGGTTAAGCTTGGGACTCTGGATTTCGGCTCAGGTCATGATCTCAGGGTGGTGGGATCAGCCCCACCTCGGGCTCTGTGCTCGGTGGGGAGTCCATGTGAGATGCTCTCTTCCTCCCCTTATCCCCCTTCTTGTACTCTTTGTCTTTCTCTCTCAAATAAATAAATAAAATCTGAAGGAGGGAAGGAAGGAAGGAAGGAAGGAAGGGGAGAGAGAGAGAAAGAAAGCAAGCAAGCAAAGGCAAGAAACTGAACTGCTCCTTGCTGCTTGTCTTTCGGAGGACCGTGGGTGTGGCACTCCTGCCCGTGGAAATGGTAGAATGTTCTGAGGCTGCCCAGGCTCCACCCAGAGGCCAGTTCTGAGCCTGCTTTCAGGGACGCTGTCTGGGCCTGCCTAGAGTGGGGTGTAATTCATCCCACAGGACCCACTTTTCTTCTCCCAATCCCTGCCTTGCTATGTGCATTTCTGCCCACTTTTTCCCTTGTCCAAAACATTATTTGCCCATGTTTGAACTACATACTTAATAGTGTTCCTTTTTTTTTTTACTCAGCTAGGTGTGGTGAGGAATCAGGTTACTGTTACTATTATTACTACTACTAACAATAACAATAGCTGAGTGCCAGGGCCTATCCTAAAGATACATTTAATTCTCACACCAACCTTGTGAATTAGAACTACGTGGTGGGTTTTGATGAGGCTCAATGACTTCCATCCTTGCTTCCCATCCATACAGAGAACGAACTGGAAGATAGACATGGGTATTTGGAAAATAGAGATCAAAATGTTCTTTATTGCAATATAGTGGATGAGGGAGAACATGGCTTAGGGCTTGGGCTTCCTAATGCTGCACCCCAGAATCAAATTTACCCCCTTATCCCACTGCCTACTGGGTAATGGCAGAATCACCTCCAGAGGCCTGGCCCTGTAAAGCTTAGAGCAGAGCTGAACGTGGCCTTTCTGTTAGCAGCCAGACACGGAGCAATTCAGGGGAAGGGTAATAAGGAGCAGAAAGGAGCCAGGATTACCTGCTTCATGGAAACTCAAACCCAGAGCAACAAAGATCTTCATGTTGCTATTATCCCTAGGGTCATAGAGCTGAGACACTAACTATAATGCACTTTCCCGGACCGAACTCCTTCCACCCTGAGCTGTGAGGGAGTCTGCACCTTGAGTGCAGAATTAGGAAATTAGGGTTTAGTACCCCCAGTCTCCCCCACCTGATTTTCAGAGGCCCTGGAGGACATATACCCTGTCCGGGCAATCCCACAAATTCTAGGTACCTACAGGGATTCTAGAATGGTGTTGCCAGATAGTTCAGGAAAATTTGAGTAAACTTGGAAATGAATGAACACATGACTGAATCTCATGGAACTCATCATTTCTATCCCTTCGATTTTTTCTCATTTGTTTCAGCACACTCTGTGCCAAAACTTGTTATAATCTAGACAGTCTTGGTCACAGAATATGTTGGCAATTCCAGGGCCTGCTCAAATGGAAATGAGAGAAAACCAGCCGAGGCAATAGAGGGCAAACCTTTCCAGAGGAGGTCTAGCAGCTCAGCTCCAAGCCAGGGGCCAGAGAGGACTCCAGTCCAGTGTATTTCTGGGTCTCAAGGTCTAAGCTAAGCATGTGGGGTGGGGAAAACTTTGAGGCTGTGATGACTGTCGTAGGTCAGAAAGGATCGGGAAGCTGGGTCCAGCCCTAGAAAAAATGGCCTGGAAGATGAGAAGGTCAAGGTCCCAGCTGAGTGGAAATCAGGGATGGCCTCTAGCCCAGAGGAATCTGGAGTGCAACCAGGAAGTGAGGATGAGCTGAAAGCCAGACAAGTGGGCAAATCAAACATTCTTCAAGGGCAGGGAGGGAGGCAGCCTGCAGAACATTGAGCGGAAAGAGAGAGCTCCCCTACCCTGGCCCTCTAAATGTCCGACTGCCCTGCACAAATCAGGAAGAGAAGAGCTCCCAGCATACCCCAGTCCTAGACATTGTCCTGGACCTTGGCCCGGCACAGAGGTGGCCACAGAGCCCACGTGCTCTTCATGACGGTAGTGGGGGCAGGTGCTGTCATGGCTCTTTTCTAAGGGTCGGATGACCAATTAATTTATTGTCCAAAGCAGAACTCTTTTAAAGAGGAAGTAGCATTAATAATTACCAAAACTAATGACTGAAAATACTGACTTCCCTGGTAACCTTCCAAAAATATTTCCCGAGCCTGCTTTAAAGACGCAGACTGACTGAGGAGCAGGTATTTATAAATGGGAAACAACGATTTCATGCTCTTCCTCTCCAATCCAGGAGGCTGGATACAGGTTCCCTCCCCCACCCCCCGCAGGACCCTCCCCCCACCACATCCCACACCGCCTCCCACACCACCTGCACCCACCTGCAGATGAAGCCTGTGACAGCTTCTCACCTCAGGTGCCTGCCACTCTTGGCTGTTCTACCTGGGGGCTTTCTCACTCCGCGGGGCTTGCTCTGATGCCAAGAACAACCCAGAAGCGTGGGCAAATTAACTCCTCTGGGAGACCACCTTCAGCCAACAGGAAGCAGGAGTTGGTGGATGCACCCCCTACCTCCCTGTACTGTGATGTATGGCCCTGTGAGAGCTCCATGTGCTTTCTCAGGGACTCTCAGTGGGATTGGGCCCTCTGCCCACAGCAGCAATCCATTGGCTTTTCTCTCTTCACTCTCTTACTTTCTCTACGCCCTCTCTTTACTTCCTGGAATCACCTCCCCAACAAAATAAAGGCCTGTGCCCAAGGTCTTGTCTCAGGGTCTGCTTTGAGAGAAATCCAAGCTAAAACATCAGATAGTGAAGGAAACCTCATTCAAAAATATATTTTCTGAGCTTTTATTTGTGCTGGACCTTGGGGATAAAAAGGGAAATAATCCAAAGTCCCTGCTCTTGACAGAATAAAGGAGGCCATCAAAGTAAACATGTATATAGGGACCAAGTCACCAGTGCTAGATCTCCCAGATACAGATAGATAGGATACAGATACAGATATATACAGAGAGAGAAGGACAATTGATTTCTTCAAGGAAGTAGTTTACACAACTGTAGAGACTGAGAATTCCCATGCTCTGCCATCTGCAAGCAAGAGACCCAAGAAAGCCAATGGTGTAATTCCAGTCCAAGTCAGAAGCCCCAAGAACCAGGGGAGACGATGGTATAAATCTCAGTCTAAGGGCAAGAGAAGACTAATCTGGCTTCTGAATCAGTTTGCCCAATGGAAGACACAGCCAAGGATTGGAGGACAAAAGGAGAAAGAGGTTAGGGTTATTTACCTGTCTTCCCTTTGTCTTCGATAGTTCAGGCAGCCATTGTGTTCTGGCCACAGCTCTGGCCAGACAACTCCTTTGTCTATTCCAGCTTTCACCAAACTCTGGCTTCACCATTCACTCCTCGTGCCCTTCTAGGCCTAGGATGATAACGGTTTCCTGCTGCTACCAGTCTCTGGGTGCCATTAGCCCTTTCCACATCACCCTTCAATTAAATCCTTTGGGAGTACCTTCGGCCTCCTGGCTGGGACCCTGATTGGTACAGAGGGTAATTGTTTTATCCAAATGAAGACTGACACAAAGCAGAGGCAGAAGGAGTATACAAAAACATACAGATGCAAGAGCTCCAATTTATCAGCCAGGGCTACGCTCTCATCTGAAGGCTCAACTAAAGAAGCATCCACTTCCAAGCTCATATGATTATTGATTATCAGAATTCAATTGCACCAAGGGCCTCAATTCCTTGCCAGCTACTAGTCAGAGGCTGCCCTCAACATCTCACCATTTGGGCCTCCCCACCATAGCAGATTGCTTAGTCTAAGTCAGTGAGAGAGAGGACGTCTTCTAGCAAGACGGAAGTCACCACCATGTGTACCTTAATCACAGCAGTGACATTCCATCACCCTTGCTATCTTCCATGGGTTAGAAGCAAATCACAAATCCTGCCCACACTCAAGAAGGGGGTTATACCACAGTGGGAACATCAGGAGGTGAGGATCATTGGGCGTTGTTTTTCAGTCTACCTGCCATGGGAGGAAGAGGGAGGGGGTGATCCTTCTGATTTTTACTCACAAATGATGCCATTGATCAAAAAAAGGGACTTGAAGAGCGAGAGAATCAGGTTGGAGGGAGAAAGAGCGGGGTAGTAAATCTCAGGGTCAGTGGCAATCAGAATCAGATGTTGTCTCCCAAGACGTCTAGAACTGACCTCAGTCCAACTGTGGAAAGAGAGAGAGAGTTAGAATTTGGGGACAAAGGACAAGGTTAAGCCACTGAGGACCCTGCAGGAAGTTTTTCCAATCCTATTCATTTTTCAAAAAAAAAAAAAAAAAATCAAATGATAAAGTAGACCTGTGACCAAATTCTCTGTAGCAAGGATGCAAGGGAAGAAAACATACTTGTATTTTCAAGAGCAGGAACTGCAATTTTTAAAGGATGCATTTTCACGTTTACTGGAAGAGAGCAAGAACCAGACCAGTTGTCTCGAGCTCTGAATTTATTCCCTGAAGAAAAAAGACTGAGGCTTCTTTACAGAGAAAAACGACACTTACCTGGACCTCTGGAGGGCCTATGAGTGCGTGCTTTGGATTCAGAGATAAAGTAGCTAAAGGGCTGAGCAGGGTGTGGGGCGATGCTGGGATCACTGGGGCAGGAAAGCCCACTCCCCACTGCACCACCTCTAAGCTCTGCGACACGCAGCCTGCCCCCCCAGCCTCCATCAGCCTCAGCGTCCAGGCCTATTCCATGGGGAGGCCATCTATCTTTACCCTCCTGAGCTGTGCCAAGGGCCAAACAAGAGTATTCATCCCGTAGAAATTTAGAAGGCACCTATTTTGTGCAAGATACCACACTGCCTACAAAAAGATAAAGACTCAGGTCCCATCTTTACTTAGCTTACGGGCCTGTTGATAGATGTGAATCTGCTCTACAAACTAGAGAGTGGACAATAAGTGTGAAAAATCTGCCCAGAGAACACTGTTCCGTAGTGCCAGTGCCATCCCTAGGCTCATGTGCAGAGCAGGGATAGATAGAAAGTTTGTTGAACTGCCTACAAGAGTTCTCTTTTTGGTGAGTCTCTAAACACATCCATATATGTGGTAAAGACATTCAGTTGGGCAAGGGGATAGAGAGGCAGAAGAGGCGGCCATCTTACGGCATCAGAGGAGGTCAAGGAAGGCTTCTCTAAGGAGGACATTTGAAGGCCACTCATTTTCTGAGTGAAACAAGAGAGTGAGTTAGTCACACAAAGTAGGGGAAGAGTGTTTGAGGTACTCACAAACTGAAAGGTACCTGAGGAAAATGTGTGCCATTTTTGTAGTATCTGGAAGACCAGTGAGCACAGGGATTGAAAGATGGATTCTTTGCTCCTGTCTCTCCTCCTCACGGTGCCTCTGGTCCCCGTGTCAACTGAACTGGCAGCACTCTCCAGCCCAGACAGGAATTCAGGTCCCCATTCCTTGGTGGCACTTGGGAGAGACCGGGTCATGGAGCTGATTACAGAGACAGGGCTTGAGGCCAGGGCGCCAACAGCAAATCTGAGTGCAGGGCGGGAACTTGGTCTCAGGGGCCCAGGAACAGGCCAGTTAGTAGACCTGGGACATGAGATCAGAGTCAGCAAATAGGACAGACATCTGGACATGGAATCTGGAGGAAAGGGGTGGAAGGCCCTCTACAATCCACACTCCCACACAAACTGTGGACTACACCTTTGTCTTGGTCTCTTCTCTGCCTTCTACATATTCCTTTCTTGGCACGTTTGCCACCAGGCCAGGTGCTTTTCTGCCTCAGATTCTTTGGCAGATTCTTTGGTGTTCTGTATTTCGGCAATTCCCTTCCCCTGGATGCCGTCAGGGCTCATTCCTTCACCTACTTCAAGCTCTGCACAGATATCACCTTCTCCATGGCCACACTTTTCCAGACCGCAAACACCAGGTCAAAGGGGAGAAGCTCCCTTGCTAAGGAAGCGGACCCTGGGGAGGGTATCTGGTTGGGTCAAGGACAGACCCCAGACGTCACAGCACATCAGGTGTGAATCAGGCAGTGTGAATTCCAGAATGCCAACCATCCTGGCATGCCCAATTCCCCTCTGAGCGCCTAGAGAGATTTGGGGACCAAAATTAAAACTCCAGTACTCATAGATGTATCACTCGTATTTGGTCTGTGCATATGAATTTTTTTTTAATTTTTGAAGGGGACTATAGATAATACATGTACCAGGTTCAAAATTCAAAACACATAAAAGGTATTTCATAAGAATCCCTCCCGCTCCTCTTGCCATTCGACTCCCGACTCCCTCCCCGGAAACCCACAGATGTTATCAATGTCTGGTGTATCCTTCTAGAGATATTTTATGGATATCTTATCACCAGTTGTCTTGAATGCGCAATGGAGGTGATCCCATTTATACCTACCTCCCTGCCCCATCAGTGGCACTGCGAGAATCGGACATGCTAGCAGATGCCTGGCCCAAGCAAGCCCTCACCAAATGTTCACTGTTCCTTGTGATCATGCTTCTATTGTATCTCCTCCATGGCCTAGAGTAATGGTGGGCACATGAGAGGCATTCCAATAAGATTTCACGACTAATTCAGTACACTTTAATTAACAAGAAATTTTCGTTGGAAGACGCCATTCTTGTGGCATAAGCATGTTGCTTTTGATTCCTGCTGAACATCTCAGACCTTATTTGCCTAGCTTAGGTCAAGGCAAGCTTTGAGCAAGTATACATTAACTTATTCCATGAATATTTCATTTTATCTACTATGAGCCCAGATTACAGCAGTGAATAGGACAGCAAAATCTTTGCCCTCGAATTTTAATGGCGAGACAGCCCATGGAGCTCAAGTAAGAGAGGTGGGTGCTCTGGGGAATTCACGGCATGAAATGACTCTGTTTGGGAAGTTGCAAAAGCAAAATTATCCAGTGTCCCTGGCTGTTTGCGCTGCTCTCCGGTTCGTTGATTTTAGCTATGAAGCTTTAGGTAGACGCTCTGAATTTCTTCTTCCTTGAATATCCCTTTAATCAGACCCACTTTCCTCCTCACCTCCTTGATCTTGCTCCTCAAATATAGTTGCTAATGATGTGTGCATGTCCCAGACTTGAACAAATGTTGAGCTGCAAACCGCTCCACGTCTGTTAATTTCATCCTTGGCTCCAGTGGGGATCCTTGAGTTACAACAGATGCTGCTTCCCCGGGGCTTTAGCGCCCATCGATCAGCTTTGTGGATGAGGAAGGAAAGGAGAGTTTCCTACCATGACTGCCATTTGAATATAATTTATTGTGTTCTGAAAGAAAAGTGGAAAGAAGAAAAGGTACTGACAGGCTATAACGCAAATGAATGGTGATGAATGACACTCAGATTTCAGTTTCAAAGGAACAGGCTTTTAAGCCAATAAATGATTGCAAGGGTTACGTGAAATTCTCCACAGCTGTGCCAAATGGGCTCCCTCTGATGATCAAGGTGTTGAGAGTCCTGGGGGGAGTCCAGACCCATAATTATTATAAAGAAAATAATGAAATAATCGCATAGCACTTAAGAGCAAGGACACCGTGAACAGATTTTGTGCATTTGGATCCTAGCGCCCCTCCTTGGGCAAGTTACCTAACATATCCTCCAGTGTAAATGAGGATAATAGTTGTTTCTATTATTAGTGGCAGGGTTGTTGGGAATTTTAAGTGAGTTGATACAGAGAAGGTGATTAGAATTGTGCCTGCACTTACAAAGCTCCAGACTAATGTTTGTTCCATGTATTGTGATTAGTAGTGAATTTTGCCCCCTGCCGGGTATTGACCTACTCCCTGCTCTTGCTACCACCCACCCCATGAAATCAGGATTATCCTTACTCTTTAGACAAAGGAATGGCCACGTACTTGTCTTCTAAATCCACTTGAATTTCGGACTTTGCCCTAACCCTTATTTATATGAATATCTTGTTTGTTTATTTATTTGCATTTCCAAATATGTATAGAAATAATTTAAAAGACTGGAAATGAATACCCCCGCCCTGAACTATTCATAGGATTATGAAGGTCTACTTTTCTTCCATCTGTTTTTTTCTGTATTTTGCTATTTTTCTAAAAATAATCATGCCTGTTTTTACAATGAAACATAAAATAAATGTTCAAAAATAAAGGAAGAGCAGTTTAAGTCCATCCTTCCTCTTCCTCAAATAACTTAATCAACCTCCCCATCAGGGCATATTAGGAAGAAATCAGGAACTCAATGCCACATAGTGGACAAGATTGGCTCTGCTATTCTTACTGTTTGCTGAAGGGTCGTTGCTTTCTCTGGGAACTCACAGGACCTCTGAGATGCCCAAGCCCATGCAACAACATACTTTCCTTTTTTTTTAAGATTTTATTTATCTATTTGACAGAGAGAGAGATCACAAGTAGGCAGAGAGGCAAGGTGGCGGTGGGAAGCAGGCTCCCCGCTGAGCAGAGAGCCCGATGCGGGGCTCGATCCCAGGACCCTGGGATCATGACCTGAGCGGAAGACAGAGGCTTTGACCCACTGAGCCACCCAGGCGCCCCAACAACATAATTACCTATGAGGAATTTCTTATGCCTACGCTGCATTGAGAAACACCACGTTGTGGGGGGGGGGGGAGTGCATGTATATCCTAAACCATTTAAAATTAGAAGGAAAATAAATAACAACAGCAGCAGTACCTCCCCCTACAGAAAGGTGAATTGCTTGAATTTCAGGTGGTTTGTTAGTTCCTTGTGAACTGGGAACTTCTATTACCAAGGGCCTCGCCTGCATCTGAGGTTAATTCGATGTTACCTTGCAGCCATACAGAGCATTTCTCCTGTAACAATATTACTCAAACCTTTATTTCTCTTTTCTAGCTTCCTGCTCACTTGAAAACCTGTTGCAAAGAGATTGTAGGCTTGATAGATTGGATACAAAAGAGAAAATAGAAAACAAAAGCAGTCTTACCTCACGTTCACCTCGTTGAAGGAAGCAGCATGCAAGCCCTCGGGGAGATTGCGCTCAAGCATTCGAGGGAGAGTTGAAGCACTTTTCAGTCAATCTCTAGGCTCCACGAATTTTGGCCTTTAGTGGAAGATGGGTGATGGCAGTGGGGAGCGAGGCATGTTCCTTCCACTCCAATTCTGCAACTTAATGTTACAAGAGAAACCCAAGGGGAAGAATTAGAATTGTCAAAATGTCAAAGTGTGATAGAACTTTTTTATCAGTTACATATTACCAAACTAATCCTGTACAATAAATCACCCACCAAATAGCGACAGCCATGATTTCTCAGATGGGCGGTTCAGCTCATCTGGGCTGGTTCGACAGCCATGCATCTGTGGTCAGCTGTGGTTGGATTGGGGCTGAGCCTCCACTGGGCTGTCTTGGTCCTAATCCTTACACCTGGTCTCTTACACCTCAGCAGGCTAGCCCAGGCTAGTGTGGAGAAACACACAATCTCTGAGTCCTAAGCTCAGAGCTGACATTCCCTCACTTCCACTGCCTTCCACTGGCCAAAGCATAATAGAAGCCCACCCAGATTCCAGGGACTGGCTGCAAAGTCATGTTGCAAGGGTGTGGATACAAGAAGAGATGAAAATTTGAGGTCACATTTGCAATCAATCTACCGTAATCTTGGTACTCAATGGTATGTGAAATTAGACATAGCAGTTGAGAAATACATTTCATTGTTGAAAATTATTTTGAGATAGTATGAATCATAAGATTTTCACCCAAATCAAAGCCAAAAGTATTCAAAATTTTAATCAAGGACCACCTGAGAAGACAACAGCCATAACCACATCGGTTCCTGTGCCTGGCCCCCCACCAAGAGGGGTTTTCCTCCCTATAAGGTCTTCTGATCTCACAGTTTTTCTTTTTTTTTTTTTTTTAATTAATTAATTTATTTGACAGAGAGAAAGAGATCACAAGTAGGCAGAGAGAGAGGAAGCAGGCTCCCGGCTGAGCAGAGAGCCTGATGCGGGGCTCGATCCCAGGACCCTGAGATCATGACCTGAGCCAAAGGCAGAAGCTTTAACCCACTGAGCCACCCAGGCGCCCCTCACAGTTTTTCTAACACAATCTAGTTTTAACAAAAGGGAGAAACATAACTTGAGCAATTTTGCTATACCCCAAAATCACCCCCTTTTAAATGCAACTCTAAAAATTCATTCTCAAAATTGTATATATCATACAATCACGACCCTGGAAAGCACTATATGTGAAGGAACAGAGAGGCACCAAGAATACACAAAAGGGAAAATAGTTATATTGAGATGACGAGATGATGGTGTTTTTCTCATTTTTCCAAATGCTCTTTGATGCTGGAGTTAAACGGTCTTACAATAAAAAAGGAGAGGGTGTAAGTAAGTTGAAAGCAAAGATTAATGAGCATTTATCTTCAATAGTGTACACATTGTACAACAACAAAACACAGTCCTTGTCTTTTCATTTTATAATCTTCGAGGCTGACAATGAAATATTCAAATGCCAAGAAACACAAAAGCAGTTCAGAATTGTACTCACAGAAGAGTTATGTGACTCCACTATCATTACTTAATTCATACAAAGTGTCTTAAATAAGTGGTTTTATCTTCATCTGGTGATTTTTTTTTCATTTATAGATTTCTACGAATGTGTCTAATGACAAGCCGGCAGGGCCCATGTGCTGAAGCCTATCTGACAATGCGATCACTGAGTAATCTTAAAAAATAACAAAAGAATAATCACGGCTATATATTCTCTGGGTGGTTTTGAACACAAATGCAAAAATTTGAGTAAATGTCATAATTAATGTATCCGAAGCCAAAAAGCAAAGCCTAGCTCAGTAGGAAACATGTTAACTTAAGAGTATCAAATAATAAAGTTAACTTAATGATATGGCAAAGGAAACATGCTTCATATTTTGTTTTCTACAGTTGAGCACAAAGCTTTTAATCTTAATTAGACACTTGATAAAAGGACACAGCACTGTTGGAGTCAGAAGAGTAGTTTTTGCTCTTAAGACTTAGCTCGTAAGAGGTGGATTGATGATTCCAGCCTATTCTTAGACTCTGCGCCTGCCTCAGACTTTCCTACCAAGACCAGAAATAACCACAATAAGAACATTTTATATCCATGCTGATTCTTTTAAAATTATTTTTGTGTACATTTTCTCATTTAATACTCCTCCACCCCAGCAGTTTAAATAGCACAGACATTATCATCCCCATTTTACTAATAAAGAAATTAAGACACAAAGAAATGTAAGAAACTAGTGCAAGGACATACAACTGGAAAGTGGCAGGCTGGTCAGCCTTTATGAGCAACAGAAAAGGAGGGCACTGGAAAAGACACCTATTACTAAGAAAAAATATATAATATTACACATTTGATAGAAACCAACACTACAAATGTCAAAAGAAGGTAATTTAAAATGCCCATAATTCTACTTACAATAGAGACACACTTACAGCGTCTTGGAGTAGCTCCTTCCAAACACCATGATCGTGCTTTGTATTTCACTGAGCGAGTTGAAGCAATAAGAGAACTTGTACATTCTCCACCACCAACTCTACCAACCCCACATCTGTGCCCACATACTCTGCCTTCCCCGGTGCAAAGGATGAACTAGGTCCCTATCTAGGTTCTATTCTGTGTTCTATTCAATTTCCTTTCACCTACTCAAAAATTGGTCCTGCGGTAGCTTCTCATCAATCCCCTCCCATCCCATCAGTAAGCAAACACTGTACTTTTACTCAGCTGGAACAAAGAAACACTAGTGAACAGATCTTGGTGGTCCCCACATCCCTCTCCCACTCCAGCCCCATTTCTCTGCTTCCCTTTACAGCACACCATTGGCAAAGAGTTCACTAGACTTTCCTGCTCCAGTCATCTCTTGAACACATTCCAAGCGGGCTTATATTCCTGCAACTCCACTAAAACTGTCCTTGTCAAACCCAATAACCTTCACATCCCAATCCAATGATCAGTCCTCAGTGCTCTTCTTAACCCTGAAGCAGCATTTGTCACCACAGATTGCTCTCTCCTTGAAATACATTCTTCCTTTGGTGCTAGGATACCACCCTTTCTTTGTTTTCCTCTACTTCAATGGTCGCTACAGGCTGTTCTTCTCAATCCTCAGCCTTTTCACTTGTAAATGTCTACACCCTCTCGCTTGGTGGTCTCATCAATCCCAGGGTCTTAAACTACTCATCTCCAACCCTGACCCTCTCCTAACTTCCAGAATCACATGCCTCACGTTGGACATCCCATAGGCAGAGCTGACACTCACTGGCATGTGTCACTATGGTGTTACCATTGGTTTATATGTGCCATAAGTTTCAAATAGTGGAAAATCCTTTCTGATTGGCCAGTGTCTGTTGAACATCTGTTGATACTTTTTAATATCACCGCTGCTGGGTAGGCATCTCAACTTTCAAATGGCCCAACTGAAATCTTGATTCCTACCTCCTACTACTCACTTTTCTCCAAGTACTTCTCCATCTCAGTAAATGTCCTAATACTTACCATTCTTCCTGCCTGGAATTCACTTCCTCCAGATATCTTCACGGCTTGTTCCTTAACTTCATTCATGTCTATTCAAGCATCAGCAGTGAAATCCTCCCTCAGCATCCTGCTTAAAACTGGAGACCCTACCTTTCCCACACTGTGTTTTATTTGCTTACCTCTTTTGTTTTTCTTCATTCCTTAATGAAGGAATGATTAAATGATTAATGAGATGATAGGCCATGGAAAAATGTTATATATGATATGGCAGGTCTGCTCATTCATTTGTTTATTTTCAATGTCCTTCCACTAAAATTAAGCCTTAGGCAGGCAGGGACATTTTATAAATTTTGGTTCAGTGCTTTATACCCAGGGTCTAGAACAATGTTTTACACACAAGAATTTCTGCCTCCTAGGGGGAAACATAAATTAAACTGATAAATGGGAAAATTCATCATGACATACAGACATACCTTAGAGATATTGCAGGTTCGGTTCCAGACCACTGCAATAAATGGAATATTACAATAAAGCAGGTCAAATGAATATTTTGGCTTCCAATGCATATAAAATGTTTGTTTACTCTTTACTGTAGCCTAAGTGTGCAATAGTATCATGTGGAAAAAATAATGTACATACCTTAATTAAAAAATAATTTCTCACTACAAAATGCTAACCATCATCTAAGCTTTCAGTGAGTTGTAATGTTTTTGCTGGTTGGAGTGCTTTGATGTTGAACACTGTTGACCATCAGGGTGGTAGTTGCTGAAGGCTGGGGTGGCTGTGACAATTTCTTAATATAAGACAATGATGAAGCTTGCCACATAGATCAACTCTCCCTTCCGTGAACAGTTTCTCTGTAGCACACAATGATGTTTGATAGAATTCTACCCATAACAGAACTTCTTTCCAAATTGCAGTCAGTCCTCTCAAACTCTAAATTTACACGATAAACTTATCACCTAGGCTTATGTCATATTTAGGATATGAATGAATATGAATATGAATGCTTTGTGTCATTTCAACAGTCTTCACAGCATCTTCACCAGTAGTTTCCATTTCAAGAAATCACTTTCTTTGATCATCAGTTAAAAGCAACTCTTCATCCATTCATGTTTTATCATGAGACCACAGCAACCCAGTCCCATCTTCAGGCTCCACTTCTCATTCTAGTTCTCTTGTTATTTCCACCACACCTGCACTTACTTCCTCCACTGAAGGCTTAAGCCCCTCAAAGTCTTCCACAAGGGTTGGAATCAACTTCTTCCAAACTCCTGTTCATGTTGATATCTGAACCTCTTCTCATGAATCACAAATGTTTTTAATGGAATCTAGAATGGTGAGTCCTTTCCAGAAGGTTTTCAATTTACTTTGCCCAGATCCATCAAAGGAATCACTATCTGGCAGCTATAGTCTTATGAAATGTATTTCTTAAATAAGACTTGAAAGTCAGAATGACTCCTTGATCTATGGGCTGCAGAATGGATGTTGTGCTCGCAGGCATGCAAACAACATCAATCTCATTGTCCATCTCCATCAGAGCTCTTGGGTGACCAGGTGCAATGTCAATGAGCAGTAATCTTATGAAAGGAATCTTTTTCTCTGAGCAGTAGGTCTTAACAGTGGGCTTAAAATATTCGGTATACCACATTGCAAAAAGATATGCTATCATCCAGGCTTTGTTGTTCATTTATAAGACTCAGCCTGAGTGGATTTAGCATAATTCTTTTTATAGTTTATTTTCATTTATCCATTAGATGGTTATTTTTTTAATTTTAATCCAATTAATTAACATATGTGTTATTTTTTCATAGGTACAGGTCTGTGATTCATCAGTCTTATATGATACCCAGAGCTCATTACAACACCTACCCTCCCCAGTGTCCATCACCCAGTTCCCCCATCCCTCCACCCTGCTCCCCTCCAGCACCCCTCAGTTTGTTTCCTAAGGTTAAGTCTCTTATGGTTTATCTCCCTCTCTGGTTTCATCTTGTTTCATTTTTTCCTCTCTTCCCCCATGATCCTCTGCCTTGTTTCTTAAATTCTACATATCATTGAGATCATATGAAAATTGCCTTTCTCTGATTGATAAGGACTTCCGGAACGGTGAGCATTAGCTTCAATAAAGTCACCAGCTACATTAGCCCCTCACAAGAGAGTCGGCCTGTCCTTTGAAACTTTGAAGCCAGGCCTTGACTTCTCTCCAGCTATCAAAGTCCTAAAAGGCATCTTCTTCCAACAGAAGCCTTTTTTATCTACACTGAAAATCTGTTGTTTAATGTAGCCACCTTCACTAATATTCTTAGCTGGATCTTCTGGGATCCACGAACTCACTGCAGCTTCTCCATCAGCACTTGCTGCTTCACCCTGCACTTTATGTTCTGGAGACGGCTTCTTTCCTTAAACTTTATAAACCAACGTATACTAACTTTGAACTTTTCTTCTGCAGCTTCTTTCCCTCACTCAGCCTTCACAGAATTGAAAAGAGTTAAATAGGGCCTTGCTCTGGGTTAGGTCTTAGCTTAAGGGAATGTTGTATCTGTTATGCTCTAACCAGACCCCTCAGACTTTCTCCATATCAGCAACAAGGCTCTTGCTTTCTTATCATTCATGTGTCCAATGGAGTAGCACTTTTAATTTCCTTCAAGAATTTTTCCTTTACATTCATAACTTTGCTACTTGGTGCAAGAGGCCTAGTTTTTGGCCTGAACCTTATCTCCAATATGTAACCACCAGGCACACAGAGCTAATGAACATGTGAAATGCAGCTAGTCGGAACTGAGGTGTGCCAGAAGGTGTCAGATACACACTGGATCTCCAAGGTGAGGTACCAAAAACAGAAACGTAAAACATCTCACTAATAATTGATCATATTTAGTATATGTTAGAATGATAGTATTTTAGATAGATGGGGCTCCATAACATGTTGTTAAAATGAAGTTCACCTGCATCTTTTTACTTTTTTTAATATGGCTACTAGAAAATTAAATTTACATACATGACTAACATTACATTTCCAGTCTAGATTCCTGAGGGAGGACACAGAAATTCTATTAATTATTCATTACTCTGAGCCAACCAGTCATTCTTTCAGAAAACAGCACAATCCAAGGCTCCCAGCCTTTCATATCGTAGTCTTAAGTTGTCCAGATTGAAGCTTCCTAGCCATTTCCTTTGGAAAATAAGAATTTTTATGTTGTTAGAGATTAAAAGTAGTCATTTCATTTTATGTGCTTTTTCTGATATTGTTTGTCTTGTTGGCGTCTTCTGTCTACACTCGTGTGGTCTTCTCTGAAAGGAGTGGGAGCTCAGAGAGAGAGAGGTAGAGGTCAGTGGGCAGACAGGAGGACAACACTTGGAATGTGAGCCCTTAGGCAGGCAGATGAGGAAATCTTATATTTTTCATTCGTGAGGGCACTCTCCTATGAGCAGCTTAAACAGGCCCTCTGCCCATGCCCAAGTTTAGAGAAAAAGGCACCCCTTATGATGTTACAGCAAATACATATAAGCTGCAATTCACAGGCTGGCTTTTCTGGTTCATATCACTCTCTATATTTGTCTCTAACCCTAACCTCTAAATCTGTAATAGGGTCCAGCCAAATGCCACAGTAATATCCTAGTTCTGTTGTGTGATGACGAAGGAAGGATAAAGTATCCAAGTTTGTATATATTGTTTTGTTAGGTTTTTATTTTCAAATATACCTTTTACATTTCCCTATCATTATATATTTTTCCAAAGAGTTATTGGAAATGGCTGTATAATATTCCACTGTACAGAAACAACAGAGTTTTACTTATCTTCAACTGGGTCCTTCCTTCCTCCCTCCCTCCCTCCCTCCTTCCCTCTTTCTTTCTTTCTTCCTCTTTCTCTCTTTCTTTCTTCTTTCTTTCTTTTTAACATTACAACGGCCACTTTTATGCATGATTCTGATCACGTCTGATTTCCTTGAAGAATTGCAGAGTCATAAGATAAGGAGATGGTTGAGGATTTTGCTACATTTTGGAAAATTGACATTTGGAAACATGATACCAATGTATTCCATCACTGGCATCCCTGGATTCTTGTAATTTCAAAATTTGGAAGAATTGGGCTTATATCCCATCTATATCAACAAGTAGAGGAAGAATGTGTAGTTTTTTGGGTCCACCATTTACTCAGAGCTTAGTGTACCTGAGATCCCAAAATAAAAGTTTGTTGGCCTCTCCTGATTGACCCTGCATGTTTGGTACAGCAGAAAATGTGTTGGCTTGGGAACCCCTGGGAGCAGGGGAAGGAATTCCAACCTTTCTGCTTGTGAGCTATGTCACTTTTGTCAAGATGTTTCACCTCTTCATCTTCTGGTCTTTCACATGGATATGCCACCACTTATCTAGCTGAACTGCTGCAAGATTTAGACAAAAATATGTTAAAGCACCTGGAAAAAACGCATCCTTAATCAATGCTAGCCCACCACCCACCTACCCCCACCAGATTTCCCTTCTCCAGGTTCCCCACCCCACCAGTGCCTGACTTTTATTTCCCCAAAACTGCACTAGTTGGTTCTCCAACAGTTTAGAATTCTGAATTTAAATGAATTATTTATCACTCTTTGATTTGAGCCTAAAGTCTCTGATTGAAGGTGGACATTTTAAAAAGTCAGGGAGAGGAGTTCTCCTTTCGGTGACTTTGTCAGATCCCCTCTGGCTGAAGGACTTCACCTCACTGAATAATAACCAGGGTGTTTGGTTTAACAGCCTCTCAAATGAAACTTCCATACAGTTTAAAAATGCCTCCTTTGGAGAAATGCCTACTTGCTTCTGTGGTTTTCTGGGTTGAACATCTGTATCAACAATAGCAGAATCAAGGCCAGGAAGTTTTTTTGCCATTGACCACGTTATACCTGTAGTTTGAATCTGACTCCTTTTCACTTGCAAATATGAGTTCAAGATGAACTCATGACCAAATATCATTTGAATTCTTGTTTGGGGGGTGGGATGGGGAAGGTAGGTTTTATTCAACACTCCTTAGATTATTCATTGGTGAGTATTTATTTAGCACTTGTTACAGGCCAGGGACTGAGGTAGATGCTGAAGATCAGTGGTCAATAGGAAGAACATAGCCCTGTCCTCAAGAAGTGTTCTGTCTATGGCTAGAGACGGATAATCAATAATAGATGGTAAACAAAAATGCTACAGAAATCATTGTATAAGGTAAAATTTTGATAAGAACCACAAGGTGAGGGGCACCTGGGTGGCTCAGTGGGTTAAAGCCTCTGCTATCGGCTTGGGTCATGATCTCAGGGTCCTGGGATCGAGCCCCGCATCGGGCTCTCTGCTCAGCAGGGAGCCTTCCTCCCCCTCTCTCTCTGCCTGCCTCTCTGCCTACTTGTGATGTCTCTCCCTCTGTCAAATGAATAAAATCTTAAAAAAGAAAAAAAAAAAAAAAAAAAGAACCACAAGGTGGAAAGGTGATGTCTTGACTCTTGTCTGGGCGAGCTAATCCAGAAAGATAGGTGACATTTAAACCAGACCCTAAACGAGAACGAGGAAGAAAAACCGGAAGTTGCAGTAGATTGTATTTCCTGCGAATGGTCAGGAGGGCGTGACTGCCCCACGTGCTCTTCCAGTATCTGCTACTCCGCCATCAGGTGGTGGAGGGTGTGCCTCCTCCCTTTACCCCTGGGCAGGTGTTCGTGATGGCCTTAAGAGGTAGTGTGACTTTCGAGGTAGGGCATAAAAGGCGATGCAGCTGCCAATTAGTCTTCTCTCTTGGGAGCTGCCCCTGAAACCCGGACCCACGGAGAGGTCCCCGGGGAGCAGAACTGAGGCCCCAGTCCTGGACCCTGGCTGGAGTCAGAGCAGCAGACATCAGCCTTGCAGAGCAGAAGGAATTGCAAGATTTAGATGAAATGCAAGGAGCTTTGCGGATTGGGTGGTAGAAAGAGGGTGTGTTCCTCTTGGATAATACCTGTTCCCTCTGAGGAGTGTAAAGGAAAGTTGCTAGTCCAGAGTGAGGGGGTTGGAGGAATGGGGAAGTCAGGGGTTTGTGGAGTGAGGGAGAACAAGCTCATTAGAAAGACTGCTAATAAGATTACCGGGCAGTGTCAGGATTATTGAACATTATTGAAATAATACCAATCTATGAGGTTTTCTTCCCCCAATCCTTTATCAGCTGGGAAGCAGACACAGAGAAGGCAGGTGGTTGGGGCTGGGTTCTTCCAGAACTGGGAGACAGGAAGGACAGGGGGTTATACAAGGACTTGGGCATATTTTCAAGAGAAGAATTGTAAAGATGGTTTAAGGGAAGACAGGAAATTTGATGGGACAAGAGAGAGGTTGATGGACTGGAGGGCACAGCGGGGATCAAAGAAGAGGAGCCAGGCCTAAAAAAGCCGGCAGAAGGATAGGCGATCAAGGCAGGAAAGTGGGATTTTAAATGGAGAGTGTCAGGTCGGGACTGAGATCACTGCATTACCATTGGCTCATGTTTACAGCCTCATTCCTGCCTTAATACATACATTTCTGGTGATTATAAAGATTGATATGGTAAAAAATAATAATAATAATAAAAATAAAGTGCAGCAGAAAGAACACTTTGGAGTCAGATGGACCTGAGGTGGGAAAAGGGCTCCACTGTGTAACCCTAGGCCAGCCCTTTTATCTATCTGCCCACGGAAGGACTCTATTTCCTTTTCTCCTGATCAGTGTCAAAGCCGTAAAAATGAAATAAAGTAATAGATAGAGACAGATATATATAAATAGATGGATATCAATATACATTTATATATGGTCAGGTATATATATACTAATGTATATTTAGATGAATATCTGAAATATATATTCCATATAATGGAAACTATATGTATCCATTATATATATACCAGATATATATAAATACTAGATACAGAACTATATATATCTTTCAGATATTAATTTATAGAGATATATATATCAATTTATGTATATTATAGATATATAAAATTCTCAGCACATAGCCGATACTCCACGAATGTTAGCCCATCACACACAGGCGCACACTCCTAATCACCTGCTTTTTTTCACACTTGAGAAAATAAGAACCAGCTGATTTAAATTATAATCCTCCGCTAGTGCTCACCCCTTAAGAATTGGGACTTTCAGACCCTGGGAAGCCTTCTCAGGCGTCTGGGAGACAGAACCAGTAGTGTGAGGCTTTTCCAGGCACTCGGTTTGCATCGAGCAGATGCCCACAAACCTTTCATTCATGAAGAGCCCGAGCCTGGGCTTGGGAGGCAGAACAGACTGGAAATAACCAGGTCTTTCATGCACTTGGGCACCGAATAGAATCCAGCCCCCCGGCCCCGGGAAGGCTGCTCTTGACTTCGCAGCAATAAAGAGATTTTTCTAATATGGGTATCAGTTTAGAAAATATATGGACACCCAGTTTTCATCAATGGGTATCAAAATGGGCTTCACTGTCTATAATTTAGAAATGGCACTACTCGTGAGGCATCTGGGCCAAGGAGCCAGGAGGCCAGATTTTTGCAGACGGGCACCTTCATTTCAACTACTTTGGCCCGTCAGACCCCCTATTTCAAATATCCTGTCAGGCTGTGGATCAGGCTCTGCGTCCTGGTTTGGGGTTTTGAAAAATAATGATCGCCAGTTAGAGACCGAGGAGAAAGTAGGACATCCTTTTCTTCCAAGCTTAAAAGAAAGTGATTTATTACAAAAACAACATCGTAGCAAACAACAGGACCAGAAATTTTACCGAAAGAAAAATTCACCCCTGAAGTCAACATACCAAGAAATCAAAACGTTTTCTTTTTCTGTTGTGCCCTTGGCCGCTCCTAATTTGTGAAATATTTGTGATCATAGAATTGAAAAAAAAAAAAAAGAGCAATGCCAAGGTTGTGTGAGCTCCCGGACCTGCCCTCTCCCACCCTCTAGCCTGGCAGTTCTATCAGATCCAGAGAAGCAAATCCTTGGGAGGGCCTTCTCCTGTTCCCCAGCCCACCTGCAGCCGGGGGCTCGAATGAAACCCCAAAGCCTCAATCAATCAGTGTTTCAAAACATCACCTACTGAGTGTTCAGCGCGTTGGAGACACAAAGAGGGTAGAGAGGAGGGGTGAAGGGAAGAAATAGAAGGCCTGGTCCTAACTCTCCCGGGCCGTTGCCATGGCAGCCGGCAGGGGGCAGCGGAGGGGGGCGGGGAGAAGGGCACGGTTACCGAGAGGGGCCCAACTGGGGTTCTCGCCCCGTTTCTGGTGTGCGGGATGCAGCTGCCGTCTTTGTCCCCTGTGAATGAAGCCACTGATTGGAGTTTCTGGGGCAGTTTCCCAAAAGTGTGTCATGAGAAAGAGGCAAGATGTTAATGTGCTAAGCAGGAAAAAGCAACCCCAGGGCCCGATGAGCTGGGACAGGACAGTGAAAGAAAAATTATCAGGTGTCTTGCAGCGGGAGACCTCAGAGTGTGAGGAGAGCGCTCTGCGAATGCCAGCGAGGCTGCTGCGGCTCCCTGCGTTTCCCAAGCTCAGGCGGACCCGAGAAGGGCACCGGGAGGAACCGGTGTTGGAGGAACATGCTTCGGAAAATGCGGCTGCAGAATATCCACCTGCCCGAAGACTCCGTGCCAGGTTATCTCAGAAGCCCCCAGACTCGTCGCCGTCGAGAGGAAGCCTTCCGCTTGCCTTCGTCCCCAGGCCTGGCAACTGCAGACTGGAAGGGAAAGAAGGGGTCAGCTCCATACACACCATTCAGAGAGGCGCAGAGGCGAGTGCCAAGGAAAAGGGTCCCACAGGCGACGCCATTTACCAGCCCGTGCTCTGCTCCCTGCTGTGTCCTCACCAGGCAGTTACTGAGTCACAGCTACTGCTGTCACCAAGCCGATGGCAGCCCCCAAACAGAAGGTTCCAAGACCCCGTTCCAATCCACCGGCACCTTCCTGCGGCGCTACAGAAATCCCGGCCTTCCCCCCATTTCCTTCTCTTTCTCAATCCTCTCTTCACAGTGTTAATGGGGTCACAGAGGCCCCGCAGTTCAAGCTTCTGGGATGACTTAGCTTGGTTCAGGGCCTTCCTTTTCCCTCCAAGTTTCCTCTGGTGACTTCCCAGGCCACTCCATTCTTCCACCCTCTAATCCAGTGGCCCCCAACCTTGGTTGCACATTCGAAGTTGTTTTTTGTTTGTTTGTTTGTTTGTTTGTTTGTTTGTTTGTTTGTTTGTTTGTTTTAAAGTCCCAATGGCCAAGGCTCATCTCAGACCAATGAAATCAGAATTCCAGGGATGAGACTCAGGCATCAGTCAATTTAACCGTTTCTCAGGTGATTCCACTGGGTCACCAACATTAAGAACCACTGATTGAGTCCAAGGACAGAATTTTCTCCTTCAGCAAGACATCTCTCAGGAAGTACGTTCCTTTTTATCAGGAACCCAAGTGTTCTCTGTAGGGTACCCAAATCCTAATTCACTGGTATCTTCCAATTATGATCAGAGAATTTTCTGGAACAGTGATGTTCTCTGCTCTGGGGATCAAGCTCCACTTCTATTTCTGTAAGCACCGCCACAATCCAATCTATACATTAGGGAGCATAATTAGGCAGAGTACGGTGCTTGCTTCCAAGAGGCTGACCACTGACAATCTTCGGTTCTCAATAATTTTTTGCCAATTCCCAAGTTCTACTACTAACCAATTTCACCATCTTGGTGCCACTTACTCTCATTCCTGCTAAGAGTGACATCCTCGGACACTCATCTCTCACCATTTCTCTTCTGAGGAACCTAAGTGCAGAACATTAGCTCCCCTGCAAGATTTTAGTCCGTGTTTAGAAGGCTGCAGCAGGCTGCCCCCTGGAATCTTGGGAAATAAACAGAAAATGCCACCTTAGCTAAAATGAAAATAATAAAATCAATAAAAAAGCATATGAAGTAGGCTTTCTAATCTTATCTAAATAACCTACTTTAAAAGATGGGTTTGTCATAAGAGACTCTTTATCTCGGGAAACAAACTGAGGGTGGTTGGGGGGGGTGGGAGGAATGGGGGGGCTGGGTGGTGGACATTGGGGAGGGTATGTGCTATGGGGAGTGCTGTGAATTGTGTAAGACTGATGATTCACAGTCCTGTACCCCTGAAACAAATAATGCGTTATATGTTAATTAAAGAATTAAATTAAAAAAAGATGGGCTTGCAAGGATGGCACAATTGAGAGTAAACTCAACTAAAAGAACACATGATTGGAGTGTAACTTTAGATCTGAGATGAATTTAATGCAACAACAAAAACAGTATCCTTTAAATGGGAAGGACAAGGCAATTTGGGGTAGGGAAAAAATTTGACATTTCAATTTAGATTCAATTTAATATATAGAAATAAATAAATCATCATTTTAACATACAAATTGGTAGAGTTGGGGCACCTGGGTGGCACAGTGAGTTGAGTGTCCTACTGTTGGCTTTGGCTCAGGTGTGATCTCAGGGTCATGAGACCGAGCCCTGCATCAGGCTCCACGCTCAGCAGAGAGTCTGCTTGAGATGCTCTTCCCTTTGCCTCTCCCCGCCTCTAAAATAAATAGAGGAGCACCTGGGTGGCTCAGTGGGTTAAAACCTCTGCCTTCGGCTCAGGTCATGATCTCAGGGTCCTGGGATCCAGCCCTGCATAGGGCGCTCTGCTCGGCGGGGAGTCTGCTTCCCCCTCTCTCTCTGCCTGCCTCTCTGCCTACTTGTGATCTCTCTCTGTGTGTCGAATAAATAAATAAAATCTTTAAAAAAAATAAAATAAATAGATAAATCTTTTTTAAAAATTCGATAGCGATACATACATGTGCATAATAGATAAATAAAGTGGGCTTAGTGCTCAAAAAGTTTTAAACATAGGGATGCACAAAAAGAAAAAGTTTGGATATTGCTATTCTAAGCAATTAAAAAATATCTCAGTGTGCATAGAAAGCCAGTGGTTAACTTAGAAGAAGGAGATGGTGAAAATAGCAAGAGTCAGTCAGTGATTATCCAGCACTAGTGAGAAACAGGGTGTCTTGACCAGAAGAACGTTTATCAGACACATATGAAAGCGTGTCCAGCTATTACGGCTTAAATATCAATTCCTTCAAGTGACCCAGTTCCTTATGCCTGCAGTGGTACTCACAAGGCAACCTTCAGATGGAAGTCATGCAGACTTCCCTCCAGGGACATTATGGATGCACCAGTCAATTTCTAACTCCAGGTCTGTTTAGAGACTTTGTAAATTCACAAATTAGCTTCCGGGTTTATCAGGTAGTTGGGCAGTTTGGGTTAGAGTTTCTAGTAAGTTGAGTAAATGTGAGTTAGGCCTCTTGAGCCTGATCATCTCTGAAGGGATGTGAGACCCTCGTCCTCTCTGTGGCTCTGCCCTCGACACCATCTTGACACAGCGCTACAAGGTTCTCTCTAAGCCACTGGCCTCTTTCTTTGGCATCACTTCAACACATATAGAATTGGATTTGTCTGAACCCTGGACAGACTGGGTTTTCTTAGTCTACCTATGTTTCCAGGAAAGGGAAGTACATTTCATTGTTAGGCACCCTGTAGTAGAATCCCCAATACTACAGGACACACAAAATGAAGCATAGGTAGAAACAAACCCAATGTCCACCATTGTCAAATGGATAAATAAGACATGGCATTCTCAAATAATGCAATATTACTTGGTCTTAAGAAGGAATAAAGTTCTGATACACTCTACAGTGGGGATGACCCTTAAAAAGGTTATGGGAAATGAAAAAGGCAGTCACTAACGACTACATATTATATGATTCCATAAATATGAAATGCTCAGAACAGGGAAATCTATAGTGCCAGGAAGCACATTAGTGGTTGCCAGGGCTGATGGAGGATGGTTCTGGTGGGGAAGGCAAATGAAAGCTAAGGTTATATGGGGCCTTTTTTTGAGGATGACAAAAATGCTCTAAAATTGACTGTGGTAATCACTGCACCTATCTGTGAATATATTAACAACGAGTGGATTGTACACTGGAAACGGCTGAATTTTATGGTATGTAAACTATATCTCAATAAAGCTCTTTTTAAAAATGAAGACGGGGGGGACCTGGGTGGCTCAGTCAGTTAAGCATCTGCCTTTGACTCAGGCCATGATCCCAGGGTCCTGGGATGGAGTCCTGCATCAAACTCAAAGCAGGGACCCTGCTTCTCCCTCTCCATCTGCTCCTTTCCCCTGCTCATGTACTCTCTCTCTGTCTCTCAAATAAATAAATAAATAAAATCTTAAAAAATTTTTTTTTTTAAAAATGAAGATGAGGAGTGATCAAGACTTCCTGTGGATTTATTTCCACAGGTCACTGTTTCACGTCCCATAAGTACTCTCCAAGTGCAAAGAAGAAAATTCAAAGGCTCATGAAACTCAGAGTTCTCACAGAGATCCGGGGAACTCATCTTCTGAAGCCGATAATCCATACCTCAGTTCATGATAGAAAAGGGAGACCTGATCCCCGCCTCATACCTCTCTGTAGTTCTGATAACCCCAATATGACAAACATTTCACAATCAGAAAAAGCTCAGAAAATTCCAGCAAAGGTGATGATCTGGGTGTTTAAAATATCTACCAAATCTGTATAGAAAGATTTAGATTCATAAAATTTCAGACCTGGAATTTCTCACAAAATTTAAAGATTTAACTCTATTCTTGTATGGGCACAGGATGTCTGATAATCTCCCTTCCCACAGGATATGGGGTAGAAATTTTCTCTGTCCTCTCATTCCCAAACCTACCTACAGAGCATCCATTGCCCACTTCCTCCCAAGGTCCTTTGTCTTATCCTCTTCTCTCCTCTCCCAACCCCTCCTCACCATTCCTCCTTCTAGTTCCAAAAGTTTGAAATTGCCTTTCTGTGTAGTAAGAAATTGAATTTGTCATACCCTACATACTTCTAACTCTTAGTTTATATGAAAAAATTTATGCTTGGTCTTCCAAGCCCTGCTACTGAATATTTAAAGAAAACCTTTTGGAATTTGGAAAAATAGTGGCTCTTTTCTCTCAAGTACCTGGCTCTTACAATCAATACATGGCTTTCCCAACCAGCCAGTATTGCTGAAATGGGCATCAAGAGTCTATTTGGGCCGTCAATATCTCAACTTTGACTCTATTTCTTTTTGCTTTCCAACTATAAAAATCCTTACCCTCCCTGAGGGCATGCCTCTGGTTGGATATTTGAAAATAATGTCCAAAAAAAAAAAAAAACCATAGTGCCATTTATATATCTAGAAACTAGCTTATAACTGAAACTTTCTATTCAAACATTCTATCATTCTAGGACTTGAACCCAACCAGCCCAGGGTGCTCAGTGATCCTCCCATGGCAATGGGACCAATCTTTCTTTCTTCCCATAAACTCCTCAGTGGCACCTCCTCCAACTCTCTCCCTCCCTTTTCCATTTTCCCCATATGGTTGGGCAATGGTCTTCTGAAATCCTCTCCCAATGGGTTGTCAAGAGTGGAAGAGAATGGCCATGTGACCCCTGAGTTCTGCAACACAACCTGAAATAAGACTATTCTCTGAACTCACAAAAACTTTATTTTGTCTTTAAGTTTCATGTGTATGTTCCATTGTCCTCCAAAACCAATGACTATTTCTTTTAAATATTGCCAATAAGTTTTAAAGGACCTATCAAAAGTACTTACTTAGTTTGTTCTCCCAATCTCTGAATAAAACTGACCCTCCAAGTATAAAACACTACTTTGGTTCTGTGACTACTAATAGACTTTAACACATTGTTGAGCACCTCTTGGTAATGGGCACACATTTCAAAAATATGTGTAGGTAATTTGCCAATACTAAATCTGTGTTGGTATTTCAGGCCCCAATAGCACTGAGCATATCAGGGAGTTGAGACAATATTTGTGAAACTAATTACCTTGGAAGAGAAAAAAAAAATGAGCCACTTTGAGCAAGGTTGAAGATCTATTCAGAAAATGAGTAAAAATTATTTTGCTCATTGTTCAGAAAAACCACCAGATCTTCAACATTTGCTGTAGTCATATATTAACATCTACAATTCTGGAGCATATAATGATGATAATATTTGGGGAATGATAAACTACCAGATTAATTGTTGGCTGTCTTCGGTTCCAGACTGTATTCGAAAAGCCAGAGCAAGAGTCATTTCCTGTTTTGAGGTTTGGGATCATAGATTTCCTTGGAACCATAGAGAAGATGGTCCTTTCCACACTGCAGTCTTGGAACCATAGAGAAGATGGTCCTTTCCACACTGCAGTAAAGCTGCAGGGCTGGCTGCTCTCAGGGAGGGAAAGCCTGCCCCTTCCGATCAGAAGAATCATGAGGGGGTGGGGAAGGGATAAAAGAGTTGAGAAGGAAGGAAGATACAAGGATGCTTCCCCTTCCCATCTTGGGGCCCTAACCCCGAAGAGGGACATTGTCTTGGTTTTCCATCCAGTGTAAGAAATTAGCACAAATTTAGTGGTTTAAAACAGCACAGATTTATTCCTCTATGTTTTCCATGGGTCAGAAGTCCAGCATGTCTCAGTCAGGTCCTCAACACAGCATCCCTCAAGGTAAAACTCAAGGTGTTGGCTGTCTTTCCATCTGGGAAGTCAAATAGAGAAAGATCTGCTCCCAAGCTAATTCCAGTTGTTACCAGAATTCTTATTCTTACAACTGTATGACTGGGTCCCATGTCTTGCTATCCATCACCCAGGGATGGCCCTCAGCTCCCACTCCATGGGCTGTCTCACACTTCCAATGCCTCTGACTCCCTGTCTCTGACCTCCAGACCGGATTAAAGAGTTCATGTGATTGTGTCTAGCCCAAGAAAGGGGTAATCTCCCTCTCTTAAGATCAGCCAATCTGCAAAATCCCTTCACAGCAGCACCTAGACCCGTGTTTTATTGAATACTAGGGAAAGATGTGAGCACACCAAGGGATGGGAATCTGGGAACATCTTAGAATTCTGCCTACCACACACAGTCACCAACACCCAGATATGAATGTGACAGAAAACACCTAGGCTAGTGAATGCCTTCCCTTGCATCTTGGAGGTAGGTTTCAAGCCTCTGGGAAGAGCCTACACCTGTTGCTCCCATTCCTAATATGACAAGGGCATTTGTCATATTTGATGGACATTTTGGTAGAGGTGGATAATCGAATGAGCCCAAGATAGCGCTTCTGGTTCCCCAAGTAATCCCCAGGATGAGCCGATGACTCAGAAGTGCCCAAGCCTAAATAGACATTCTGCAGTGCCACCGAGGGCTGGTGACCTGGCCTGATGGCACAGCTAAGGGGACAGAGTAGGTGGGGACTCTGGATCAAAGGCCTCAAACAAGAGCCAGAGACTCCAGCAGTGGGCCCCAGTGCCAGAGCCCAACCAAGCCGTCCAAACTTGCCTAGTCCTTCTTGTTTGTTCTCCAAGGCCACCCCCAAGACTAGCAGACAAGGTCCAGAGAATATCACAGCGATGCAAAGACTTGGGCTCCTCTTCACTCACGCAAGTCTAGTGAGTCATACCTTTCCCAGTTACACCAGTGCATTGCTGGAGAAGAGAGGGGAGCAAGGGAAATTGGAAAGCCTGAGCAATGGTCCTAAAGAGACTGAAGGGGATTCTCGGGCATAGGGCTTTGAGTTTTAAAACTGAGGAAGTCCTGGTGAATGAAGATGTCAGCACCCTACCAATGATTAAATTGAGCAAAGATTTTAAACTAAGTTGCACCAAATTGAGACACACACACACACACACACACACACACACGCACGCACGCACACACAGGTACTACCCATCTCAGAAAGATCGAATCAGCATAACAAAATAACAAGCTGCGTTTTCTTTGCTCACCTAATTTGTAGTGCTAGTCAATTTCTAATTCTGCTTTACCATTTTCCTAAGCATTTTCACCCACATTCTCTCTCTTCATCCCCACACCAATCCTATAACGTAGACAGAAAGAGACGATGAGGGGACCATATAAAAGAGAAGGCCAGGAGACTTGCCTAAAAGAATAGGACGGCTGTCCTTGCAGGCCAGCAATGGAACCAGATTTTCTGATTCCCAGTGTTCAGCATATGACGAATCTTTGGAATCTAAGAATTTGCCATCTCTACTTATCTGTTTCGGTGGTTTGCTTAATCTCATTAATAAATTCAATCCTGAATATTCATTCATGTCAATTACTATTCATTGGGCGTCTATCGGCTGCTTGGCTGTGTTCAAGACCACAGGAGGACGCGGTCACAGCTGAGCTACAGCCCCCCGGGGCGGTGGGCCTCACCTGCCTTCCTTTTGCAGATGACAATAGCAAAGCCAGAACAAAGAGCAGGTCCAGCCAGAACACTATCTCTGTATGATGCTTCCCCCTTGTGGCCAACTTGCCGCTTTGGACAGGAAGTAATGAATTCTCTGAAGGTCTTCCTTGTTAGGGATTACTCACCTACTCAGGGAAGGACCCCGGGGTCTCAGTCTAGGGGCCTAGAGGGGATCCCCACCAGCTCCTTGCCCACAGATTTTACATAAAATCCTTACCTTGTGGGTAAGGGAAGTGGAGGTTTGCTCACAGTAAATCTGAAGGTCTAAAGATTTAGGCACACGAATGGAGTCTCCAAATTTCAGCCAGGGACTTTATGGTTGCTCAGGGGCTGACTGTCTAAGACACAGCGCTTGTCTGTCAGCCTCAAGGCCTCGTGTGGATGTCAGCAGGTTGTAAGCAATGGCTGATGTCAAAGGTTGGTTGGGGCAGGTGAGTTAGTCGGTGGTTAACCACCCCATGATCTCCAGCAGAGGCACCCTCAAACCTTCCTTGGCGTCCTTATTCTTTCATTATGCATATATTCCTTCAGTGTTATATGAATTTGAATAAAAGGATATTTTGAAACTTTTATTTTTATTTATATAAAAAGGACCCAGGGCCCCCTTCCAGTTCCCTTGCCATCTCTAAGCCCCTCTTGTTTACTATCCCAGGGCCAACACAGGCTGCAAGATTACAAGGGCCACAACCTCACTTGTCCATGGTGCCCAATTCAAGACCCTAGGGGACAGTATATAGGGGGCATGTTTAGCATAGTATAGGGGGCCTTGTTCTACCGTTTCCGACAAGAGCACAACCAGTCTAAGGTAGCAGAATCTGAGGGTTAAAAAAATGGGCAGAAAAATGGTGGAGGGAGCAGCAGAGGAATCAGCAGCAAATTCCCGGATTAATTTGTTCAAATCAGAAATGCCAAGAAGACAGCACTGTGGTAACTAATGGGTTAAAAGATGCTTCAACTGAACTCATTTCACACTGGGTTTATATCTGTTGGTCCAGTTTTAGGCTAGGGTCCCCATACAGAGGACATTCAGAGTCAAGATGGCAAACATTCCTATGTCCTTCCCCACCACTGCACCATTAATGAGGACAGGGATGTCAACAAATGTTTTTGAGTTAATGAAGGATCGTGTCACCAAATGAATAGGTGCTAAGGGCTGTGTCATGTACCAGGGATACAGAAAGGAACAAGAAAGAAACAGAAAGGAACAGAGGAGATCTGCCTCCAAGGAACTTACAACTGAGCAAGTAATTAGAAAGCTGATGAATTTGAAGGACAAGTACAGTGAGCTGTGGGAGCCACCAGCAATCTGGCATTTAGGGATGTGTGGATCCGATATCTCAAAGAATGCATGGAGATTCACTAAACAAAAAGGTAGGGATCCAAGGAAAGAGCATTCCTAGCAGTGAGAACTGAGTATGCCAAGTTTGGTCTGAGATGAGGAAGCTAATGAGCTTAGCTCATTAGCAAGACCATCGTGAAAACCAGAGCAAAGAGGAGAGTGATACAAAGTGATGTGGGCAGGGGCCAGATCATTCAGTGGTTTTTAGTCCTGGTTATTGATGGACTTTTCCCAAAGGGCAATAAGAAATCATTGATTGGTAGGAAGCTATGGAGTGACATAATGGGGTTTGTGTTTTAAAATAATGATAATCTCTCTGGCTGCTATGTGGAGCACAGATTGGAGGGAGGGAAGAGTTGGCAAGGCTGGACGAGTTAAGAGGCTGGGGTGGCTGTCCAGAGGGGAGGTGATGTGGGCTAGATCTTGGTGGTGGTCAGGCAGGTGGAGTAGGGGAAGATTTGGGAATGACTTGGGAAGAAGAATCTGGAGAGTGTAAGGAGCCAGGAGAAGATGTCAGGGATGACTTCCAGGTCTCGGGCTTGAGCAGCTGGTGCATGGACTCTAGAAGAGGAGCAGGTCTTGGGGCTCATCTGGGAACCTCTTGAATTTGAGGAGCCTATGTGTCCTCCATGAAGTCAGTAATTGGCTATATGAGTCTGGAGCTCAGAGAGAGCTCCCACTGGAAAGAGAAAACATACTGATGGTAAATAAAGCCAGGTGAGTTCAAGATAAGAGAGGCCAAGCAACTCCACCTAACAGCCACTGAATAGATGGGCATTCAGTGACTATATTAAGACAGCACAGCAACTCTCCGTGTGGTGATTCCTCTTGCATTTTGTTTTCTAACCTCTGTATTCTTCTGGGCATTAGAGAATTGAATTTTCATATGTAGTAAAGGCAGCTAGTTCCCTCTCCAAATCCATTCTCCCTGCTGCCTTAATAACAGACTCTAGCATTGTCAAAAGACTCTGTGTGCCCAGCTAGAAAACTGCATTTCCCAGCATCCTTTGCAGTAGGTCAGGCTAATGGGATACAAATGGAAGTTGCAGAATAAGACTTCTTTTGAAAAAGCCCTCCAAAGGGGGCTGACTCAGCAAGAAGGCATGTGTCCTTTTCTCTTCTACCTTCCTTTATTTTCTCTCTGGGACTTGGGCCTGATGGCTGGAGCTCCAGTGGCCATCTTAGACCATGAGTTAATCTTGAAGACAGAAACCACACACATAAGCGTGGTGGGATGGACAGAAAAAATAGTTCCTCAGTCACTGATGACTGCAGAGCTACCACTCTAGCCTAGGTGATTTCCAGGCTTCTTTGATGGGAAATAAAAAAAGAATTTCTACATTGTGTAAACTACCAATATTTGAATTTTGTGATTTATGCTGTCAAACATAATCTAACTGATAGGTCATACATGTGATAATCAGACAAGACAGTGAATTCAAGACTGTGTAGAAATGCACGGGAAAGAATAAAGCAGGTTAGACTGGTGCATGAAGGAACAAAATGCTCTTTCATATATATCATCAGGGAAATTTTCCATGTTTCTTGCAATGTCTTGAACTGGTAGTACAGAAGCCAAAGTAGATCTGCACAGATACCACCCCTTGGGAGTCTATTAGCAACTGAACATCTTTGAATTGCACGGGAATGTTAATTCCGTATGCTGAAGAGAAATATAAAAATAGTGCTCATTGTGATTAAGATCTTACAACTATAATTGAATAATTGTGAAGTTTAGAATATTTCAGGCAATTCAGAGAGTGCAATGTCTCAGCTGCACGGATGCACACCCATTCTGTACAAAGTACCCTCACAAAATTGCTGGAAACGAATTTTTTAAAAAATACATATTGAAAGCTCATAGTATTCTCCATTTCCTTTGGTTCCTTAATTCTTCTAGAATTCTGTCCCCAGGTTGCCTGACCAAAGAAGTGAGTGAGGGCTGAAATCCAGCTTGAATTTAATTCCGAAAGACTGCCCTGGGCTCAGCTGGGGTTAGCCCAGAAGCAGTAGCACATTTCTCATTTGTTCACTCCTAAGAGACTTCCATTAGAAATTGACACAAAGAGGGCAGCTGGATGGCTCAGTTGGTTAAGCAACTGCCTTGGGTTCAGGTCATGATCCCGGAGTCCCGAGATCGAGTCCCACATCAGGCTCCCAGCTCCATGGAGAGTCTGTTTCTCCCTCTGACCTTCTCCCCTCTCATATGCTCTCTCACTCTCTCTCTCTAAAAAAAAGAAAAGAAAAAAGAAATTGACACAAAGATGTTTGATGTACTAGCTGGTTCCCTGGTGGATACATGGGCCCACCTTATTCCTTTCATCTGAAAACCACATGGATTTAGATGGCACTGAAGAAGTTGAAGAACAGGAAAGCATCCTAGTAGTCCCTCCAAACAGCAGAGGAGACGATGAAACACTTGGATGGATTGAAATAAAGACAACTGGTATTACAAGAAGACAAATATGGGTAACCCAGGCAGAGCCATATCCGCTAAATAAATATAGTCCCAAATGGAAGAAAACATCTCACTTCCTACAGAGACTAAGGAAATGAGGATGTGGCCAGAGGGGGAAATTTAGGTTTCTTTAGAGCTTCTATTGCCTTTTAGCAACCCCTTGTGGTACTTGAAACAATCTACAGCTCGGTGCCTCTGTTCCAGGCCCCTTTCCTTGCTCTTGACCTTGAATGCACTAGAATCCTTGTCTTAGGCACAAGAATCTTACTGACCTTGCAACAAAAAGTTAATGGTAACCAAAATAAAACTAGAAGTGAGTCCATTTCCCACACACCAGTGAAACTCAATTCTGTAAGAGAACCAGTTCAGTTAAGAATCTCTCTCCCCATCTTCATCTCTGGCTCTCTAGCTCTTTTGCTATCTCTCTCTCTTCATTCTCCAAACACTTAATAAAATCCTACTGTGTACCAACCCTGTGACTGTGGCTTAGGTAAGTAGATGCGTACAACCATACCATACTTTTGTAGGGCAAACAGCTAGCAGATAGGCAAGGGTCAAATCATGAAAGACTTCGTATTCTGCTGAGAAATCTGAAGGGCATAGGGAGGCATGCAGTATGTCAGCGAAGATGTGGTGTCATCAAATCTGTTATTTAGCAGTGCTCATTCTGGAAACAGAGTGAACCTGGGTTAGGCATGGGTATAGGGGAGAATGATGGATTAGAAGAGAGCAAAGCCAAGACAGTCTGACCCAAGGCAAAGGTAGTAGACATAAAGAAAGAAAAGGATACACTGAGGAGGTACTCACTAGTAGAACTGAAGGGCTTAGCATATGGCTCAGCTTTCTACCTAAAGCAACCAAGCAGCTAATAGTACCAGTACCTGATGTTACAAATGTAGGAGGTTTGGAGAAGAGTAGGGGGTGTAGAGATTGCAAGAGGGAGAACTTGATGAGCACTCAAAATGGTTTACATGGGAAGAACTTGGCATCCAGAGTCAGGCTCCTGCACTGCTGCCACGTGGTTCTAACTGTATTCTCTTAGACTGTATTTGTTCATTGATCATATGGCCAAACTAATGACCAAAGTTGTCTATATCTTCCCTGCAATCCAAATTTCAAAGGTACACAAAAATCACATTACAAACTCTCCAACCGGTCCCAAGTCCATATCCCCAGCCCCTCCTTTAGCCAACAAACACATACCATGTTGATTTCCCCCATCTTAAAGCAGCCCAAACAACCAGGGACAGCCCTTAAGCCCCAAAGCCTGCTAGAATTATTCAAATTAGTGAGTCCTATGACATCTACCCTGCCCTGCCTTACCTTCCTGGTAGAAACCCCCATAAGGTTATATCTATTCTACCTATATTTTCTCCTTTTCATCTGTCTCCTGACTGACTCTGGTGTTTCCCATGTGGCCCTGCACGGTGTGTGTGTGTCCCCCTCCTCTTGGGAAATCTTAGAAATAAGAATCTTCTTTCAATGGCATTGACTTCTCCATGTCATCACTCAGTCCCCTTTATATTTATAAATTAAGGGGAAAAAATAATCACACCTCTTCCTTTGTAATTCTAGACATGCTACTTTCTTTGAACTTTCATTTATCTAAAATATAGGAATAATAATAATGAGTTACTTCGTAGGGTCGTCATGAGACTTACTTCAGACAGGTGATAACAGTCTTTGCACATTATGAACATGTTCATTATTATAATTAGCCCTCAAAAAAATGGATCTGCTAGTGCCTTTTTCCAGCAAAATCAGCTTGTGACTTTTTTTTTCCCCTGACAATGTAGCCAATGAATCATTTTCATGAAGCATCATCCCTGTCCAGGTGAAGACTATGTTATCAGAACCGGGTAAATTCAAGTAACAGATACAGAGCTATAAGGAGTTGAATTGTTTGGACTTACCTGAGGCAGTATCACATACAAAACTCTGCTTAATTTAGAAAGGGAAAATCAGTGAAAAGTGCTCCCCTAAAATATAAAAGGATGGCTGGATTTATGATCATTCTAGTTAGACCTTTTCAGGAGTCCAACTAAACAGAACTTGGCCATTAAGCCTTCATTAAATGCAATCCCTAGTTTATAAAAATTTCCCACCAGATTCTTAATTGCTGTTGTTCTAAAGACAATAAGTGGAATAAATAATGTTTCAGGAAGGAAGGGAAGACAATTTATGAGGCAGGGGAAGGGAATAAATAGAAGGAAAATGGTCTTTTCCATAAGCAAAATGGCATTATTGTTGTTCCAAGAAATAACAAAGTTTCCACGGAGAGCTCTCCATAGTCTCAAGATGCTAACAGGGAAGGGCTTGTCCAGGACTAGTCAGAGAGTATCACAATCAAGATGGTGACTCTATTTAAGGGAACACAGCATGAGGAAATTCTCGATTTCCTGGAACATTTAGTGCTAATTCCACTTGGTTCAGAATGAGAACAGATTATTGCAGGACAATGACCAGGGTGAGGTAAGTGAGATGCCAAGGGTGCAAAGTTTAAGGAGGCACTTGAGATTTCTGACTGTGAGTGCCCCCGATCCCCACCCTACAGTACATCTACAAGGATAAAGAATTTCCTTTCTAGCATCATTAACACAGAGAAGTTTCATCAAGTGGCTAGCCCTCAGCTGTAGCATAATCATAATGCAGACTATTGTGTGCTATACTCCACACTGAAACATGCCTCTATGGATAGACTGGGTTCTTTGCCAAGTAGCCTCCATCAAAACCTAACGAGAGTCCTGAATTTGAAGAGGAATTGAGACTAAACAATGTTTGCTTATTCATACCAGAAGCGGAATTAATTCTCAATCTTAGTGAGGTAAAAGTCAACATTTCTGAGAAATTCACCCCAACTTCTACAAATACAAATTCTTAGGGAAGTAGACACCACCCAACACCACCCATGTACTTAATTCCAATAGTGCTCAGGATTTTGCCTCTGTTTGTTGTTGTTGTTGTTGTTGCTGTTGTTGTTTTGGTTTTTTTCCCCTGTTGCCTCACTCAAAGCTTGGACAGCTTGCCAGCAAAGCTCTGGTTTTTATTTAACCCATGCATATATGGTCAGTTAATTTACAACGAAGGTGGCAAGAATATCCAATGGGAAAAGTATAGTTTCTTCAATAAATGGTGCTGGGGAAACTGGAGAGAGATATAAAAGAATAAAACTGAACCACTGTCTTACGCTAAACACAAAAAGAACTCAAAATGGATTAAAAACTTGAATGTAAGACCTAAAACACGAAAACATAAGCAGGAACCTCATTGACATAGGTGTTAGAGGTTTTTTTAATCTGACTTCAAAAGCAAGGGCAACAAAAGCAAAAATAAACAAGTGAGACTACAAACTAAAAAGTTTCTGCACATCAACAGAAACCATCAATGAAATGAAAAAGAAATCTGCCTAATGGGGGAAGTTATTTGCAAATCATACATCTGGTAAAGAGCTAATATACAAAATATACAAAGAACTCGAAGAACTCACTAACAACAACAAAAACATCTGATTTAAAAATGGGCAGAGTATCTGTATAGACATCTAAGAAGACATCCAGATGGCCAACAGGCACATGAAAAGATGCTCAACATCACTAATCTTCAGGGAAATGCAAGTCAATATCACTATGGGATCTCCCTTACACCTGTCAAAATGCTAGTACCCAAAAGACAAGAAATAACAAGTGTTGGTAAAGATGAAAAGGAAACCCTATATGCCCCATTGGACAATGTAAAGGTGCATCCAGCATGGAAAACAGTATGGAAGTTCCACAAAAAAATTAAAAATAGAAATACCATATGAAGAGTGCCTGGGTGGCTCCATCAGTTAAGCGTCTGCCTTTGGCTCAGGTAGTGATCTCGGGGTCCTGGGATTGAGCTGCATGTCGGGCTCCCTGCTCAGTGAGAAGTCTGCTTCTCCCTTTCCCTCTCTTCTGCCCCCACTCATGTGCTCTCTCTCTCAAATAAATAAATATCTTTTTAAAAAACTCCTAATAAAGAAAAAAAAAGAAATACCATATGATCAAACAATTCCATTTCTGGGTAACTACCCAAAGAAAAGAGAACACTAACTCAAAAAGATATATGTACCCTTGGGTTCATTATGACATTATTTAATAGTTGAGATACAGAAACACCTAAGATGTATGAATAAAGATGTGGTGTGTGTGTATATATATATATACACACACAATGGAATACTACTCAGCTATAAAATGAATGAAATCTTGCCATTTGTGAAAGCATGGATGGACCTTGAAGGTATTATGCTAAGCGAAGTAAGTCAGACGGAGAAAGACACATAGCACATGATCTCACTTACACGTGGAATCTAACAAACAAAATAAAAAAACTCAGACTCACAGATACAGAGAATAGACTCGTGGTTACTAGAAGGAAGGGGAGCAGGGAGAGGGTAAAATGAGTGAAGGGGAGACAAACTGAAACGAGTGAAGAAGTACAAACTTTCAGTTATAAAATAAGCAAGTTATGTGAATGTCATGTACAGCACAGGGAATATTGTCAGTAATACTGTAATAACTTTGTATGGTGACAGATAGTAACTAGATTTACCGAGGTGATCATTGTGCAATGTATACAAAAACTGAAGTCACTGTTGTACACCTGAAACTAATACAACATTTTATGTCAATTACACTTCAATTATTTAAAAAATTGGAATAAGGACAAAATAAGGAATGTAATTCTTCCCATAAGTTTGAAAGGAATGTTATGATGACAAATGAGGGCATTCAACAGAAGGTTTGATTTTGGGGGGATTTGAGAGAAGCTCTATTTAAACACTTTCCAGTACTCTGCAAATGTGTCCTAATAAATACCTCCTACACAGGGACACCTGGGTGGCTTAGCTGGTTAAGTGGCTGCCTTCGGCTCAGGTCATCATCCCTGGGTCCTGAGATCAAGTCCCACATTGGGCTCCTTGCTCAGCAGGCTGCTGAGCTGGAGCAGCTGCCACCTGCTGCTCCCCCTGCTTGTGAGTTCTCACTCTCTCTCTCTGACATATAAATAAATAAAAATCTTAAAAAAAAAAAAAAAAACCTCTCCTACAATCACTATCATGATTGTTTTTCTTTTTCTCACTACAGAAAAGAACAGCTATTATGTAATAGGCATTTTAGATTGGTGCACATGAGCGGGAGTTTTGTGATCAACATTGAATTTGGCCTCCAGAATGGCCAGACTTAAGTGTTGCTTTCTCAATTATTCTGCTGCCCTGCAACAAATATTTCCTATGCACTTACTCTGAACCAGGCACTGTTCTAGGTACCAGGGATATATCAGTGAAGAAAACAGATGGGTATAAATCCTGTAATCATATAGCTTACATTCTAGCAGAGGAGACAGAAAATAGTAATAAATATATCAATAAATTGTACAGTAAATGAGATGCTTGTAAGCGGAAGAAAAAAAGAAAAAGTAGAGCAGGGTAAGTGGAAAAGGAAGTGCTAGAGGTAAGGGGCAGTGTCGGGGGGAAAGGGAACAGATGGTACCAATATCAATATTAAAACAGGAGGTCACGTTTGGCCTCCTGGGAAAAGTGAAATTGGGAAGACACACAAAAGAAATGAGGGAATTATCCAAGCATAAATGGGGATGAGGATTCCAATTCAAAAGCTGTAACATGAGTATGAGTATGTACTTGTGTTCCAGCAATAGCAATGAGGCCAGTGAGGTTGGAAGGGAGTGAACAAAGGGAAGAAGAGGAGAAGAAGTTGGAGAGCTGGCAGAGACCAGAACTTGAAGGGCCTTGACACCTATTTTCAACACTTTATGTTTTATTCTAAGTAAAATGGAGAACCATTGTAGGGTTTTGAGCCGAGGTGGTAACTGCAATCTGATTTCATTTTAAAAAGATCACTCTGCAACAAATGCTGGAGAGGATGTGGAGAAAGGGGAACCCTCTTCCATTGTTGGTGGGAATGCAAGTTGGTGCAGCCACTTTGGAAAACAGTGTGGAGATTCCTCAAGAAATTAAAAATAGAGCTACCCTATGACCCTGCAATTGCACTACTGGGTATTTACCCCCAAAGAAGTAGATGCAGTACAAATAAGGGCCACACATACCTCAATGTTCATACCAGCAATGGCCACAATCTCCAAACTGTAGAAAGAACCAAGATGTCCTTCAACAGATGAATGGATAAAGAAGATTTGGTTCATATATACAATGGAATATTATGCCTCCATCAGAAAGGATGAATATCCAACTTTTGTATCAACATGGACAGGACTGGAAGAGATTATGCAGAGTGAAGTAAGTCAAACGGAGAGAGTCAATTATCTTATGGTCTCATGTATGAAGCATAAGGAAAAACATGGAGGGCATTGTGAGAAGGAAAGGAAGGGTGAATTGGGGGGAAATCAGAGGGGGTGATGAACCATGAGAAACTGTGGACTCTGAGCAACAAACTGAGGGTTTTGGAGGGGAGGGGGTAGAGGTTGGGTGAGCCTGGTGGTGGGTATTGAGAAGGGCACATATTGCATGGAGCACTGGGTGTGGTATTTGCATGAACAATTAATCTTATAACACTGAAAAAATAAAATAAATGTATTTGGGGAAAAATAATAGTAACAATAAATACTTTAAGAACAAGCAAAAAAAAAAAATCACTCTGGCTGTGGTATTGAAAATAGTCTACTGTGGGAGGAGAGAGAGCAAAGAAAGGTAGACCTAAGAGTAACCTGAGGAAAAAGTGATGGGTCCATGGTGGTAGCAATGCAGGTAGTGAGAAGTGCCCAGATTACGAACACATTTGGATAGGCTTCAGGTAGAACCAAAGTCTTGGCAGATTAATTGCAGGGTGTGAGAAAAAGAAAGAGAGTTGTCAAGAATGACTCCAAGATTTGGAGCATAAGCAGCTGGAAGATTAGAGCTGTCAACAAACTGAGATGAGGGAGACTGAAGACAGATCAAGCTTGAGGGAAGAAGTAAGAGTGAAGTTTTAAAGTTAAGAGGTCAACTACTTGACATCAAAATGAAGATGCTGAGGATGCAGCTGGACGCATGAATCTGTAGTTCAGGAGAAAGGACTGGGTTGGAAATATGCATTTAGAAATTGCCAGCACATAGATGGTGTTTGAAGGCATGAGCTTAGATAAGACTAGAAAAAAAATGAAGTTCAGAATTTGCCTTGGGGCACTCCAATATAAACAGAGGCTAGGGGAAGAGAAGGATCAGTAAAGAGACTGATTAAAATCAACCCATAGGTATGCCTGGGTGGCTCAGTCGGTTAAGCATCTGCCTTCTGCTCAGGTCATAATCTCAAGGTCCTGGGATCAAGCTCTGTATCCAGCACCACATTGGGTTCTCTGCTCAGCATGGATCCTGCTTCTCTTTCTCCCTCTCCCCCCACTCATGCTCACTCTGGCTCTCAAATAAATAAATAAACTCAACCAGTAGTGCAGGATGAAAGCCAAGAGAGGCTGATGTCTTGGAAGCTCAGTTAAGGAAGTTGTTACAGCTTGCGAATACAAACTGTAACCCCATACAACTTTTTAACTTGTTACAAAAAGGTTGCAACACTTATGAATTTATTGTAAGTGACGGAAAACATGAAAAAAGTCACTTAAACATGTGTTTTTTTAACAAAAAAGAAAATGTGGAATTAGATAGGTCAGAACTAATGTACCTGTACAAGAATGTCTTCAGGAAGCCTGTTGCAGTCTCCTAGACTGCCATTTTTAGGATGTGATTTTAATATCATGGTCAAAAATGGCTGAAGCCATCCTAGGAATTGTCTTTAAGTTCCAGGAAGGAAAAAATGGGAATCCCGGACAACGTGAGAAAAACAGAAACTTTTTCTCATCTTTCCCCTTTTAATGCAATAAGGAAGTCCTCCCCAGAAATTACATCCACATCTCATTGGCCAGGATAATGTCACATGGCCAATCTCTAGCTGCAAGTGAATTTGAATATTTTGCCTTTAAACCTTTGTATTTTTAATAAGCAATAAAAACATGCAGAAACATATTGAGTGGGCCAAGCTATAATATCTGCTGCAGAGATTAAGAAATGCAGAGATAAAGATTTCATGGCTGTAGAAGTAGATGGGAAGTTGGGAGTTTCCAAGGCAATATCTCTCTAATAAATGAATGTTTCTTAATGATCTATATCTGAGAGTTATAACCAGACATTGCTCTATTGTTTCCATGTGCACCTCATTTTGCCTTTGTTCTGATCAATACTCAAGAATTTCACACATGACAGTATTTTTTTTTTTTATTCTCTTGGACCAATACTAGTCTCATTTAAAATGGTATCAGCTAAAAGGATAGCTTCAAGACACAAACCAACTTTCAGCCTTAACATCACTTTTGGTTTATGGGAATGACTGGCTCTGTCCCTGCCTTTCAAAGATATTCTATCTGTGGACTATAGTTATTAAATGATCTATATCTAAGCATGAATAGATCTATATCTATTCATGAGCATGCTTTATCAAGGAAATGTCAATTCATGAATCCTGGGTTATTGTTTTTTTGGCTTAGAATGCTTTTACCTTCTTCTCTCCCTGGAAAAAAAGTCACTCATTCAAAGGCCAGCTCAAACAGTTCTCTGCAACATCCCCTTCATTGATTAAAGGCTCTTTTCTCTGTACTCTGGTAACACTTTGAATTACATATCATATTGCACTTTACCAACATTTGTAGGATGCATCTAAATTAACTCTTAGAAGAAAACTTAAAGCATTAAATACGTACATTAGGAAGCTTTAAGTTCTCACAAAATTATCTAAGCTACCTTAAGAAACTAGAAAAGAAAGAACAAATTAAGCCCAAAGTAAGCAGAAGGAAAAAAGAAATAAAGAGTAGAAATCAATAAAATAGAAATGGGACAAACAAAAGAGGACAGATAAACAATGAAACCAAAAGCTGATTTTTTGAAATTATTCTTAAAACTAATATGCTGCTAGTGAATATCCTCAATAAAAAGAGGAAGAAGACACAAATTATCAATATCATGAATGAACAAGGAGACAATACTACAGATCTTATAATACTAAAGAGTAATAAGGAATGTTATCAACAACTTCAGGCTACTAAAGTCAAAAACTCTCTGCTAATACATTCATAATTGATATGGACAAATTCCTTCAAACACAAACTACCCAATTTACTCAAAAAGAATCAGACAGATTGAAGAGCCCCATATTTATTAAGGAAATTGAATTCATAATTTGTAACCTTCCAACAAAGAAACTTTCAGGCCCAGGTGGCTTCAATGGTGAATTATATAATACCAAATCTACACAAACTCTTCTAGAATATAGAGGAGGAGGAAACATGCCCCAACTCATTATATAAAGCCATTTATTACCTTTATACAAACCAAGACAAAGAAATGACAAGAATAGAAAATTACAAGTCAATATCCATCATGAACAAGGATGGAATGTTTTATATATATCTTTTAGAACAATGTATTCTGAGTGTGCTTCAAGTAAAAAATGTTCTTGTTGAAAAAAATAACTTTAACTGAGGGTACTTGCTTAAAATAAAGCAAAGGAGCTTCTCGAGCAAGGTGGCAAAGGAGTAGGAGGTTGAGATAGAATCGGATCCCAGAAGTTCAGCTAGATAGTTATCAAACCATTCTAAAAGCCAGCATACTCAACAGGAGAGAGAAGAGAGGAAGAACAGCAATTCTAGGAGCAGAAAATTGATCACTTTCCGAAAGGTAGGACATTTGGAAAGCAAATCCAAAGCAAAGGGAAGAGAGACTGCAGGGGTAGGGGCTGGCTCCCTGCAGCCGCAGAGCCACAGAGCACAAAATCGGAACTTTTAGAGTCTGCTCTGCTGAGGGATATCCCTCCAGAGGCTAAGTGGGGGGGGGGGGCACTTAGCCCTCGTGGGAACAGTGTGGTTTCAGGACCCGTGGGGTCACAAAGGGACCGGGGGTGTCTGAGTGCGACAGAGCTCCCAGGTATCGGGGCGGAGAAGCCAGCTGCAGAGAAGCAGCCCCGCCATGTGCTATCAGCTCAGACTTACCTTAGACCGTGATCTGAGGCAAAGTCTGGCCCTGGCTCTTTGAGCAGGGACCCCGCAGGAGGCAGCTCCGGAGAGACCCCCTCCTTCCTCCACCGGGAGGAGCAGCGTGGGAGCACGCAGCAGGAATCTGCTGGGTTTGGACTCCAGACGGGGCCACGCCAGAGACAGAGGCGCTCCGCCATGGGCAGCTGAGCTGGGAACTTGGGCGGGGACCCAGGAGATGGGAGTGATTGACTGCTTTCCTCTGAAGGCACGCTGAGGAGCGGGCCCCGAGGGCTCAGCTCCTCCGGCCGGAGACTGGGAGCCGCCATTTGCATTCCCGGCCTCCAGGGCGGTACGGAAAGTGCTAAGGGAACAAAGACTCCCGAAAGCGAACCTGAGCAAATTGCTTGGCCCATCCCCTGGCAAGGGCGGGGAAATCCCGCCTCAGGCAAAGACATTTGAGAATCGAGGCAACGGGCCACTCCCCCAGAAAATCAGTGAGAATATCCACCCAAGACCAAGTTCATCAATCAGTGACAACTGTGGAAATCCAGAGTATTTTTCTCTCTCACTCATCTATTCTTATCTCGATAAAATGATAAGGCGGAAAAACTCCCCCCCACACAAAAAGAACAAGAGACAGTACCGACGTCTAGAGACCTAGTTAATACAGACATTAGTAATATGTCAGAAAGTTCAGAGTTCAAACGACAGTTATCAAGGTGCTAGCTGGGCTCAAAAAAAAAGCATGGAAGATATTAAAGAATCCCTTTCTGGAGAAATAAAATTACTTTCTGGAGAAATAAAAGAACTAAAATCTAACCAAGTTGAAATCAAAAAAGCTATTAATGAAGTTCAATCAAAAATGGAGACTCTTACTGCTAGAATAAATGAGGCAGAAGAAAGAATTAGTGATATAGAAGACCAAATGACAGAAAATAAAGAAGCTGAGAAAAAGAGAGAAAAACAACTATTGGACCATGAGGGGAGAATTCGAGGGATAAGTGATACCATAAGACGCAACAATATTAGGATAATTGGGATCCCAGAAGAAGAAGAAAGAGAGAAAGGGGCAGAAGGTATATTGGAGCAAATCATTGCAGAGAATTTCGCTAATCTGGTGAAGGAAACAAACATCAAAATCCAGGAGGCACAGACAACCCCCTTCAAAATCAATAAAAATAGATCTACACCCCGTCATCTAATAGTAAAACTTACAAGTCTTAGTGACAAAGAGAAAATCCTGAAAGCAGCTCAGGACAAGGAGTCTGTAACATACAAAGGCAGAAATGCTAGATTGGCATCAGACCTATCTGATGCCAGGTCCACAGAGACCTGGAAGGCCAGAAAGGACTGGCATGATATATTCAGAGCACTAAATGAGAAAAATATGCAGCCAAGAATACTATATCCAGCTAGCCTGTCACTGAAAATAGATGGAGAGATAAAAAGCTTCCAGGACAAACAAAAACTAAAGGAATTTGCAAACACCAAACCAGCCCTACAGGAAATATTGAAAGGGGTCCTCTAAGCAAAGAGAGAGCCTAAAAGGCACATAGACCAGAAAGGAACAGAGAGAATATACAGTTAACAGTCACCTTACAGGCAATACAACGGCACTAAATTCGTATCTGTCAATAGTTACCCTGAATGTAAATGGGCTAAATGCCCCAATCAAAAGACACAGAGTTTCAGAATGGATAAAAAAACAAGACCTATTGATTTGCTGTCTACAAGAAACTCATCTTAGACCCAAGGCACCTCCAGCTTTAAAGTGAGGGGGTGGAAAACAATTTACCATTCTAATGGACATCAAAGAGAAAGCTGGGGTGGCAATCCTTTCATCAGATAAATTAGATTTTAGGCCAAAGACTATAATAAGAGATGAAAAAGGACACTATATCATACTTAAAGGGACTGTCCAACAAGAAGATCTAACAATTGTAAACATTTATGCCCCTAACGTGGGAGCAGCCAATTATAAAAACCAATTAATAACAAAGTCAAAGAAATACATCAATAATAATACAATAATAGCAGGGGACTTTAATACACCCCTGACCAAAATGGAAAGATCATCTAAGCAAAAGATCAACAAAGAAATAAAAGCTCTAAATGACACACTGGACCAGATGGACATCACAGACATATTCAGAACATTCCATCCGAAAGCAACAGAATACATCTTCTTCTCTAGTGCACATGGAACATTCTCCAGAATAGATCACATCCTGGGACACAAATCAGGTCTCAACTGGTACCAAAAGATTGGGATCATTCCCTGCATATATTCAGACCACAATACCATGAAACTCGAACTCAATCACAAGGGGAAAGTTGGAAAGAACTCAAATACATGGAGGCTAAAGAGCATCTTGCTAAAGAATGAATGGGTTAACCAGGAAATTAAAGAAGAATTAAAAAAATTCATGGAAACAAATGAAAATGAAAACACAATTTTTCAGAATCTCTGGGACACGGCAAAGGCGGTTCTGAGAGAAAAATATATAGCAATACAAGCCTTTCTCAAGAAACAAGAAAGAGGGGCGCCTGGGTGGCTCAGTTGGTTGAGCGACTGCCTTCGGCTCGGGTCATGATCCCGGAGTCCCGGGATCGAGTCCCATGTCGGACTCCCGGCTCTGCGGGGAGTCTGCTTCTCCTTCTGACCTTCTCCCCTCTCATTCTCACTCTCTCTCTAATAAATAAATAAAAAATCTTAAAAATAAAAAATAAAAAAAAAAAAAGAAACAAGAAAGATCTCAAATACATAACCTAACCTTACACCTCAAGGAGCTGGAGAAAGAACAACAGATAAAACCTAAACCCAGCTGAAGAAGAGAAATAATAAAGATCAGAGCAGAAATCAATGAAATAGAAACCAAAAGAACGGTAGAACAAATCAATGAAACTAGGAGCTGGTTCTTTGAAATAATTAATAAATTGATAAACCCTTGGCCAGACTTATCAAAAAGAAAAGAGAAAGGACCCAAATTAATAAAATCATGAATGAAAAAGGAGAAATCACAACCAACACCA
>CM052800.1:37525189-37602089 GCA_028533885.1 Nasua narica | reverse complement strand
ATACTATGCAGCCCTCAAGAGAAACGAAATCTTGCCATTTGCAACAACATGGATGGAACTAGAGGGTATTATGCTAAGTGAAATAAGTCAGTCAGAGAAAGACAATTATCACATGATCTCTCTGATATGAAGAATTTGAGAGGCAGGGCAGGGGGTCGTTGTGGGGGGTAGGGGAGAGAAATGAAACAAGATGGGATGGGGAAGGAGACAAACCATAAGAGACTCCTAAACTCACGAAACAAACTAAGGGTGGCTGGGAGGTGGGGGTGCGGGTAGCGTTATGGACATTGGGGAGGGTATGTGCTATGGTAAATGCTGTGAAATGTGTAAGCCTGATGATTCACAGACCTGTACCCTGGGGCAAATAATACATTATATGTTAATAAATTAAAATAATAATAATAAATAAAATATGAAAAAAATTTTAAAAATAAAATAAAGCGTATCAGAGAGGAGGTAAGTGGGCAGATGGGTGAAATAGGTGAAGGGGAATAAGAGTACACTTATAATGATGAGCACAGAGTACTGCAAAGAACTGTTGGATCACTATATTGTACACATGAGACTGAAAACACTGTGTGTTATCTATACTGTAATTAAAATTAAAAACAATAAAAAATAAAAATTTAAAAATTAAAATAAAAAATAAAAGAGCCTTAGAACATAAACAGACCCCAGCCATTAAGCACCTGAGGAGGGAACATTTTGATGAAGACACCTGAAGATACTGTAAGCAACAAGGAAATTAACTGAATAACTGTACTGTGCTGGCTAAGAATCTTGTGGGGTGAAATAAAGTGGATGATCAATGAAGCTGTTCTGAGAAGGAAAAATATTACCAAAGTATTAGCATACTGAATCCAGCAACATATAAAAAGAATAATAAATCATAGATAAGGGTGTTTTAACCCAGGAATGCAAGAATGCTTAACTTTTGAACAGCAGTCAATGTAACTGACCAAACTAACAAATGAAAAAAGAAAAAGTATATGATTATCTCAATAGATGCAGAAAAAGCCTTCCTAATAAACTCTTTTCATTCAACTTTGTAGTGGAATTCCTAGCCAGTGCAATAACTTAAGTAAAACAAATTGGAAAGCAAGAAGTATAATTGTCTTTACCTATGCATAACATCATTTTCTTTTTTTTTTAATTTTATTTATTTATTTGACAGAGAGAGAGAGAGAGAGATCACAAGTAGGCAGAGAGACAGGCAAAGAGAGAGGGGGAAGCAGGCTCCCTGCTGAGCAAGGAGCCCAATGTGGGACTCGATTCCAGGACCCTGATATCACGACCTGAGCCGAAGGCAGAGGCTTTAACCCACTGAGTCACCCAGGAGCCCCATAACATCATTTTCTATGTAAAAAAAAAATATTCAAGAACCTACAGAGTTGCAGAATATAAGTTGATTGCATTTTCACATACTAGCAACAAATAGAAATAGAAAAAAATGCTATTTATGGCATCAAAAAATAAAATATTGGGACGCCTGGGTGGCTCAGTTGGTTGAGCAGCTGCCTTTGGCTCAGGTCACGATCCCGGCGTCTTGGGATTGAGTCCCGCATTGGGCTCCTTGCTCTGCAGGGAGCCTGCTCCTCTCTCTGCCTCTGCCTGTCTCTCTGCCTGCTTGTGTTCTCTCTCTGTTAAATAAATAAATAAAATCTTTAAAAAAAAAAAAGATCATAAAAATAAATAAATAGATAAATAAATAAATAAATAAATAAATAAATAATAAAATATTTAGAAAAACAGCAAAATATTTATAAATACATAAAACTATAAAATATTATTGAGAGATTAGCATAAATAAAGAAGATCTAACTAGAGGGGCGTCTGGGTGGCTCAGTGGGTTGAGGCCTCTGTCTTCGGCACAGGTCATGATCTCAGGGTCCTGGGATCGAACCCCACATCGGGGTCTCTGCTCAGCGGGGATCCTGTTTCCCCCTCTCTCTATCTACTTGTGATCTCTCTCTCTCTCTGTCAAATAAATAAATAAAATCTTTAAAAAAAAAGATCTAACTAGAAAGGTTCACACTTTGGAAGATTCAATATTGTTAAGACGTCAAGAGCATGAGTCCTCAATACAAACAAATTTCAAGCTCCCACTGTGTCAAGTCTGTTAATATCCCATTTGTCAAAGAGAGTCACATGGTCAAGCCTAACATCAATGAAGACAGACTATCTTCTACTCCTATGAAGATGAGGGGGAGGAATATAGTTCTGAAGCCACTGAACATTAGTGATATTAGTATCCCTAGGACTTAACATAATACATGAGAAATGGTTGTTGAATAATGACTAAACAAATGTCTTTTTAGAAGAGTGTGCCTAAATATCACTTTATGCTTCAACTTGAAAGGATTCTTCTTTCCCAAATCATAACTAGTGTTACAGCCTTACCCTCACCATGGACATCTCTTAAACTCTACCATTACTATTGTCTCACTTTGGTTGCAAAAGGAGGTATGGTAGAAGCTGAATGGCTGCACCAAAATACATCATTATTGCAAGGAGTAGGAAAATTGCTATTTGTTTCCAGTTTTCTGTAGAGTTGAGATGTAATGGTTGGGTTGAACATGCATAAGAATAGAAAATAACCTTAATTAAGTATTGTCCCTTAACTTCCCTTACATACCTATTCTGTAGAGTTCATTCTTCCCATTCCTTTGGATGGAATTTAGAATCAACCCATTGCCATTTCTTGTCATGCTTAGATAATAAAATGCTCTCTACTTTCTCCAGTTCAGTACATGTGAAGTTTTAAGTTCTATTTCCCCATCTTGAACCTACTGAAGAAGGCAAGGGAAAGACCGCAGTGCCAAAAAGATGAATATGGTCAGTTTCTTCTCTACTTTCCCCAACTAGAGCTTTTTAACTCCTTCCCAACTCACAGTCCCTTCAAGATTAAGAGGGGCATCATTTGGGGCTGAAGTGAGAAGATAGAGATCTCACTTGGCTGAATACTATGCTGAGTTAGTGTCAAGAACTATGAAGGGTCTGAGATTTTATCCTACCTGGAAGCTTACAAGTTGGACAACCATAGTTTCATGGATGCTGCCAGAAAACATAAGAGACTCCTGGATCAGAAACAAAGGACTTTACTACTCATAATCCAGTAAACAGCACGAGCTTGATATTTACATCAGTTTTCCCTGCACCCTGAACCCTATGAGGATAATGCAAAGTGGCTGGGTGGAGCTCAGAGGCAATGGTGTTCACAGGCAAGAACCTTGAGCTTAGGAAACACCAGTGTTTTACAATAGGCTGCAGGCACATCTTACCAACATTTGTCCCAAAAGGGGACATCTTCTTTATAATACCCACCATCAAATAAATCTGCTTTCTGCTCTCGAGAGAAACTATTTCCAACTTCCGTGATGTAGAGATCTTGTGTGTTATATTAATTTCTGAATCCCGGGGCATATGACCTAGCTATAATCCCTAGGCCTATTGCCTAACTCAAGAACATCTTAGGATAGGGAAAAAAAAAAATTTGAGGAAGATGGATGTGTAGGTGACCGTGAAGCATCTGGAATCAAGCTAGGACAGGGTCTGCAGGAAGCAAGTCCACAGGTCCGGCTCCCCCAGCCCTACCTTCCATTCTCAAACGTTCCGACAACATTTTGTGTCCTCTGGTTGCAGGAAAGCTTAAGTTTTACCAGAAGTCTCCATTAAGCTATACACATATCTCATAGATTATACACAATATACTCCTCCAGTTTTTCGTTACTCCCAAGTATAGACTGGTCCTCCACCCACCACTTTTTCTGCTCTGCTCTGTGATGTCATGTTCCCCTCAGGTATTTAGCCAGTTGGAATCAACTCTGCCAGCTGCCTCAGTGAGGCTTAAATATTCTAGAGATCAGCGAAACAAAGAAGAGGCTGTTCTCTAGTAAATACTTGTTGACAAGATTCATCAAGAAATGACTTTCTGTTGCCAGATCATTACATCATGTTCTCGTGCATTTTCTGCACCTAGGAAACCGACCCCAACCCCTCTAGGGAAAAAGAAAGGATGTCTAATAATCTCAGGATAACGAAGGATACTTTGGAATTGTCTTCATTTATGCCAGATATTACATGCAACCCGGTGGGATGGCAAGCTCAACAAAAGGAAAAATGTCATGGAATACTCAAGTGAGAGAACAAAAAGGTTTTCTTCATTTCAAAGAGTTACTTAATTTCTAATCAAGTCTAAAACTTTGACCACCCCAACAATCTGCAGCTCGAGCACCACACAGAAAATTCTGGATCCAATTCTGTTTGGAGCAGTCAGCATGAAATGTAATGAAATTCAAAATAGACAGGATACACATGCTCCAGAGGGAAGTCATTAATACCCATGAATAATGATAAAGCAAAATACCATCTGCCAGGATAATGTGGCAAATCTTTTTAAAATTCCAATTAGCCTTTAAACCAGAAACAGGGAGCAAATATACTCCCCCTGCCATGTGAAACCATGTGTCCTTGATATCTCCATTGCTTTATATGTAGACTAAAATGTGGGTAATGGAAACATTACCCACGTAGGAATAGATTTTGGAGGGTGCATTCATTATTCTTTAGGACATGGGTCCTATTTATGTAGCTGGGTAGATAAAACAAAACATTAAAATCTGCTAATAAGGCTACATATATATTTTCACATATATTTAATTGTAGGGGTGAAAAAATTATCTGTTATAAACACAGCATGTTAATTTTGCTGTAACAATGGGGTTGGGCTTAATCCTTATATGTATATGGAGTCAGAGATAATAAAACATTTCTATCGCCATTATCCTGGGGGAAATTGCCTAGTTTATGATGGATTCAGATATTCTAAGTCATTTTCCTGAGCTGCATTTTATGAGGCATATAACTATTAGAGTCATAATATTCATTATTAGAGCTATTGTCGTGTAGCCTAAAAAGAAATTGTTCTTATTATAAACGTGTGAAATACTTCCACAGGCCAACTAGTCCATCACTTGTCTTTTGAAATGTATCAAGAAGCAAAGCAACCTACTTGTGAACACTAACACTTTCTCAGGATCTCTTGCTTTCCCATGGTCTGGTGTGGTATAAACAGCACTGGAATTAGTATATTCAGAATTTTTAGTCCTCGTGCTCTCATTACAGTTTTGGCAAGTCACTTGGTTTTTGGTTTTTGGAAGTCACTTGGTTTCCTCATCCATAAAATGTCTTCCCTGCCTCAAAGTGCTATCTTAAGAATCAAAAAAAGTAAATGTGAAAAGGATCTTTGACAGAGTTCTAAAACCCTCCAATAGTGGTAATTGGGCGATGGGCATTAAGGAGAGCACGTGACATGATGAGCGCTGGGTGTTACACGCAACTGATGAATCACTCAACACTACATCTGAAGCTAATGACGTACTATATGTGGGCTCATTGAATTTAAATTAAAAAAAAAACCTCCGATAGTAAAAGTCATTTTTATCAGCATGAGGAGATAAAGTAGGCTGCATTGTCTATTGTCTATATTATATTAAGAGGTAGAATTATACATTTAAAAGGAGAACAGAAAGATCGCTCTGCAGGCTGAGTGCCTTGTGTGGAGGCTAGATGGTGTCTCCTTGGGGCTGGAAGGGAAGCAGAGCCAATACCCAGCCTACAGTCTGCATCTCCCAACTGAACTCCAAGGAGGTAAACTTTGATCTGCAGGCTAATCGAATATGTCATAAGGAGTTATGTTGGAATAGAGTGCTACATTCCAATTATTAATAACAATCAATTTCCATCATCCAGAAATTGAAAATAAGTTGAATTATATCATTTTTGTGGGGTATTTTTTTTAAGATTTTATTTATTTCTTGGACAGAGAGAGCGAGAGAGCACAAACAGGGGGAACAGTAGAGGGAGAGGGAGAAGTAGGCCTCCCGCAGAGCAGGGAGCCCAATGCAGGGCTCAATCCCAGGACCCTGAGATCATGACCTGAGCCGAAAGCAGATGCTTAACCATCTGAGCCACCCAGGCACCCCTGTAATTTTTGTTCTTTAAATCCTAAAGTCATTTGATTTGACACACTTCAGAACACAACATCCTCCCAACACTTACTATATCGCAGTGAGCAATGAGAGGCAGAGGAAACTCTAGAAAATTAGGGTTCCTAAAATAATGTGCAAAGCAGGTGATTCAAAAATTTACTGGGACAATCATGCAGGAAGACTTTGGCTTAATATCAACTTATTTCTGTACACCCTTTGGCCTTGCAATTTCGTTTCTAGAATTCTGTCCTAGTGAAACATTACAACGTGTGCACAAGGATGTGTATGCTATTGGAATGGCTTCATGGCTCATGAAGCCATTCCAATAGCAAAGCACAGGAACCATAAATGTACCTAGAGGAAAACAATCGCATCGATTCTGGTACATTCATGTAATGTGAAACTATAAAACATGAGGGAAGTCTATCTACAGGGACTTCTCAAGAGATCTCTAAAACAGCATTGAAAGAGAAAAGCAGCATAAAGTCTGATAAGGATGTGTCAGTATAGGTTCATCAGCTATAACAAATGTGGCACTCTGGGAGATGCTGATGATGGGGGAGGCAAGGGGTAGAGGGGAAATCTCTGTACCTTCTGTTCAATTTTGCTGTGAACCTAAAATTGCTCTAGGAAATAAGGTCTATGTTAAAAAAAAAAAAAAAAAGGCGGGGGAAGCACTTTACAAAGCATTATGGAGGCACCTGGGTGGCTCAGTCAGTTAAGCATCTGACTCTTGGTTTCAGCTCAGGTCATGGGATCAAGCCCCACAGTGGGCTCTGCGCTCAGCAAAGAGTCTGCTGGAGGGTCTGTCTCTCCCTCTCCCTCTGCCCCCACCCAGCTAATGCACACATGCTTACGCTCTAAAATAAAAATAAATAAATAAAATCTTTCCTAAAAAAAAAGAAGAAAACCCCATTTAGGTAAAAAATGAAGCAAAAATAGAGATATATACATAGGTATAGAAATAGAATGATAGAAGATGCATTTCTGCCTCTCCTCCCTCAGGGATGGGGAAGATGTTAGAATGAAAATACTCTGTAATCCTTTATATTACACCCATGGACCATGTTTGAATGTTATAGACAATAAATGCAATTGGGTACTCCTTCTGCAGGCCAGAAAAATACCATGCAATACAACGCTATTAAAACAAACAAACAAATAGTAGGATCGAAGATAAAACAAATCCTGGGTCTGAAAACTAACCAGCTCAGATAATGTTTCAATCTTAAATTTCCTATCGGTTTCATTGCAATCCTAATAGGGAGTCCCACCGAAATGTTGCTAACAAAGCAAGTTCAACAGAATGGCTTTAATTTACGGGATTCGGCTAAAAACCAAGATGCTGGAATCTCAGCATAACTTTAAATTATATATCATTTATTGAAATATAAAGATCTTCATTTACACGTTTTAAAACAAAAACACGAATGGGGCATTTTGTAATACATTTTTTTTTTTTAATCAATAGACCCTACCTATTGAGTTACCTCTCACACATTCGCCACACCACTGTTTTTGGAAACACTGACGACGTATTTTTCTCTTTATTTTTCTAAAATATAAATTTTGGACATTCAAAAGTGCAACAGTCAATGTGCCTGTGGGGAATATCACAGTCAAAAAAATATAAACCAAGGCAGTGATACAGCTCTGTCATAAATGTTTTGGCAGTATTCTCCAAGTCTATATAGAAATACATATATACATATTGATGTATAACATCATTTTATCTCACGTCCCTCTTCACAAAAATAGGACCATTTGTACAGATCGGCAGACCACATTTTAAGGACATCATCGACCATTTAAAAAAGTCACAAATTGTGTTTCTCAGGCCAGCTTTGATTGTCTTCATAAAAATAGAAAGCAGGGAGGATTGGCAAATTTTCATCTGGGGACTTTGCAGGAGGTCAAAAAGGAAATAAATCTGTAATACACTGAAAACACGGTAAAAAAAAAAAAAAATGCAGTCACACACAAACTCAGGTGGGAGTATTCATTAGGACTGGAACGTACTCGTCTGAGAATTTTCATCCAGCCTCATGATGTCACGCAAAACTCAAAGGAACATCAAAATGCAAAGCACCGGCAAAAGAAGGCTGTACAAGAGACAGGGAGCGATCAACAGAATGCTGGAGTTGTGATTCTAGAAACACAAATGTATTTCAAGTCTAATTGGCTCTATGGAACGTAGTCAGATTTTCTGTTTTTAATTGGCCAATCTGGCTCAGTCTTCACACTCAGTATGCAAACGGGGGAGAAGAAAGTTGGAGCTCGCGTGAGACTGCACCAGTGGGGGAGTCAAGTACCTTCCCGGTTACGGCTGCTACATCTTCCAACGCACCACCTGCCAGGAGCACACATCGTGGTGGCACTAATCACAGCCCAGCTTTCTTTCCTACGGTGTCAGCAATTAAGCCCTATTGCAAAGAATGCCAGTGAACCCACACCAATCAGTTTGACAGTTTGGATGGATGTGACAATTTGTCCTGCCGTCTCACCCCAGAATTTCGGCAAAACAAAACAAAACAAAAATTATTTTCACCAAAATATCGACCTGGTTACACAGAGACTTGGGACACTGAATTGCATCATTTTCACGCATGCCGTGGGGGGCAAGTCCAGCTGCCCCACACAGTGGGAAGCAGTGTCTTTACTTCTAGAAGACCTGTCAAACCAAGTGTTTAGCTCTCTCGGCCTCGGCTAAGACTGGAAAGTTAAATGAAAGGCAGCAATCTCTAGAGGGAGGGCATTAAATGTCACTGACCCGAAGCCAAGGATTTAAATAGTAGGCTCCCGGCATGGCTGACTTCTAGCCCAGATCATTTGAAATTGTTCTGTTTCCCATGGCAACTGTCTGGAACCTGAGCAGGTGTTTCCCAAACCTGGCTAATCAAAACAGCCAGGGAATTTATAAAAATACAGGTCCTGCTCCTGGCCAGACTCGATAATTCAGATGCTCTGGGGTGGGGACCTATAATTTGGTGATCCTGGTTGCCATTACATTTGGGAACCAAGGACCCAGGCTAATGCACGTGCAGCCTTCACTAAGCGGTGCCTGTGTGTTCTCATGGTTTCAAACTATGTCTTCATGGGACAGGAGATGAAGGAAAGGGAGCCACAGCCCAGGCATCCTTCTGACTCTTCCAGGGATCATAAAATTTTAAAAATATAGATGTTGGGATGCTTATCACCAGGCATGAAAATGACCTCTGCAAATTCAGTCCTTTTACTGATGATTGTATTTTCCACTGGGTAATAACATGAGAAGTCACGTTAGACATGGGCTTACACCTTTATCGGATTTAGGGGTTTTGTTTCTTTCAAATCCCATCACTTCAGAGGGCGATTAATTGTTTTTAGTACAACGGATTAGGGAACCTATTCAGTCCACTGTTAAAAAACACTGACTTCCTGGAAGACACTACTTTTACTTTGTTCTCTATGTTCAACTAAATTTAATCCACTAAAGCTATTACCATATTTTCTAGAGAAACATCGGTTATTTGATATAAATGTCAAAAACTGTCAAACTTGTCGCCTACTTAGTAAGAATTTTTTTTTAATTGTGCTTTCTCTGTAGGGAAAACGTGTTACACATTACACATTTAGCATTACTGATAGCAGTAGTATTATAAACGTAGATTACAATATGAGAATGAGTTGGTGGGCTTCTAAATGACCCAAATCTAGTAAACAAGATTGGTTAATTGTTATTCTTTATCTCTTTAACACTAAAAAAAAAAAAAAAAGTGAAATGCTATAGTACCAGTACCTTTTAAGGTTCAAAAGTGGTTTTGCATGTACTTCATTGAGGAGCCCAACAGCAGCTGATACCAGTTTTCAGGCAGGAAGTACATGGATGGAATGAGTGGTCTCTTCAGAAGTCCAGAGAAGACAGTTAATACAAATCTAAACACATCCTCGGTTAGACCTATTTACATAATTACAATGCTGGAGTTTTCTCGCAATCGAAGTTGTTGTGTCTGTTGGTATCTCCCCAAATGCCCTTGAAACACAGAGTTCACCTTCTGTGGCCTATCGCTTCCTTGTCCATCCTTCTCCAAACTTCACAGGCCACTGAGATGCTACTGAAGCATTGCCAAGAGGCAAGGCCCACGAAGTTCATTTTGAAATCTCCCATTCAGCCATAGTGAGCAGGCTCCCTGAGGCCCTTGGCTGGGAACTTCTCTTTACACCTCATCCAAGTCCTCCTCCCAAACTTGTGCATTGCAATAAAGTGGTTTGCTTAAAGGGACCCAAGGTGGCTCCAGAAGTGGAAGGTACCCCCTGAATCTCCCAGTCACAGGAAGCTGTCCTCTACCAGGTCTGAGGAGTCTATGCCAATGTCGTCCATCATGTCGATGTCCTCGATGGTTTCATCCTCTCTCTTGATGAAGGTAGAGCTGCTAGAACCTGTCTCGATAGCGCTCTCTTCTGAGGTCTGCGAGCTGGATGAGGGAGAGGATGAGAAAGGTTAAGCCCATGTGTAGACCCATGAGATTGTGGCTGGGTGCCTAGGGTGGCCCCCCAAAGGTAAAGGAGCTCTCCTGCGAGATCCTTTGCCATTCAACCTCGGGTCAACAAATCTGGCAAGATTCTGCCCCCAAGCCAGGCAGTTACTCATCACGCATCTCACCGAAGTGGGCAAAAACGAGATCCCCAGGTTATCTCCACACTTCGGCCTTCCTTTTCTCCTGGCCAATCCTCGAGCAGAGTTGCTAACAAGCTGTGACAATTTCTACCCTCCCTGCTCAGTCCTAATGGAAAAGAAAGTAAGCAGTGCCTGATCCGAAGACAATGAGAGAAGGAAAAGCTCAGAGGGAAGAAATCAGCTGCAAACTACAGCCGGGCCAACCACCTGAGGTCTCTGAAGCTTCCTGAGCGTCCACACAGTGTTCTCAGGATCTGAACCCACACCCCGGGAATGCCTTCCTCCCCTTCCTCTTGACACCATCCCCCACCTCCCCCAGTCCCAGTCTGGAAGGCCAGGTGAAGGCTCTTTACCCTCTAGAGCAGAGGCTGAAAAGGAGCATTCTAGAGTCAGAAAGCTGTGGGTCTGGAATCGTCCATCATGCAGCAGCTGTGGGAGTCCCACCAGTCACGTAGCCCCCAGAGCTTGTTCCCTGGCCTACAGAATGGGAGGACAATAGTCCCTGATGATATTCCTGTTTTCAGGGTGATTAAATAAAGTAATAACCATAAAACACTGAGAACAGTACCTAGAACATACTAACTCTCAATAAATATTAGCTATAATTATTATTATTACTCAAACTCCCACCTGAAAAGGGCCTGAACAGCATAGGATATCAGGAAATAGCTGTTAATTTTCTTACATGTGATCATGCTGATTTTTATAGAAGACTATCCTTGTTTTTTGGGTTTTTTTTTTAAGATTTTAGTTATTTATTTGACAGAGTGAGTGTATGTGTGAGCGTGAGGCTGGGTGGGACAGAGGCAGAGGGAGAAGCGGGGCCTGATTTGGGACTCAATCCCAGGGCCCCAGGATCATGACCTGAGCTGAAAGCAATTGCGTAACTGACTGAGCCACACAGACGCCCTGAGAGTATCCTTATTCTTAGGAGGTGTATGCTGGAATTTCAAATGTTTCAGCAAGAAAAGAAAAAGTATGAGTGTATATATGTGTGGTACATACACATCATATATTTTATTAAATATGTAGTATATAGTATTATAGATTATGTATACACATAAAATAGGGATAACTATACATTATATACTTAGAGAAACCAAATGTGGCAAAATGTTAACAACTACTAAAGCAAAGTGTTAGAGGGGCGCCTGGGTAGCTCAGTTGGTTAAGCGGCTGCCTGGGGCTCAGGTCATGAGTCCAGAGTCCTGGGATTGAGCCCGCATCGGGCTCCCCGCTCAGCAGAAAGCCTGCTTTTCTCTCTCTCTGCCTGCCGCTCTGCTTACTTGTGCTCTCTAGCTCTCTGTCAAATAAATAAATAAAATCTTTTTAAAAAAAAAAAAAAAAAGCTAAGTGGTAGGTGTAGTCTCTCCATTTTTCTGGACATTTAAAATTGGTAACAAAGATTTTTAGAAAAACAATGCTCCCTAGTCTCTAGCCTGTCATGATTCCCTGTCCATCTTCCCGTCTCTGAACCCGTACGACCTTATCGTTCTCCTGCCTGGGATTACAACGTGTCTATATATGTCTTTTTGCCCCCAGCAGGTTATGCGCTGACAGGCAGGCCAGTCGGCTCTCCCCGCGAGGCTCCAGCCGCATGCTGGACACGTGACACGTAAGCCACATATGGGCCGGCCAGAGGCAGGAGGCGTGCACACAGACGCGCACCCACGCGGCAGGAGCTCTCAACCCTGCCAGCTGTTTTCTCCCGTGAGGACCAGGCTTGACTCCTCTGCCTTGCTCCTCTCCTCTCCAGGTCAGCTCCGTTTCCAAGCAGAGAACTGAGCCTGGCAGGTAGGGGCCCATGGGAAACAGTCTGCTGCCCTCCACTCGAGGCCCCTGCGGCCCAGAGAGTTCTTAGAGCTTGCAGGGTCTCCCCAAACTGAGGGTTCCTTTCACAGCCTCACAGATTGGGCCCTGCCTTTGTCTCCATTCCAAATGTGTACTCTATCCTACCCCCAACTAACACCTTGTCCGGGACCCTCCCCGTGAACCCCGGTCCATTAGGCTGGTCTTGATAATAACGTCTTCCTGACAACTCCTCTCCCTGGGAGGCCAGATGGATCTGCTTCCTGGGGCCCTGGCCAGTAGCTGGAGGCCTGAGTCAACCCTTGGATATGGACGCCAACCCTACTAGGACCTGTATTTATGAGACTTCTTTAGACACCGTGATTTGGACTAATGGCCCCCTGCTTGGGGGACTCGGCAGCTGAGTCCTACAGTGGAATCACCCCCTTGTCCTGATGCTCCTGGACTTGGCCTGCTCCTCTCTGCCAGTCCATGTCATAGAGAGAAGGCAAGGGTGTGGCCATGGGGGAAGCTAACTTCAGGGAGACTCAGCCCCAGATTATCCTTGCTGCTCGTCAGGCTTCGTAGCGGTCCTAGAACTGATGACTGGGCTTACTTCTCATTCCCTTCTTACTGACCCAGCACCCCCAAGCCCTCTACAGCAAGCAAGGCCCAGTCTTTCTCATGCCCACTCCCCTCCCAAGGCCAAGCTCCTGAGCCCGAGGAGAGGATTCCACAGGACCACTATGCCTTCCTAGACCCAGAGCATCCCAACTCTGGCATCCCCACCCCTATGATGGACGGAATTGTATAAACCCCCTCAAATTTACATGTCGAAGCCCTAATCCCCATTGTGATTGTATTTGGAGATAGGGCCTTTTAGAAGGTAATTAAGGTTAAATGAGGTCATTAAAGTGGGGCCCTCACCCAACAGGACTGAGGTCCTTGTAAGAGGAAGAGACACCGTGATGCACACACAGAAAAAGACCACGTGATGACACATTAAGACGACAGCCATCTGCAAGCCAAGGAGAGAGGCTTCAGGAAAAACCAAACCTGCCAACACCTTGATCTTGGACTTCTGGCCTCCAGAACTGTGAGAAAACAGGTTTCTATTGTTTAAGCCCCCAAATCTATGATAGTATGGAACAGCAGCCCAAGCTGACCAAGATGTTCCCGATGCTTCCCCCCCCCCCGCCCCCCCCATCAGAGCCACAGTCTCACCCAACCTGGGATAGTCACTTGGGACATACTTTGTACCATTCCAAAATCAAACGTTATCACCCTTGCAGAAGTTCTAATTATCTAAGACAACAACTACCTATCAGCTAGGAGTATTCTCGCCATGTAATAGATGTCAAATTCTGCAGTGCAGTCTCATGTACCCCCAGAAAAGTTCTGGGCACTTTGTTTCTGTTATTTATCAATACAACTTCCTAACTCAACTTAGAAGCAAAACCTTTTCATAACTGAAATATTATTCAGAGTCCCCAACATACAAAATAACCCAAATGGATGGCAGATCTGGGATCAAGTGATACCACAGATACCCAAAGCTCGGAGAAATACTTTGCTAAAAGAATACAAACGTATTTTTGAAATCGTCCTAAGGAACAGTAAGTCGGGGCACTCTGCCCAACCTCCCCTATTCTCCCAGCACATTCCAAAAACAAAAGAACCCAACTATCCTTTTTAAATGACCTGATTCATACCAACAGCAAAGGATGCCGAAATCACAAGGCTCCAAACTAATAATGCCACGTGCTTCTGCCTAAATAACTGTATGTAGCTAACCAAATGAGGAAGAAGAGACAAGAGTATCCTGAATGAAGAGGTAAAAAAAGAGAGAGACTCATACACAACTTGGACCTGGAACCTTGGACCTACCATCACTTTCTTCTGCCTCTGTTCAAGGGCTACGCACAGACCGTGGGGAAGTTGGAGGTGGTCCCATCTTTGGGACTGTGTAAATTAATGACTCTAGTCCTAGCCGGGTGTTAGCATCGCCTTGCTGATAAATTAGTGGATCCAGGTGATGATCACTGGTGGCTGTTAATGTCACAGAAGGGGAGACAGCTGGACGGTGCGTAGCTCCTGATGGATGTGCACAGCACCAGCTTTGAAGCATGCTTGCCAAAACTCTAACGTGAGCCAGATCGCTCTAGACTACCGGCTGGCAGCGAATGCAAGAGACAAAGCACGTAGCGAGACGCACTACGGGATGCAATCAGCAACATTCTGAACGTGGAACGTTACAGGCAAATGCTCCAGTTTCTTTATAAATATCATGCAGAGGGGTAAAAAGGGGCAGGGCAAACATATAGAAATAAGTAACTAAATGCCATGTGTGACTCTTATTTGGCTCTCAGAACAAAACAAATGCAAGACCGTACTTACGAGAGAATCAGGGAAATCTGAACACTGAACACCTGATGCTCTTAACGATTTATTGTCAATTGGTGGGGGAGGGCAAGATAATGGTACCGCAGTTCTTTTTAATGACTTAATAACTCCAGCATTTTTTAAACTAGAGCCTTTATGTTGTAGAGGTACCACAATGGAATATTTATGGGTGAAATGACAGGATGTCTAGGATATGCTTCAAAACAATCCAAGAAGAGTAGATACAGCTCTTCATGCAGTCTGGCCGTGAGATCACAGATGCTCAAGTTGAGTGAGAGGAACTGACAGTTCACTCTTCGCCTTGAATCAGGCAGGTCAGAAATCTCCCATGATACGAAGTTAAAAAGAAGGAAGAAATCAGCCAGGAGGTGCCTGGGCCGGGTTCCCAGAGATTCTAACCTGTGGGTCTGGGTGAAGCGTGTAGATCAGTTTTCCAGTCTCCCCAGGCAATGTGAACTTGCAGCTGGGGTTAAGATCCACTGATAACCATCAGTGTGGGGTAGCCCAGTCTAACCTCTCGCAGCTCTCTCCCCAGTCCCAGGACTCGTGCAGAAAACAGCAAGAGAGGCTTCTAGTTATCTCAAGAATCAGAGCTGCAGTGATCAAACTACCCGACGACTTGGGTCAGAGACTCTCCGCCAGCAGCACGTCCCTGCCTGCTCTATACCTCGCCCAGCCCCATAGGGCCGCCTTAGGATCGTCAGGGAAGCGCTTCCGAAATGAAGCCGACCCCTTGGGGCCCCTGCAGCACCCAGGCGAGCCTCTCCGTCAGGTGCCCTGGGGAGCAGAGGGGGGCTCTGCCGGAAGCCCTACCTGTGTCTGTTCCTCTTGCCCAGGTCTTCCTCCTCAGGGACGGGGTCGATGTCCGGCAGGGGGATGATGTAGCCGCTGTCCGCACTCAGCCTCTGCTCGTCCAGGCTGCCCTCCCAGTCCTTCAGCTTGTCTTCCTCGTTTTTGTAGGTGACGCCGATGTAGGCGTTGTCCGAGTCCACGCGCATGCGCGCCACGGCGGGATGGTCGCTCTTCAGGAAGTCCAGGTGGATCTTCTCGTAACTCTGCAGACGTTCATTTCACACGGTTAGCCAAGGGTCACCCACCGAACTGCAGAAAGGACACTCAGAACTTACTCCCATTGAACCATCTGTGTCTCCAAACTCCCTCACAGATACGGGATTTAGACCGCTGAGGGTAAGTCAGGTGTCAACCCGCCCCAGGTGGGGCACATCAAGAAAGGGCCACCAATGACAGAGATCTCCTGCCAACCTGCCAGTGAGATCTCTCCTTCACCTTAAGATACAAGGAGCCCGTTCTCTGAGTCAGTAGCTAGGGCTGTGCCCTCCCCCCCCACACACACTCCCTTCTCTTGCACTAGCAGGGACCCTTCTGGTCCCCATTACACAGTCTCTCCAGGGCTTGGGTGGGTCCCAGTAAGAGGTGACAAGGACTTCCACTGGGAGCACCATCCCTGAAAACCATCCCTTCCCGATCCCTAGATGCTGGAGAAATCTAACTCCAAACTCATAGACCTTTGATCAAAAAAGACCCCATTTTCAACAAGAGTTCCAGTCTCTTCCCACCACGTCTCACTAACCCAGCCATTACTCCTTTGACTAACCTACCATAATTTCCTTCTGCCTCCTCATTGCTTCACTTCTTCTAGGAGTTGTAATGGGCGGTGAAATAATCAAGAGACAAAAGTATTTAACTCCCAGTTCGGCACACAACCTCCTAACGGAGCTCCTCTTTGAGGAGGAGGAACAACAAATGTGAAGACTCTACACAGCGACTAATCTGACTCGCAGAAACCGAGTTTATTATACAGCTGTGTCTGCGGTTCCTTCCCCGCATCTCAGCAGAAAGTTGTTCCATTCATTAACATATCCTGCTTGGTTCCATGAAATTACATTTGTTCCTCTGAACAATGCTTCCTGTTCCACAAAAAAACACCAGCTGGAGCCACAGATAACAGCTGAGGTTGTTCCTTCTCGTCAGCTGGTAAAAGCCAATTTCACATGGATTTAAGTGCATTCAAATGAGCAACGTAATGGCTGTGGATGCCCCGAGACTTCTAACTGCACAGTAGCTTCAGATCCTCAAATATCTGGAGAATAAAGTGCTTACAGGTGTTGCGCACTTAAGATGAAAGGGGAGCCTAGCAGAAAGGGGAGGGTTTTCAGACATCACTGCTACCAGGAGCCTGGGAGCACTCCAGGAAAGCCAGGCCCCTGGATCAGGCTATCTTTTTCCTCCTCTGAAAACGGTCCTTTAAAACAGGGGTGCTGTTCTCTCGAACAGCCGTCAGCTACTGACGTCTTCCCTTTGCCCATTCCTCCCTTTGCCCATTCCTTTCCACCCATCTGAAAGGAGCCCAGACCAACCTTCTTATACTGTCCAGGCAGCAGATTCTCCACGATCTCACTCAGGTGGTAGAAGGAGGGTCTCTTCTCCGGCTCACTGTGCCAGCACTTCACCATGATCTCGTAGCTGCGGGAGCACAGAACTCAGAGTGGGCACAAGGCACAGTGTCAGGGCACCCCCGCAACCCACAGGTCCCCTGGGCATGAACACAAGGCCCACAAGATGGAGAGGGGGCTCACACTTCACTGGTGGCATGGTCAGGCTTGGCCATCCGGTACCCACTCTTGATCTTATTGTAGAAAGTAGAATCCACCATCATGCCAGGGTAGGGTGTGCCGCCTGAAAACCAAGGGAAACCACCAGGGTTAGCCAGCGGGTGGGACGCTGCTGAGACTCTCAGGGGGACACAGAACCTGCAGAGAACGCCTGGGGATCCCCACTTGAAGTTCTGGTTCTTTCAAGGAAATTAAATGTTATCGTCTCCTCGACTTCACAGGCTTTCCCAAATCTTAAACGTAACCAGGACTTAATGTTGGCCAAGTCAAGACACCCGAGGCAAAAATTCTACACCTTTAGAAAAAGCACAAAAGTGTTTTCCAATGTTTCTGACTATTGGATCTACATACACAAAGCAAAATAGAAAAGCAAGAGAAAATTCGGAACCACGGAAGGCAAAAAAATCATTTTCACTGCAGCACCTGGGTGGCTCAGTGAGTTATAGCCTCTGCCTTCAGCTCAGGGTCCTGGGATCGAGCCCTACATCAGGTTCTCTGCTCAGCAGGGAGCCTGCTTCCTCCTCTCTCTCTCTCTGCCTGCCTCTCTGCCTACTTGTGGTCTCTCTCTGTCAGATAAATAAATAAATTATTAAAAAATCATTTTCACCAAAAATGTTCAAATAACTAGAGCAAAAGTCAAAGCTGGGGCCTGAACTATCTAGATAACTCTCTGCTTTTAACAGATTATGAGACTCATTCGAGTCGCCCACGGGGATGACCCACCATGACATCCGAGCAGGAAGAACTGGGATCGAAAAAGGAGACGAGGCAGGGAGGAAATCCTTCCCTACAGAACTCAGGAAACATTTCACTGTGTATGGCCAAGGCCAGATCAAGTTTAGTTTCCTCTCTAAAGCCTTCCAAAACTAGTGCAGGCCTCCCTTCTTTCTCTCCCATTACAAGTTGAAACCGTTTATTGCCACGTGGAAGTCTTGCCTCTCCAAACAAGCTAAGGTCAAGGTCGTGAATCACTCCTCCCTCCTCCCTCAGGGTCCTCTCCTGGCAGCGTGGGGTACCTGTATCATTCGGGTCATGGTGACTGACTCACTGAATGACCAGGTCCCTCTCCTCCTCCACAGCGATGACCAGGAAGGCGAGTCGCACCCGTTCGCTCACCATATTACTTTTCACCTGAGCACTGATCACCATGAAGGACGGAGAGGCAACTCTCCACCGGTGAACCTACTATACCCACAGTCCCCAGTGAAAAAGCAGCTGGGGCGTGGGTGTCCCCAGGAACACTTCCAGTGGGAGAAAGTCACTCTAGCACAGCCCAAAGGAGAGGAGGGTCACAGGCTAGAGGTGAGGGAACAGCCCCCCAAGACTCCCAGCTCAGTCCGCATGGGCGTACACCAGCCACAACTACACAATTCATCATTCAAAGCAGCGGCCGCACCCTTGACTCGCAGCAAGTATCTCAGCATCGTTGACACCCTGGAGCTTGGAAAACAGTGTTTCCCTTCCAGTGTTGTTGCAAAACCACCCAAATAAGCAGAGATGTCAGCCCCGTACCAAGGGAGAAGATCTCCCAGAGCAGAATGCCGTAAGACCAGACGTCACTCAGCGTGGTGTAGAGATTGTCGAAGATGCTCTCAGGGGCCATCCACTTCACGGGGAGGAAGGTCTGCATGGGGAGAGGGAGGAAATTAAACCCAACGTCCCCACTGATGACCTACAGCAGCAGAAATAATAGGGCTTCCCTTTGGCCTAATAATAACTTGCACTAATAACCTTGCCCACGAAATCTTTGTTTTTTGTTCAGCCCTCTGCTCCCCACAATCAGAATCTGAGGGCCTGGCACCTAGTAGGTGCTCAATAAACATCTGATGAAAGACAGATGGGCGATGTTGCCTCTTGTGTCCTCCCAAGGAAGAGCATCCAAAAATATTAACTCTGAATGTTTACCCAAAGAGTGGGAGCCCTGAATGCCATTTGCAGATTTGATAGAAGTCAGACCTGGTCTCTTTGGAAATGAACGCATGTACACAGGCACATGTGAGAAACAGCTAACACTCGCTGAGTGCTCGTTATGTACCAGGCACAGTTCTAAGCACGTGACATTAAAGTCACTGAATCACCCACGGCAATCCAGGGGATAGGTACTGTTATCAGGTCACTGCTACTGAAAGGGAAAACCAGGGCACAGAAGGGGCAAGTAACGTGCCCCCAGTCTCCAGGCTAGTAAGTGCTCGAGCCAGTACTCACGCCCAGGCCGTCTGGCTACAGAGCCTACGCTTCTCAGACTGATTCCCTGGAGCCCGTTCCTGGGTTTCATGGACTCCACGTTAAAAATACGGACCCTGAGTGGCCAGAAGCGACACCTGGTTTTAGAGATCGAGTGAGGAAAGACGAGCATGCCCAGGGAGCGGAGGGAGCACGTACGCTGCCTTTAGACACGTAGTTGGAATCGTGCATGATGTCTCTGGCCAGGCCGAAGTCACAGATCTTCACGATTTTCCCTTGCGCCAGGAGGACGTTTCGAGCAGCCAGGTCCCGGTGGACGCACTGCACGCAAAGGGACAAAACGACAGCCTGTCCATCTGCCACTAGCCAACGGCAGCCCTACGAGACGGGCCGCCTCACGGGGGAGCTGGGAGCTGCTGGGAGCTGCGTGACCCGCCTCACGGAGGCTGTCCCGGCACAGAGAGCGTGCCTCCTCCAGGCTCTCCTCCCAGCCACTCCCAAGAGGGAGAAAGCTCTAGAGCAGGGTAGACACCTGATGATAGCAGACCCCCTACTACGCTTCGGGGAAAAGGAAGAGAGAAGCAGGCCTTCTACGCTCACCTCACTCAGACCTGGGGCCTGGATCTACAGAGAACTCTGTTCCACCAACGCACTTACATTTTTCGAAGCCAAGAATTCCATTCCTCGCGCAACTTGATAGGTGAAGCTCAACAAATCCAACAAAGTAAGGCCTTCTGAGTTATCGTCCGAAAGGAGGTTTTTGACTTCTGAGTCTGCAGAGAAGGAATGAAGGGTGTTGGCCCTGGAGGAGGGCGTGAAACATCCCCCACCGGGACCCTCCCATGGGGCTGGGCCACTTGTCAGTCTGTGGAGGCTTATCCAAGGAACGGATCTAAGATTATTTTCCTATAGTGTTTCCAGGCCTCATGGGTGGGTATGTAAGCCACGCAAAGGTCCTACCATTAAAAAGAAATCTACTCCCAGAAACCTCTCTCTGGTTTCTATACATATACATCCATAAGGACCAGCCTAGTGGGTTCTCACACATATCTTGTTGTTTGCCTCCCAAATTTCTTTTTTCAGCCTTAGTTAGCAAGTTACCTCAGCCACCTCTTAACACACACACACACACACACACACACACACACGCAAAATCTTCCATGATAAATATACATGAGGCCCTTTGAAAAGGTAGCTTCTAGGAATCCGCCCCCCCCCGACACACACACTTTTTTTTCCTCTCTTGTTAAAGCCACCTTCACAGTGTTTGGCTCATTTCCTGAATAAAATCCAGCCCCAGTCAGACCAGAGGTAACAATCTTAAAGGTCAGTGCCAAGGACTTTGCCTTTAGTTCCTTTTGTAACTTGTCCACTTTCCCCAGTGAGTCCCATCTGGAAGGGTCCCAGGGTTTTCGAGGAAGGAGGGAATCTAGGCCAGCAGTTCTTATTTCTTTTTAAAAATTTTCAGGCAAGTGAAGAGTAGCTGAAGCCATTCATATTTTTCCAGCCAGCTAGGAGAGGCCAGAAAGCAGAGGTCTGCCTGCCAACGGGGCCCGGGCTGAGTATGAATTAGGTTCCCCTGACATCTGGAGCCAGGTCCAGCCGAGGAAGCAATGTAAACTATTTTTAACAACACAGGAGGGGAGAGGAAGCCCTGGTTCCGACAGCTCTCATTGGCTAATCTTTTAAAAGGGCTTGGAAGTGTACCCATTTGGCAACGAGAAGTGAATGGAACTTGGAACTGCGGCAATGGAAAATATTCTGGTATACTGAGCTTTGCAAAACAAGCACATTCTTTTTTAACAGATTGTACCTTTCACTTAAGAACCCTGCAAGCATTCAGAGCATTTCGGTGATTTTCAAAATAATTTCCATGGCAGCTCAACACTTTGGTGCTTTGACTAATGGGAGGGCTCAGGCCCAATAACACGGACGCACAAGACGTGTCAACATCAGACCCAATAGTAGCGTCCTCCCTGCTCCAAGCCTGGGATTAGATGAGAACTTGGAGTGGCCCATGCCCCCACCACCCCAGAAGTGGGGTGGTCCATTTGCTACGGGTATCGGCTCCCTGGACTTTATAAATCAATGCAATCCTGCCACATGCTCATCTGTTTTGAAAGGTGAGACAGACCTTCCTTCAAACAACAACAGAAATACCTGACACTCTCGTCAGAAAAATACAGCCTCCAATTGTCTACTTTCCAGGGCCTATCACAAAGTGGATATTAACAAAGCTCCAAGTAAGGACTACTAAACTCCTAGATACCGGAGAATTAGAGAACTGAAATTTTTAAAAATAATATTAGGAACCAATAGAAGATAGCCAGAAGATAGCCAGTTTTTAATTTTGCCAATAAGGGCACGGGGTAGGGGGGCGGGAATCAGTGATCACCATACTTTCATTAAAAAAAAAAAAAGAAAGGAAACATTAACACCAAAAAAGGAAGATAATTATAACAGGATACACCACTCTTTAAAAGGGTTGCGTTTAAAGTGTGAAAATGCATTGCATTAAGTGTTTACTCTTTCTCTTCTTTTCAAGTCACAGGCCCCAAACTTCTGAAAGCACGTCACAGACGGCATTGTGCAGACATGCAGTTAGGGACCACGGGCTGGCATGGTGCCTGCTCACCTTCCTCTGAGGTTTGTTTGTTGTTTTGTTTGTTTGTTTAAGTAGACTCCACACCCAGCCTGGAGCCCAACGCCTGGGCTTAAACTCACGGCCCTGAGATCAAGACCGGGGCTGAGAACAAGAGTAAGAGGCTTAACCGACTGAGCCACCCTGGCGCCCCTTCCTGAGTATTTTAAGTGCCAGTTTCCACCGCTATCTGAAAATAGAGCACTCCTATGAGCCCGAGTGTAAACCAGAACGGTATAAAGCAAAGAAGCAATTACTAGGGGCATCTGGATGGCTCAGTGGGTTAAAGCCTCTGCCTTCAGCTTGGGTCGTGATCTTGGGGTCCTGAGATCGAGCCCCACATCAGGCTCTCTGGTCAGTAGGGAGCCTGCTTCCCCCTCTCTCTCCGCTTGCCTCTCTGCCTGCTTGTAATCTCTCTCTGTCAAATAAATAAATAAAATCTTAAAAAAAAAAAGCAATTACTGTTTTGGAAAAACCAAAAGTCCTTTCAGGACTTCTTTCAGTGCGTGAGAACGCGTACTAGGGGAGGTCTTTCATAACAGCAGAGCGGCAGAAACCCAGCTTGCGGAGAGCAGGGGAAACCTGGGCCGCATTAAACCACCAGCAGACGCAGAGTGGACAGTGACAGTTGTACCTAACACAGATTTCTTCTTGTACGAGGCTGGGCGATCATACAGCGATCTCTGAATGTCCGAGTATTTAGAAACCTCTTTCCTTTCCAGCATGGGGACGTACTGTGTAGTGTCAGCCTGCTTCATGTCCATGTAGTCACCGTTGTTTTCAAAAGATAAAATAACATAACTGTAACAACAGAAGAAGAAACCTTGTTTAGGGTGCTGCCCCCTGGGAGCAGGGGCCGTAGGTACGCGAGGCAGTGCGGTAGGTAAGGGGGCAGTGGGAGGGGGGGCAGGGGCGGGGCGAGCAAAAACAAAACCAGCTGCACCTTCCACGCGGGGCAGTCCGGTAGGTGAGACGGGCATGAACCAGTAATCACACAAATACCTGGGTCATCTCCACTCAGGTGTGCCTGTCTTTATTCCTGCTCCGTTTTTCAACTCACCGGCCGCAAACCTGGGCCATACGACCCCAAGGCTTGAGCAGATGTTTCCTGCTCCTTAATAAATTCAGTGCTGATTTGGGGTCCATCGAGTAACTCCATATAAAGTGAACTTGCACTTTCTGATCTTACAGAACTTGAAGTCCACACAGAACTTTATAGCTCCTTGCAGGTGGGGTTACGACCACCGGCTTGACTTCTAGGCACAAGTTCAGTAAGGGACAGAATCTCAAACTTGGGGGTCCTCAGGCAGTTTCTCACAAGATACCAGCAGGCAGAGCCGCGTCTTGCAGGCCTGAAGTGGACCACACCTTAACAGCCGAATGGCTCCCAGAATGATTCCAACTCTTGCTTGCATTCAAACCTCTCAGCAAGGCCTCCCCACGTGATATCTGGTCCCAAACACCTGCAGACAGGGACGTCCCGGCTGCATCAGGGGATGACAGGAAGGGTAGCAGGCCTCTAAGTCTTAAGCCCGCTGGTACTGGGCCTGCAGACACGGATTCTATGGGGACACGGGTTGTCTCCAGCGGTGAGGTTTATAAGCCAAGGACTCACGTCCCTCTGCACCCACCTTCGTGTGCTGTCATCCGCAGGGTTCAATCCAAAAATGTCCAGCTCTTTCTTAGGCTTCTCTGGGTGGCGGCTCAGGAAACTATCCCTATTCTTATGCAAATAGTTGACCAAATCCCCGTAGAAGCAGTACTCAGTGATGATGTAAATAGGGCCTGTGGGAACCAAATGCAGTTAAGCAATGGGCATGAAAATGAAGAACAGAAAAGCCTTGAAACGCTATGTTTGCACTGACGGGAGATGGTGCTCAAAAACAAGGAGCTTCCGGGGCGCCTGGGTGGCTCAGTGGGTTAAAGCCTCTGCCTTCGGCTCAGGTCCTGATCTCAGGGTCTTGAGATCGAGCCCTGCATCTGGCTCTCTGCTCAGCAGGGAGCCTGCTTTCCCCCCTCCCCACCCGCCTCTCTGCCTACTTGTGATCTCTCTCTCTCTCTGTCAAATAAATAAATAAATAAAATCTTAAAAAAAACAAACAAACAAGGAGCTCCCAACAACTCGGTGGAAGTCAGGCAACTCCGTTCAGGGGACTTATATTTGCTGGCATGTGTGGAGGTAGAGAGTAAGGACTTAAAAAAGCCTGGGCAGGCTTCGCAACTAGAGCTCTTCCATAAAAATTCTCACTCCCAGGTCAGGAAGCCTACCTGACTTGGTACAGGCTCCCAGCAAGTTCACAATGTTTAAATGCGGCCCCAGGTGAGTCATTATCTTCAGTTCTGACATGAGAGCTTGTTTCTCACTGGATCTGGCTGTGGCTGTTGAAGGAATAAATCACACATCAGTTCAAGCGATCTACCTCCCAGAGAAAGCCAGTAACGTGGCTAATCCCATGACTGGATATCATTTTATTTACCGAGAGTCTAAAAGAGAAACAGTGACTTGGTTTAGACTCTAAGAACTCATGCCTAGGCTTGAAGGTAAAGAGAAGTCACCAAAAATAACGACTCTTGATTTTCCAACATACAGGCAGTGAGAATCATCTAAATAACCCAACTGAGAAAAGAGCCTAAAGAGACAGAAAACCTAGAATCGGAAAAAACCAGTATCTGGTCCTAAATGTGGCACGTACTGGCTGTGTGATTTTGAGCCATTCACTTGACGGACCTGTTTTCAAAAAAAAAAAAAAAAAATCCCAGGAAAGGGCACTTACGTTTCAGCATCTTCACAGCTACTTTCATGACAGGCTGGGAGCGGCTTAACCCATAGGCAGTTCCTTCAACCACTTTCCCAAACGCACCAGATCCCAGGATGCGACCTGTGAGCAATCAGAACCATTAACACAGGCGGATCTTGGCGACGCCCCGTCGGTTTTGTTCACCAAGGCCAGCGGTAGGCATGCGCGCGCACCCGGGGTGGGGGTGGGCTTATGATTCCTGCAAGTCGGCACTTCAAGACCAGAATGGAGCCCACAGGGAAGAAAATCAGTACAATCGCTTTTGTCAAAGAACATTTGCAAGGGGAAGGGAACCTCAGGCAGGAGTGAGGAGGCCGCATCCCTCCCTGGTGTGAGCTCCAGCCTGGGCGCCCCCTCCCTCCCCCGCCCCAGGCTCCAAGGCCCGTTTCCTGTGGCTCGAGCGCAAACCCCCTGCTTCTCCACCCTTCTGTTTTCCACACGCAAAAAGAGGCATCTTTTGCAGCACTAAGTCCTTCTCCACTGGAAATCCCTCAGTATTCGAGACCTCGCTGATTCCGGGGCGTGAGGAAGTGAACTTCGGCTGGTGTCCTTGCTGCCTGCTTGTCTGTCGGAAGGACCAGGAACGTCAAAGGCTAACCGCGCCCCGGGAACGGGAGCGCACGCTTGGCTCCGAGCTCGAGGCCACACAAGGAAACGGAAGCTGCCGTCCCCACTCTCCGAGAGAGCCCACAGTCTAAAAGGAATTTTTCCCAGAGTATCAGCCTCGCCACGCCGAGCCAAGCCCGGGGGAGACTCCGCTCATACGGGACTAACAACCAGCAGTGCATGTTTGCATGTGTGCATTGCGGGAAACTGTACGCGGAAACGTACGGCTGCCTTTGGGGAATACACAGGAGCAGAGACACAGAAATGCCTCTTAGCGTGTTAGGGATGTCCCCTTTCCCCCCACACACACATTTCACTACTTAAAATTCCTTGGCTCTTTTTGTAAAAACAACGGGTGGGGGGGAGGTGACAGGGATGCGACTGGTGGGAGGGAGAGATGATAAAGCTTCGTTTCCAGCACAAGTAGTTGACATTGGAAGTAGCTAGGACATCTTGTCTGATTTTGGCTTAAGTAACTATTTAAGAAGATCTAACCTTGCTGCACTTTGCAATGAGACAAGTGGGTCAAGTGTATTCCCAGTGACACGACTTCTAGCTCTTTCACTTGTCTTTTTTTATTTTTTATTTAGTTCATATATACAGTATTATTAGTTTCAGGGGTAGAATTTAGTGATTCATCAGTTGCAAATAACACCCAGTGGTCATTATATCAACTGCCCTCCTTAATGCCCATCATCCAGATACCCCAACCCCCAACCCACCTTCCCCTCCAGCAACTTCAGTTTTTTCCTTATAGTTAAGTGTCTCTTATGGTTTACCTCTTTCTCTGTTTTTATCTTATTTTCTCTTCCCTTCCCCTGTATTCATCTGCTTTGTGTCTTTGTCCTGTTTTCATTCATCCAGAATGTGATTTAAAAAAAAAAAAAATTCCTTGAACTAAGGCTTCATGTACTCGGTCTCAGCCCAAGATTGAAATATCTGAAAAGTTTGTGGTAAGTCGGCTTGATTATTTTTACATGTTTTGCTTTGAAAAGGACCTATATTTTTATGTTCTATATTTTAAATATACATTTCTAAAGAAGTATCTAATCTATCCTCGGAATGGACTAGGTTAAAATACCCTGTGTGGTGGTTCTCATTCAATTCTCATCTGTTCCTTTTCAGTCACAGAAATTCATCTCCTCAATCTGTGTCACTCCCAAAGCAAAGCCATCTCGATGAGTATCTTTGGCAGGACCTCCTCACATTCTCTTTTCTTCTTGTATAATTCTCTTTAACCATAATTTGCTATAGAACAAGATTTTTATTTTTTTATGTTTTTATTTTTTTTAAGATTTTATTTATTTATTTGAGAGAGAGCATGAGCAGGGGGAAGGGCAAAGGGACAAGAAGATTCCCCGCTGAGGGCGGAGCCCGACGTGGGATTCGATCCCAGGACCCCGAGATCATGGTCTGGGCCGAAATCAGACGTTTACCTGACTGAGCCACCCGGGTGCCCCTGGAACGAGATTTTTTTATAAAAACCACGGCAGTGATGCAATTAACTCATTTTCAAGACAGAAAAATATTTCTGAAAGCCAATTTCTATTGCCTAGCGCTTCGTGAGCACAGGTTCAGATCTCTTATTCCTGCACAAGGCTATAAAAAGTAAAGTTATATCCAAATCGCAGGGGAGTCTTGGGAGATCACCCCAGGAGGTGCTTACCAAGCACAAGTCCATCTCTTGGAAACTCCCATCTTGAGTCATAAGGCAGCTGCATCGGGTCCACATAAATGTATTCATGCCCATCGGGGCTGATGGATTCAATGACCCTCCAACGAATTTCATACCTCGGTTTCTACAAATGAGCAGGACAGGTAACGGGTGAATTACCAAAGCCCAGAGGCACCGAAGCTTAACCGCAGCTAAGTGACCAGACACAGCAGGATCGACACGTTCAACACACAATTCCTGAGCTCCTTCTCTGCGCCAAGCCCTGACCTAGGTTGCCGTTCTTCTTGTTCTTAGGGCTTCAAGGTTTTTCATTCTTTGAGAAAAATACCCACCTGTTTCCAAATGACAACCAGGACAATAAGGGAGATGATCACAATCACCAACAACACGAGGACCGCAGCGGCCACGGTGAGTTCAGAACGCAGCGCTGAAGGAGAAAGACAGGAAAGTGAGGAAAAATTTGCACAAACACCGCTGCAGGAGGGTGGGAAGGCGAAGGGGTCGTGTTTGGGCCAGAAACCTCTCGTGTCTGGGGGAAAGGCATCAAGGCCGCCTGGCTCATTTTAAGGATGCGCAATCCCGTCTCTCAATCATCTACCTACATGAAACTACCCCAGATCTTCCCTTAGAAGAGAGAGGGGACAGAATTCCATCACGGGAATGCAGTACTTGTTCTGAAGGTGCCACAACCTTAACCTTCTAGACAGAACGTGGACTGGAATATAAAGACTAATAAATGAGATCGAAAGGCACGTTAAGTTCAGTTTATTTTGAAAGGTCGTATTTTGTATATATTATACTTTGGGCTTCGTTGATTTCTTTTTCTTAAAGAATGCAACCTGTCTCAACAGTTAAACGAGCAACAAGGCAGAAGATCCTCCTTCCCCATCGTCCATCCCCACAACCACACTACAGAGACAGACTAACTATCCTGCTAGACAAGCAGAATGCCTCTGATGCCTCTGCAAGGTGCAGTCTGGAGTTGGAATCTGAAAGGAAGGGCTCCCACGTGAAAGCCCAGGGAAGGTCCTTTAAAAGCATTCAAGGCTGAATTTCTGCCTTGGGACCTTCATTCCTTTAGGACCCCATCTGGGGTTCAAAGTTCTGCCTGCGGGGGGAAGGGCTTGGCTGACGACCAAGAGCAACTCACTGGGAGCCACCAGCTTCAGCTCTCGGCTCTCGGCCCCAAGGAGGTTCTTGGCCAGACACCGGACAGCGATGGTCTCCTCCACTCTGGTGAACGTCACTCGTCCCTCCACAGTACTCCTGTCTCGGGGGTGGACCTCCGTGATAATGTTTGAGAAATTGTTGGCCAAAATCGCCCATGAAGTTTCATTATTACACCTGGAGAGAAAAAGGACATAAGTCTAGAGCCAGTTATTGGGATAATGGAGGTGAGCAAAGCAGAATCATCGATGGTGGCAAGCCATCCTGGCCTTGCCTACATTTCAGGGTGCTACAGGTAGACTTCCTTATTTTATGTGCATATTAACACTGAAACTCATTTGCACAGACCCGAGAGAGGATAACCTGTATGTGGATAATGGAAAGTTAATGGTTGATGAAGCAGGCAAAGTAGAAGTAAGTTCCATCAAATATGACTACCAATCCCAAGCCTTGAACCCATGATCCAATGGAATAGAGCCACTTCAAGAATGTTTAACTGTCCCAATGGCCCAGCCCTCGAAAAAGCCTGGCTCCCTCCTCTTCTCCCCACCTGCACCATCAAGAGCCCCTCGGGTGTCACTAGGGTTAGACTGATCTGCTGGCTGGGTTATGAGACCTAGATTCTAGCCCCAGTCAAGATCCAAGTCTGGGCCCTCTCTCTGCCCTAAGAAGGGGAAGGTCTAGGAGTCTCAGCCTCCAAGAGAAACAATCAAGGCTTCTGGACGCAGTCACCACGGATGGACGTGTGAGCACATTGCTCGAGTGCACATCAGAGAAGGGAGGCGGATGGGGGCGTAAAGGAGGAACTCCCCCTGGACAGCAGGTAGGCAAATCCTCATTTGCCTCCAATGAGGCAAGCGGTCACCGTGGGCAGGACTGTCATCTATGTTCACATGCCAGTCTACCTACCAAATAAAGCTCACCCCATAAGCACTCTAAGGTGAAGCGGGCTAAAAATCCTCTCTTAGAGCTGTGGTCCTTTACGTTCATCTCCTTTTCTGATTAGGCACCCCTGGAGGGTCTGGTGAGAGCCAGGGACCTTCTCCTTCCAGCCATTCACAACCACACAGGTGCACGGGCATGCGTGCCATCCACGCATGCACACCACGCCCGTGCTTAGGACCTTAGCCTGCAGTTTATGAGACTTAGGCCCAGGAAGAATCACAAACACAACAGAAGGGCCAGCCAAAGAAAGAAAACGCATCTGAAGTTCTCGGTATCAAGGAAGAAACATTCTGACCACCAATGAGAAAGAAACCTCTCGTTTCCGTACTTCTTAATATCCTTGCAAATCATCCACTCGATGTCAGGAAGAGGCGTCCCTTCAGCGGTGCATCTCACGGTCTGTCCCCCCGTAGGGCCGTGGTGGTCGTCGACCAAGTCCAGAATGGACGAGGGAACTGCAAGAGGTGAACAGCCATCAGAATCGAACAGTCTGGGTCCCAGAACTCCTGTGAGCCCCAGGTTCACAAAATTCAGGTTCAGAATTTGTCCCCGTTGCATTCGGACCTGCCAAGTGGGTAACCACCCAAGAAGGGGCTGAAAACAGTTATGTGCTCCACTTGGGGGAGACGCCCTTGGTTAAGAGCATTTTCGCAGTTTCAGTGTTCAGGGATTTTTGTCCTGTGGTGTTCTAAATCTGGAGTGAGAAAAGCAAAAGGCCCCTGTGGTTATTTGGTTTGAAAGGCAAGGAGGCTCTTAAAATTGTATTACAGCTTGGGCTTCAACTAATGGATTTGGCCAGAGTATAGTCTAAAGCAGCATTTACCAAAGTGCATCTGTGGAATGTGACTAGGTTTTAAAGATATTTTTTTTAAGCCATGATCAAATAAATGAGAAATATGCTAATATTGTACCACAGATTTACTGTGAGGGTCAAGTGCGTCCCCTAATGCAGTCCCAGGCACATGGTAGGTACCCAGTGAGCAGGGGTTGGGCCTGAACGTGAAGAGACCGAGGCACTCCCTGCTGGTAAGGGCCGTTGTGCAATCGATGCCGGTGAGGGAAGCTAAGCAAAAAGGCCAAAACTTTCTGGAACAACCTGAGGTCATCTGGACCACAACGCCTCCCTTTCCTCTTCCAAGAACTGGAGATGCCAGACTGAGAAGCAGGTGGTGGTGTAAGCGAGGAATTCCCCAGACTTTCAGAGCAGCCTGGAACTTCCCAGAACTGTGTGAATTCATAAGGCCAACAAAAGCTCTCCCTGACAGGTGACATCTATACCTGCTGCTTCTTCCATAAAGTGTTGCTTTTCTCTTCATCCTCTGGGAGAAAAGTGCCAGGCTCTCCTTGGGGGGCACTCACTCCCTCAGTCATTATCTCTACACTGCCTAACGCACCTTGAGTTAAGAGCTCAAAAGTATAGCTCTTCACGTCGTCTTCATTTTGAACAACAATCGTGTAATGGCCACTGTCTTCCTCCTTCGCACGGATCAGCTTTAATTTGCTCCGATACCTGAAACGAAAAGGACTTTGTGTCAGCAAGTCATAGCCAAACAGATGCCAGCTGTTCCAACAGTTACCATGTTCATTCTCAAGTTTGTTTTTGTAAAAAGTAAAAACATCTTTTTTTTTTTGTCTACATCATCACTTTTCTGGGATTGTCAGTGCCCTTTCTACACAGTGAAGATCTGACTTACAGACACTTACTTCTTTTTTTTATTTTCTCTTTTTTAAATTTATTTTTTATTAACATATAACGTATTATTTGCTTCAGGGGTACAGGTCTGTGAATCATCAGGCTTACATAATTCACAGCACTCACCATAGCACATACCCTCCCCAGTGTCCATAACCCAGCCACTTCCTACCCCCCAGCCCCCAGCCACCCTCAGTTTGTTTCCTGAGATTAAGAGTCTCTTATGGTTTGTCTCCCTCCCTGGTCCCATCTTGTTTCATTTTTCCCCTTAATTATTAAAAGAAGACCAGACATCTTGAGACAAACAACAGCTCATGGGGCTAGAACAGCAATCGGTTCTGGTCAAAGCCTGACTTCTGAACAAAAGTAGACACATCCCACCAATTTTCCTTTTCAAAAACCAAATAACAAACAAAACTTGATTTTTACCTTTTTAGAAACACTTGCTTCTCCTAACTATCCATCATTTAAGTGGTTCAGCCAAACAATGGGACACCATTGGAAGAAAGAATATGGACAGTCTACACGCTGACATGGAGAGATCTCCAGAATTTAACATTCCTACTTGTGGGTATTTGCTTAAAGAAACTCTGTAAGGTTTCAGAAGAACCAGGGCACCTGAGTGGCTCAGTGGGTTAAAGCCTCTGCCTTTGGCTCGGGTCATGATCTCGGGGTCCTGGGATCGAGCCCCGCATCGAGCTCTCTGCTCAGCAGGGAGCCTGCTTCCCCCTCTCTCTCTGCCTGCCTCTCTGCCTACTTGTGATCTCTCTCTCTGCCAAATAAATAAATAAATAAAATCTTAAAAAAAAAAAAAGGTTTCAGAAGAACCTAATGAAACTAATAAAAGTACTTCACTCAGCCTGGGGAGGCAGGGAGACCAGGGCAAATGGCGGCAGGAATGGAGCAAGGCTTCTTACGACGCAACTTCTTGATGCTTAAATACTAATAAAGCACAAGATTGCATCACCCATTAAGAGAAATTAGAAAAATCTATTTCTTCATACTTTATTAAAGGGAAGTTCTCCCTGAAGATTTCTTCCATGTATTATAAATGACATCTGGCTCTGTTTGTTTGTGTGGGTTCATCAATAAAGTATTTGCCCATTTGACTGCCCTTCTTTTTAAAACCACAGGGGTGCCTGGGTGGCTTAGCAAGTTAGGCAATTGCCTTCAGCTCAGGTCAGGATCCTGGGGTCCTGCAATCAAGCCCCACATTGGTCTCCCTGCTCAGTGGGAAACCTGCCTCTCCCTCTCCCGCTCTCCCTGCTTCTGCTCTCTCTCTCTCTGTCAAATAAATAAATAAATCTTTAAATAAATGAATAAGTAAGTAAAACAGCATAGTGCCGAAAAGCAACAGGATGGATGGGAAAAGCGCTGGTCGCAAAGTGAGAAGAGCTGGGGCATCACCGAAATTCACCACGCCTCAGCGTCCTTATGTATAGCGTGGGATAACTATTATATGCAATAGCACAGTGTCCTTTCCAGAATTAATTAAATGAACTTATATGTGTGGAAGGATTTCGAAGGCCCAAAGGTATACTGTAAATGTAGAGTCTTCTAGCCCAAGATGGCGGGCACCAGCACCAGTAACAGGAGCACAGTGGGCTGGTTTGTCCTCTGCTGAGCATACGGGACGTACTTCAGGTCGGGACTCGCTCCGTGAATCCCCACAGGCACTCCTGGCTACTGGTCACCACACGACCCTCTGTCATTCATTGTCTCCACTCGCTCAGCCAAGGAAACTGGTGGATGCACTAGTTCAAAGCTTCGGGAGTCCATATCCCCCATTCAGCGTATTCCTCCTTATGTTCCCTGGCCCACCACAGCGACTAGGCAAATCTGTGCTAGAGGAGCTCTTGAATTACTTTCACAGGCAGCTTTCCTGCACCTCTCGATTGGTGAGTTTGTCTTATCATAACTATCGATTATGGCCTGCAGATAGCATTCCTATGAGCATCGCCAAGTGTTAGCTCTGCCAGGATTACCCCGTTCCTCTCTGGCCCCACAGCCCAATGGAGAGTTTGGCACTGCCCGTGTCTTTGCACACCTTCACCTCGTGTCATCGGAAAAGCCCTCCAGATTCAGCACTCAACACTTTTTCCCTCGCTGTTCTCCAGAGGCTCTAAAATTCCGTTTGCTCAGATACTACTTCTCAACGACACGTGGGACTTAGTTCAGAAAGAAGAAAGCAAATACCAAGGTGAAGTGAACTGATGAGAGAGAGGGTCTTCCCCTCTTTCCTGAAGGCTAGAAAAAGAGAGGACTGGTGTGCGTCTCTCTGGGATGGTTTCTGATGAAGGCGCAGGGCCAGAAAACTCAGGGCAAGATGGACCTTCTGCTCTGGGATTCCAATCAGAACTTACAACTGCAAGAGACCCCAAGATACCATCCGGTCTAATTCCTTGCCTTGAAGAACATAAGATACATTAACCCTACTTTACAGATGGGGAGACTGAGGCCAAGGTGACTTACTCCACCCCTAGTTAAGAGATGAGAGCAGGAGACTGTCTCCTCAGAGGGCAGGGATCCGTTTGCTCTAAACCAGATCTAACCTGACACTACTCTTATTTCCAGTGGAGGCCTCCCTGGGGCAAAGATGTTTCCAATGAAAGCAATGATGTTTTATTTCATGTAGGTTTATGTGATAAATGGCCTCATCATACATATCTACTTGCCATACAGATGGTGGATGTCATGGAATATAATCAGTCCAAGGGGGTCCAACTTGACTTCCTTTCCTCCACCCCTTCCTGGATGCAGGAAATAGTCCTTCATTGGGAACAGAGCTCTTTAGTTCCTTCTTCTTATTTTATTGTTAAATATTTATTAACACAGTATTAGCACAGGGCTATGTTCTCATGAAAGTTACCTGATTTCAAGTATCTCCCGTGTCAGACTGCTCATTTTCTAGATCAATCCTTGCCTGTGTCGTAAGACGTGCACAAACCTCAATCTATCTAGAGAGACACAGTAAAAAAGAAATGCATACTTGGGAAGGGTGTTTCTTTACCTTATTTCCTGAATCTTTTCTATGTCCGTGGTGATCTCCGTGAGATTTTCGATCAGAGTCAGGTTGTCCTTCAGCCAGGATATCCTGGGAGGAGGGTAGGCCTGCACGTCCACCACAAAATGTTTGACTTCATGTAGGTCAACAGCTTCCAACGGGCTGAAGTTAGGTTTGATTTCAATGAACCCTTTCTCTGTACAGGGAAGAGTTTCCATTAAGTAACGATTACCACAGAGTGGATCCTGAGCAGCAGGGATGACTGATACTTTAGAAAGCAGAATGTACCATGGACAGAAATGGTGACTTTCTTCATCTCTTTGACCTCCTTGGTGGCCTGGCGGGCAGCACATTCATAATCTCCGCTATCTTTCACCGTGGCCTCAGGGACCCTCAGAGTATACACCAATTTGATGGATGGGACCTTGATTTCCTCCAGCATGGTGATGCCTTTGCCTTTCTACAGCAGAAGAGGAGGAAAACCAACTTTAAAAAAACTAGTTCTGTAGAGTGAACCCTCATGTACACTATGGACCATGGGAGGGGATGAGGTGCTAATGTAGGTTCCTAGATTGTAATGTCCTCCCCCACCAACCTTTCGGGGCTGTTGATAAGGGGGGAGGGGGGGTGCGGCGGGAGCTGTGCAGGCATGGGGCTGAGGCTAATGGGAAATCTCTGTACCATCTACTCAATTTTACTCTAACCTAAAATGGCTCTACAAAATAAAGTCTAATAAAAAAATTTTCTTAGAAGCTCCTTAGAAAATCATATTTTAAAAGGATATTTAATGATATAGTAAGGTGTTTGTGCTATATTACCCAAGGAAAAAGGATGTGACAAAGTACTATTTAAAATATAATACCTATTAATAATTACATTTATTCTGTATACAAAGTACTGAAAGGATTCATCTTCCTAAAATACTAATGGTGATGTCCTCGGAAGTGGCTTTTCCTCTGTTTCTCTAAAGTCTATAACATTATGACGATAAACCTGTATTATTTTTATTATCTGATAAAAACTTTGTCTTATAAAATGATACTTAAGATTATATATTTTTGGGCCAAATAGCATGTAATGTGGTTTGGGGGGGGGAGGGGGGGATGTCTATTTTCAATAAATGAGAAGACATGTGTATGCTTTAAGGACTAAAGGCAATCAAGTATGAACAGTAAAACCAAACTGCCTCATATCCAGGGAAGATGTATACATATCAGACTATGAATGCCTCTTCAATGCAGGAGGCCATAAGGTCATATATGAAAATGCCCAACTTCTAATCGTTGCCCTGGAGAGAAAGGAGGGGAAGCAAAAGCACAGGGGAGAGAAATGGATAAAAAGCGAGAAGCTATCGAATGCCGAAAAAAAGAGCAGGGAGCAGAAATTTCCAAATCAGGAGTGAGTGAATGGGAATTAGATAGATAGATAGATAGATAGATAGATAGATAGATAGATAGAACAATATACCTAGAACCTTCCTATTCCTTTCTAACTTACGAATAAGAAGGCTCAGTGTACCACCTTTATAGATTCCGAAGGTCCCAGTCCAACTAGTGTCTCAACCTCTCCCACTGCCCAAAGAGCCATAAAGTGATCCAGTCAAATGAGCTCACTGCAGAGACGGGAAGCTGCGGTCTCCAGAAGCCCGGCGGCACGCCCCATCAGGGACAGGTCTTCTAGGCCTGTGCTCCTCTCCGTGCCACCAGGAGCCCTGCAGGTACCTACCACTTCTCCAGGGTACATCCACTGCAGGTCGACCACCTCGTTGTTGAAGACGGCACAGGTGACCACGATCGTCTCCCCTGACTTATACACAGTTTTAAGAGCTTCCATTTCCAGATCGAGTTCTGATGTTGCTATTCAAAAGAAGAACAAACACGAGGACCTCAATATCTGTAATAGGAGTTAGAACTGAACAAGGTTGGAGTTTGCTTCCTTTTTTAAAACCCTGAAAAATAATTTCCTTTTCTTTTTAAGCTTTTTGTTGGTTCACTTTTGTGGGGGGGGCGAAGGGGGCGGGGCGGAGACAGAGGCAGAGGAAGAGAGAGAATTTTAAGTGCCGACGCGGGACTCAATCTCACAACCTTGAGATCATGACTCTGAGCCCAAGTCAAGAGTCAGACACTTGGGGCGCCTGGGTGGTGCAGTTGGTTGAGCGACTGCCTTCGGCTCAGGTCATGATCCCGGAGTCCCGGGATCGAGTCCCATGTCGGGCTCCCAGCTCCATGGGGAGTCTGCTTCTCCCTCTGACCTTCTCCCTTCTCATGCTCTCTCTCACTCTCTCTCTTTCCTAATAAAGAAATAAATAAAATCTTTAAAAAAAATGTTAAAAAAAAAAAAAGAGTCAGACATTTAACTCTGCGACCAAGCTGCTCCACGAAAACTCATTTTCAAACCACTGTGATCAAGACAGAATGTTTAAAGTCTCAGGCTTTGATTTGGGGCTGGCATAAAAAAAGGCCCTTACCCAGCGTTCAGCGGCATTCACTGACCCCAAACGTCTGACCCCAAACGTGCATTATCCTTTCCCATTCAATGAACCACTCACATCAAAGGGAGGGCTGTAGCAACAAGCTATGCTCAAAATCAAAATCACCTTTCTTAAGTTACCGAAGTTAATCTAGGCATCCAACCCCCACAGGTGTGTGTTTGTATTTAGGGCCTCTGTTGTCAGGAATGTGGGTACAACAGTAAGAGGCTTAGGCAAGAAAAGAATTCCTTACAGTATTTCGAAGTCAACTGATGAAATATGAAATCTCACTGGGGTAAAGTAGCATTTGCCTTTAGTAAATGCTAAGCTTTGTATTATTTCAGCCACAGAGGGCAGCCTAACATTGTACAGTAAAGGTGGAGTCCAAAATCCCCAAATATTTAGGGTCTCCATCACCTGGGACTATGATTTAAAAAAAATCCCTATGTATGTTGAATTATTCTGCCTTTAACTCTTATTTAAAGAAGGACAGAGAAAGTACCAGTACCTTTTAAAGCATAAACGTTAAATGGAATGGTCTGGAACTTCTTCCCCCTGATGGTGGCTTCGCAGATATAGGGCCCGACGCTGAAGGTCCCGTTGAAGCCCTGTCTGCTGTCATAGGAGGCTTGCACCACCCCATCACTGCTGCGCAAGGTGACCGGAGTCTCGGGATCAGTCGTGCGACAAGGTATGATGGCAGAATCATCGTCCTCCACAATGACTAAATAATCTGTCATTCCCAGGGGTACGAAGGCTACATCCGGGTCTGTGGTTTAGGAAAGAGACAAAAACACATTAGGCATTAATTTCACCTTTACCTGTATATTCAGAAAAATTATCCCCCTGGCATGAATCACATTACGTATGAATGATATCTTCACATATTTCCAGAACTGTCACCATACTGACAGTAATCATTGTAAGAGCTAGAAGGCTGGGGTGCCTGGGTGGCTCAGTGGGTTAAGTCTCTGCCTTTGGCTCAGGTCATGATCTCAGGGTTCTGGGATCAAGCCCCACATCAGGGTGTCTGCTCAGCAGGGAGCCTGCTTCCCCCTCTCTCTCTCTGCCTGCCTCTCTGCCTACTTGTGAGCTCTTTCTCTCTATCAAATAAATAAAATCTTAAAAAAAAAAAGGGAGCTAGAAGGCTGTTTTAAAGTATACACACCCTCAAAATGTCTGTACCCTAGTAAAAAAAAGACTGGTGATGACTATAAATATCAGCCAGGAGCTGAAATCAAAATTTAAGTCCTACTGGAAAAATGATCAGTAATCAAGTCTATTCAAAACAAGAGAAAATATTCATAATTTCAAAAATTCCTATTGCCTATAGTCAGTATCACTGAAAAGTAGTATAGAAACCTATCTATTAAAAAATAATCTGTCAAGTAATAAGTAGAATTTCCAGTTCCACAGCCTGAGAACTTTATTTCCAAAAGAAAACCAGCTATGTAAGCTACTACGGTAAGGAGTGCTGAGGGTAACAAACATCGGGTTCAGAAGGGCCCCTTACTCTCCAGACTATGGATAAAAACATCTCTAACTGAGCCTCCTATGACAGCAGACAGGGCTGAGAGCAGTGCAGAGCCTACTCAGACGATGTTTGTGCTGAGGGGAGGGGAGGAACAAGAATTTTGGGACAATCTTAAGATGATCAAAACAAACAAACAAAAAGGATGATCAAAACACCATACGCCTTTAACAAGTCCATATTCCTACCATTCTCTTCAAAGCAGGAGGCATTTATGTGTGAACAAAGCTGGGGTGCATTCTAAATGTCTACCCTTCTTAACACAAAACCTTTTATTGTTAGGAAGAAATGTTCAGACAATTGAGAGTGTCATGAAAGAAATGAAGAGGGTCTAGATCCTTTGCGCCGCCCACAGTTAGGACAAGAGTGGCCAATTAAAACGAAAGGAAGGAAGGAAGGAAGGAAGGAAGGAAGGAAGGAAGGAAACAAACAAAAAACTTACAAGGAAAAGGCAGAAAGATAGGAGACGTACTTCAGAGACCCCTTACCTCACCTCTGCCAAAACAGGATGGCAAGAGTTCTCAACAGTTTGTATATTCGTCTGTCTGAAGCCAAGTACTCCAGCTATGACCCCTTTTAATTTACGTACGAAGACAGCTGTTACTTGAGTTCGTGTTCAGAGTTCCAAGTCCTTAAACTCTTGTCAGTAAAGATTTCAGCAAACAAAGCTACGAATTCATCTCAGGTTAAAATATACAGTTTGATATTCGTAACACATCACCAGGGCTTCCTTTAAAAATGCAAGTCTTGGGGCACCTGGGTGGCTCAGTGGGTTAAAGCCTCTGCTTTTGTCTCAGGTCAAGATCTCAGGGGTCCTGGGATCAAGCCCCAATTCAGGCTCTCTGCTCAGCAGGGAGCCTGCTTCCCCCTCTCTTTCTGCCCACCTCTCTGCCTACTTGTGATCTCTCTCTGTCAAATAAATAAATCAAATCTTTTTAAAAAATGCAAGTCTTCCCTACCTTTATGCACTATCTATGCAATGTTCAAATGACATCATGGCTCTTCTTTAAACAACTGTCCTTGGTAGAAACCAATAATCACAGATAGAGACAGATACAGCTAGAGATGATATAGACTCAGAGATACAGAGAGACAGAAAGGCACAAAGAAACACCTAAGATATAGATATAGGTACAGATGGAGATTTAAATCATTGCGAGGAGGGCACGGGGAATACGAGCCGGGTGGCAAACCAAATGAATCTCAAGTTCATGGCTACGCCTGGCTGATTAGTGGGGCTACTGGGAGAAAGCACCAAACTGTCCCCCACTCTAGGGGCAGGCTCTGAAATCCATCACACCCCAAGGCCATGCCCCCAGACGGGCCACCAGCCAAGGCCTATGGGGCACTAGGGTTCCTTAGGCTCCCAGACCCCTTGACACAGAGCTCTAGGACTCATCCACTCTACCTTCCTTCCTTCCCTCCTCCATTCCAGGTCACACCAGCAATGCAGGTAAACAGCCTCCCAGGCTCTGCTGGGTCCCTCCCCATTTCGCCTCACAGGCTTATCCACTTCTCAAACCCTAGGGTGCTTCCTCCCATCTTAACTCCTGCCTTGGCACCTGCTTCTCAGAGGTCAGAGACACCACCATCAGTATGGAATCTGCCCCCCCTCAATTTTAATCAAAAAGAAAAACTCCACCTAATTAATCAAGAATATATATTTCATTCCACCTGAAAAAACAGCATGGTTATTGGGATGCTATTAAAAGAAACGCTAAGCAGCTCCAAGACAGGACCGACCTACTTTAATTTCTGTGTCCCCAACACTTTGCGTAGTGCCTGACACACCAAAAATAAACCGCAAACACTTGTCAAACTTGGCTGTACCGAAGAGAAATGTGGTCATTTCAGATTTTTTGCAAAATGCCAATAAAACATGCCATGGTAAAAACGATTTCTAAAACTTAACGCGGTTCCCAAATGTCCCCCGTAAATATTTCTGGATAACGGTCTCCTGAGTGACCTTGATTTAACGTTGGGCGCTCTCTTGTATTTTTCACATTTTCTCCCGTAAACATTCATTACGTTTCTATCTCTTAAGACGAGCACCCAGCTGGCAGGAGGGGCGGGACCCCAAGCGGGGTGCGGGGGCCCCCACCGCTCACCTGGCACGTAGATGTAGATGTGTCTGCCTTCGAGCTCCATCTCCTCCGTCTGCGTGTGGTTGTAATAGCAAGTGTACAAGCCTGTGTGTGCAGCCGATGCGTTGACCACTTCCAGCACGGTCACAAAGAGGCCGCTGTTGTTCTCCTCATTTCTGATCTCCACATTGGGGTTCTCTTCTTCAGACATGGGGTATTGCCAGCTCACTTCACTCTCCCCAAAGCATCTCAGAGAAAAGGACGAATTCAGCTGCACGACCTTTTCATTTTCGTTTGGAAGGATGGAGGGTAATGAAAGCTGGCAGAGGATTAGGCTGGGCCCTGTAAAAGGAAACGGGCTCTGAATAGGGCGCAGCCAGAAAGGACTGTCTCACCCACAGAACTGACAGGGGCAACAGCCGCGGCTTACGGGAACAATGACCGCTTCTGCGCAAAAATCCGTTAGCCTGGATGCCCATGAAAGGGCCCCCGTTCTAATAGCCGCTGCATCTGCTGAGAGTGGCAAATGCTCCAAAGGCCTCAAAAGCCTCACCCCACCCCGGGATTCACCCCAGCGAACACTCAGATGGAGAGAGTGGGTGACCACAGAACATCCCGAGAGGGCAGAGACTCGAGCACACGTGGCTTCCTTAGCATCCACAGGCCCTGCAGGCGCTCCCCTTAGTGCAAACTGGGGTGAGAAGGGCAGGGAGGCCGCACGAAGCACAAAGCAGGTTTGCGTTCCAGAACTCCGTCTGTCCCACTCCTCCCGACACTCGGGCATGCCTTCTCGCGAGCGGCTTCCCAGAAACCCAAACAGGACGATAGAGATCTTAATTTTAACTCAATTTTATTTTTTTTTCAAATAGGCTCCACACCCAATGTGGGGCTTGAACTCACGACCCTGAGATGAGGAGTCGCCCACTCGACTGCCTGAGCCAGCCGAGGGCCCCTGGATTTTAATTTTTGAAGTAAGAATATTTAAAGCCCAAGAGGGAAAACTCAAAGCTCATCTTAGAACCCGAAACTTCAGTCCAGCTATCCCTATCTATAAAACGGAAGAGAGATTACGACTTCATTATTAATCGGCGGTCTCTGATCTCCTTGGGAGCCCAGTGTGGGAACCCCACCCAACTTCACCATGGGCCCACTGTGACTCTTGGCAGCTCAAGGCTGAAGTCACGAGTGCATCTGGCCACCCATCCTCCTGCAGGTAGGGTAGACTTGGTGGAGTTTGGAACTACCCAACCCCTGACCTTGCTTACTGCTAACGTGCCCAAATAGGTAAGCCCTTAGGTAAGGGCTAGCCTTACAGACCTAACAGGTAAGCCCTACAGACACTAACAGACTTATCTTAACTTCTCAGCCCAGAAAAACACTGGGTTCACGGTGAACATCTGTGATATACAAACGTCTGGATGAAAACTACAAAATGCCAATAAATACTTCCACAAATGGTCCAAGTAGCATCCTCCTGGGAGAAAAATGTTAGTATTCTACCACTCAGATTCCAAGGGAAAAGATGGCTCTAAGAGTTTTCCAGCAATTTAAGCATCTTCCACTTAAGACAGGTATGATTCCCTAGACACGAATTCTCCGTCGTTTATTTCCTTCAAATATTTGCGACTGTCTCCGGAAATCCATGTCCCAGGAAAAAGAAAAGAGCAATGGGGAAATTTAGGCTATTATTCCTACCACATTTCAATGCCAGGATTATGCATATATTAAAATTGCCACTGGTGAGCATTCCTTTTGAACTGGAGTTAGGATACAGCAAAGGGAACTGAAGGTTTGCAGTCATTCTAGATAACTTCTCATTTTCGACTTCCCTCCCCTCTTTTGGACTGTGTTTTCTGAGTGCAGGGAACACACTCCCGGACCACAGAACTTAGAAGGCGAGGCTTCCCCCAGAAGTCAGAGAGTATTGGGATTCTTACCTGTGAGGAGACAGCCTAAGATCAGGAGGGCCAGGAGGGAAGTCCCCATCGTTCCAGAAAACTGGAAAATCAAATATCAAACAGAAGCAGTGTTAGCCAATAAAACCACCAGTGAGCCTCGTTCTTTTTGTGCTTTGCAATATGGAAAATGTTAACGGCATTATTTTAGTCGAAAATACCTCGCCTTAAGATTCATGGTTAAAGCAGTTAAGATCCCTAAAAAGGAATCCCACAGCCCAATGGGACCCCAAGATCATGATAGGAGCCATCTGAAGCTGAAACCCTTTCGGATTGCACGCAGCTTTCAAATTCCAAAAAGTCTGGCTTTTATGGTCTCAGAATGCATCCAAGAGTATAGGAGAACTGTTCCTTTTAACCCGCTGAAATGAAGAATGTGAAAAACAAGCACACACTATTTACTCAACTTCCATTAATGGAGCTGTTTTCACTCAAAATAGGTTGTCACTGGCGTTGTGTTTTGCCACAGAGGGTACATGAAGTTCACATTATCCACAACCTTTGGAAAAGATACTTGGGCTACAACAAATATCTTTATATTGACAAGCCATTCTGATCTGGAGTTTTTGAAAGTCAAAACCAGGGTTGATTGGAGGACGTCCCTTTGCCATGGGGGGGGGGGGGTGCCCCTAGCAGGCTCAGGACCCGCTGCACTCCCAGTTGGTCCAAAGCAGGGCCAGCCCAGAGCACAGGGGCAGAAGGAGCCGTGAGGAAGGTGAGGCAGGGAGAAGCAACAGGGATGTCCGTGTTTGGGGGGAAGCGGTAAACTACCCAATAAAATCCGGTAGAGACCTGGAGAAACCAAGTCCTTGACTCCAATTTCCTTCCGCAAAAATCTGAACAATGGAAGAGAAGTGGAGAGACTGGAACCAAATGTCGTTAAGACACAAGCAGGGAAAGGGAGGGAAAATTAAAGAAGGACACAAGCAGCCCCGACATGAAACCACAAAACAGTCTACTCTGGTCAATCTTCTGAAAAGGCCCCCTTTTCCTTATCTTTTGCTTTCCATGTGAATCCCCACTCACCTTAGTTTATCCCCCCTCCCCCTCCGTCACTTCCCACATGAAGTCACTCATGATGTAATCCAAACAAAGTCAATGAAAGATCCTTGCACAGGCTTACGGGTGTGGACGCTGCGAAGCACGCAAGTTTCAGCTGGAGGGGCCCCACGGAGCGTCCCTGGCGGGGGTGCAAACTTTAGGATATCCCATCAAAAAGTCACCTAGGCCTTGTCCTGGGATGGCCTGGGTCCCTGCCTTACTCAAAACCCCAAAGCATGCAATGGAAGGACTTCATGGGATTTCGTTTGTTCCGCCACTAGCTTTCCAAACTAAGATGTGTGTTCATGATCCCTGAGTAAATTGGCCTCAAACGGACAAACCAAGAAAACACAACAACAAAAAAGAAGTTCCGTGTATGCCTGTGGTTAGCCCCCTGATCGTGCATTTTTGCTTTCAGGTGGCCCATATGCACAAACCAGATTTCTGCTTCATCGAATTCTACTGGGAAAATGGAGGAGGAAGACAGACAGACGGAAAGGCAGAATGCTGGCGGGGGGCGAGGAGGAGGGGGAGGCTGGGCAGGAAAAAAAAATGCTCAATCTGCAAGCTGTGTCTATTAATGATAACCCTGAGACATACTTGATTTTAGGAAGTGCCAGCTGAGGCTCAGAGAAGTTTAGCAAGTCACCCAAGCCACACAGCGGGTGCTAAAGCCAGAATTCTAACACGAAGTCTGTGTGATGCAAAAGCCAGGCTCTCTCCAATTCACCATATGGTCTCCCTCAAGGGAAGGTCAGTGCTTCAGCCTTGCGTGTCCCCTCCCGCCCCCTCCCAGCGCTATTTCCTAATGCAAATTGGGGCCCTGCTTCCCTTCTCTGCTCACCCTAGTGAGAGAAGTACAATTGCAGCGCTGTGAACCCAAATGCAATTTGCACAATGCTGGCTTGCTGATGGCTTGAGGCTCCTGGCATGTGCCCGGGAGCTGGGTGGAGGGTGGGGGGGCAGGGGTCGCAGGGTTCCTTACTGCTGTGGTGACGGGCACAGCAGGCCCCAGAGCCAGGCCGGCCAGCCTGATTTACCACAATTAGCAGTAACTGCCTGTGTGTTGGTACAGATAAATATCAGCCTCCCACTGATAATCCACTTAGTCAACTTCAAAGGAGCCCTCCAGAGCCAGCTTGATGGCTTGGGTTTTATCACATTTATATCCTGTATTTCTGTAGCAGGGCTTGCCAATGGTGCATCTTTAAAGCATTCCCGAGCTTAGGAGAAGGGCTCTGAGGAGCGTTTTGCCCTGGGCCAGCCCCACCAGCTTGCCTTCTGCGTCTCCAGATACGGCAGCCCTGCTGCCAGGGAGGAGTCTTACTGACAACGTGGGCAATGAAACCAGGACCTGAGAGCCAGTGATCCGAACACTGAGAATCAACATGTATGTGCCGAAGACTTCGAACTCCCTTCTCTGATCAGAGTAGTTCCCTGGCTAGAAACCCGGGCGCATTGGGGAAGTTTCCTGTCCTTACGCATCTGTAATTCAGACAATTTCATCGTGAATAACTGCGGTGTGTTTGTTCTACAGGGAAGCAATGGAAGACGAGAGGAGAGGATGGCCTCCCTGCCTACTGGGCACATAGTCAGGATCTCGAAGAGTCCAGCTTGTTAATTCTGGGGCTTTTCCACCCAGGGCATAAACGCTCATCCTGAATCAGTAGCCACCCCCCCATCCTGGAGTATATCCCAAAGTCAGATGTGCAAACACAAGTAACTGAGGTTACAAACTCAGAGAAAGGAGTCAGCAAGAACAAATCACTTTGCAAGGAGAGCAACGGACTTCGTCCAAATGTTTTTTAAAAAGTCATAATCAGGGGCACCTGCGTGGCTTAGTGAGTTAAAGCCTCTGCCTTCAACTCAGATCATGATCTCAGGGTCCCGGGATCGAGCCCCGAAGCGGGCTCTCTGCTCAGCAGGGAGCCTGCTTCCCTCTCTCTCTGCCTGCCTCTCTGCCTGCTTGTGATCTCTGTCAAATAAATAAAATCTTTAAAAAATAAATAAATAAAATAAAATAAAATATCATAATCAGGGGTGCCTGGGTGGCTCAGTCATTAAGCGTCTGCCTTCGACTCAGGTCATGATCCCAGGGTCCTGGGATGGAGCCCTGCATCGAGCTCCCTGCTCAGCAGGAAGCCTGCTTCTCCCTCTCCCACTCCCCCTGTTTGTGCTCCCCCTCTCTCTGTGTTTCTCTCTGTGAAATAAATAAATAAAATCTTTAAAAAAAAATCATAATCATGTCTCCTCATGCCAGCTTACAATTTGGTTTCAGGCTCCGTCCTCTATACCCACAACGCAAAAAAGCACTGCCAAGAGTTAGAGAAACAAACAGGGAAAAGAGATGTGTGCCACGTTCGTGCTCAAGCCAAGTGACCCGTGGTTCCTTCATGGCATCGTCTTGTCCTTCTCATTCCTTCTCTCTGAAGTATGATGGAGGGGCCCCTGGGTGGCGCAGTTGGTTGAGCGACTGCCTTTGGCTCAGGTCATGATCCTGGAGTACCGGGATCGAGTCCCATGTTGGGCTCCCGGCTCCATGGGGAGTCCGCTTCTCACTCTGACCTGCTCTCTCTCACTCTCTCTCTTTCCTAATAAATAAATAAAATATTTAAAAAAAAAAAGATTTTATGAAGTATGATGGAAATCGCTTAGGACGAGGTTCATCCCATTACAGATGCTTAGTGCATCTCTCTGAACCTCTGGCTCTTCTTCTAGAAAGGAGGACCAGTAACATCTAACTTGCTGGCTTGCCTTGCCACGGTATTATAAAGACTAAGTTACAGTTTAGTCAAGAGCACTTTGGAAACTGCCGCCATTGGTTTTCATATCGACTCTTTTCCTGCAGACTCCGAAGATGTTTTAAAAAGATTTTATTATTTATTTATTTGAGAGAGCGAGAGTGCGCATGAGTGGGGGAAGGGGCAGAGGGAGAGGTAAAGAGAGAAGCCCAGCAGACTCTGTGCTCAGCACGGAGCTGATGTAGGGCTCGATATCACAACCCCGAGATCATGACCTGAACTGAAATCAAGAGTTGGAGGGACACTCAACCAACAATGACATCCGGCCGACCCCCTCTGCCCAAATGTCTGAGATGTTGGGGATGTCAGAGTAACTCCTTCAACTTCTACTTTGAGAAAAGCCCAAAGGCCTTTGGACTTGCCCTTCATCACCTGCATATTGGAGACGTGGATCTAAACTCAGGTTTAATGAAGGCCTGACAAACGATCAAGGCTGTTTTAACTTGATCATACACGGTCAACATACACGGTCACATAAGACAGAAAAAGAAATCTGTTTGCACACATCGTCCTTAATGGGCCGCCACCCCTGCTCCTGCAAACACAAGGGAAGAGCCTTGAAGGGCAACTCAATAACCAAAGACAACAAGCTAAGCTAGAGCGTAAACAGAGCTTGGGCTCTATTTCCAGAAGTGAGAGCCCGCTAGCCTTCTCAGAAATCCAGAGAGCTGGCTTCCCGATCGCCAAAGGCTCAACACATCCCGCTATGAAGCCACTGAATCTTGAATTTCACCCCACCCGGCATGATTAAAGGCCACGGAGACTCAGAGACTCTCTCGCAGTCCCCAAAGCCACTGACAACTTCAAGATTCCGATTTCCGAGGCTTGGTTAATTTCAACTCTAAGTTAATTCTAACTGTGAAAATTATATATCCTGCTTTTTCCCTGTGACAAACATTCCAGCCCATCTGGTAACTTCAGCCCCGGCAATCCAAATGCTGGCCTACACTGGTGGCAACTTCCGAGAGGGTGTGTTTACCAGGATCTGCATCCCACCAGATGCTGTTTTGCTTTTGCTTTTCTGATCTCTCCTTGCTCCATCAGACATTCCAGGGATGGGTGGTGGCTGGAGTATTTTTTACATGGAAGCATTTTATGGGATAATCAGAGCTCATAAACCTTTCTGCTCTTCTGTACCAGATACTTAGCCACGGAAGACTGAAACGAGACTTCCTTTTCATTGTCACCAAACTGGTGTGACTCTTAATGAGACAACCTTGGATGTAGTCGCTTGCACTTGAACTCAAGACCACTAAGCTCCGGACTCCAGCGCTTCACTCATAAAGGGATATGCAAATATCCGCCCAGCTTCTGCACAGATCTGCTGAGAGTCAGATGTGGTAGGTTCGCACTTTGCTCACTACACAAATGCAAAGAACACACTAAGGCGAAAACTACACAGAGGCCCACAAAACAAATGTGATCAGCCCAGGGATTCTTGCAGCTTTGTAGTAAAAAGAAACCAGTCGTCATCTTGCACTTGGTCCTACCAGGCGGAAAATGTGTCTTCCTCTTGCCACAACTCCCTTAGAATCTCCGCGAAGCCCATTCCCGCAGAGGGTCGTTGCAATTCTTCAGTGTGGCCAGCAGATGACAGTGTTGGTCCAAGGACGTGCGTCCCAGGGTCCGTGGAGACACAAACGCCGCTGGAAGTTCTGGGCTAAAATGTCCCAAATCTTAACTTCCAATCTCTTCCTTTCTTGGATCGTGCTTTTAGGTGTCATGGTGACCTCAGTTCAGAGCCCACAGAATGGAAGCAAGGATAGGCAAACTGTTGCCGAAAATGCTTCACTATTCTCGGGGCCCCAGGAGAATTTGGTGAGGGACAGGCGCCACCAGCACTGTCGTTGCGAGCGAGTCCGCTAGGGCCGCGGGGCCTCCGGACCCCGGAAAACGACGCTGCCATCCCGGGCCGCACAGGTTCAGAGGGTTCCGCAGGAGAAGCCACTGGAGAGGAGGTCGGGTGATCCAGGGCTTTGTTTCCCCACGCTCTCCCCACCCCGAGGATGGCGCCCACCGCAGGAGCGAAACCACCTGGGCCGGCCGTAACCCTGGCCACGCAGACCGATCTGTTCGCAGGCCATTGTCACCCCTCGTAAAAAAAAAAAAAAAAAAAAAACCCGCCCGGCGAGGGCCGCGACGGTCGCGCAGCCGGGAACCGCCGGCTGATTGGAAATGCCTGTTCCCGTTGCTCAATAGCATAGGGTCGTAAAACAAACAAAACAAACAGCCAGGGGCCGCCCGCGCCGGAGACCCTGCAAGGGGCCTCAAAAGTCGGCGGCTACCCCCCCAAAAGCGCCCGGGACCTTATCCCTTCCGCCTTCCTCCGCCTGTCCTACGCTCAATCACGACGACGCCCCCAGCCCATCCCCAAACCCTGCACTCCGCCCCTCCCGCCCCCAAGCGCCTCCCGAGCCACACACACACCGTGCCTGCAGGCATCTATCCCAGGGCTCCGGCCGCGGCGAAGGTGATGGGGTGGGTGGGCCCCTGGCCCTCCGGCTCACTGCGCTCGGATGCGACCGCCTAGGCGAGCGCCAGAGGCAGGAGAGCCGAGCCGCGCGCGCTCCGAATGGACACTAGAGGGCGCAGCAGCCCCGTAAATCTTACCCGGCTCGCCCGCTCGCTGGCCCGCCCGCCGGCCGCTCAGGCTCCGGGTCCCCGACAGCGCAGCCCGGCCCGGCAGTTCGACCACCTTCGCCGGGGAGGTTCCGCACGGTCCCGCCTCCTGCCCCGCTGCCCCACACGAACGCGCGCCGGCCGCTTCCCTTCCCGCCACCCCCACGCCCTCGGCCGCGCTGTCACTCCGGGGTTGGTGGCGACGACCGCCCGCTCTATCGGAGTTTAGCGTCCGTGTCGGCCGTACTCCTGGCCTCAGAGCTGCAGCGGCCCCGGCGCCCCAGGCACAGCGCTTGGAGTTTGCATTGTTTTCGGCGGAGACCTGAGAGGGGGCCGGGAGGGGTGGAGGGGTGGAGGGGTGGAGGGAGAGGGTCCGGGGGTTTAGGGTTACAGTCGCGCGCCAGCGCCTCCTATGGGCCCGAAAGCGACACGACCGGGGGCAGCTGCTAGCGGAGAAGGCCGCGGGGCTCTGAGATTGCGACCCCCCCCCCCCGGTCTTTAAAGAACCGGACCCCCCCCCCCCGTGCCCATCTGCCCGCTGATGGCTTCTGCCCTCGCTGCCCAGTGCACACTCGCGCCTGCAAGCGCCCCTCGATTCCCTTTCTCGGGGGAGGACTGCTGTTGGCTGGGAGGGGAGCGCCCCAAATCCAAGGTCCTCTTTAGCTACTCCAATCTATTTTTCCAACCGATTCCTGGCTCGCTGTTCAGTTTAAAACAAAAGGAAATGCCGCAGAGCCACTTCACCAAAAATCATGCACCGGCAGAGCCCGGACCAGAGCGCAGCAGAGAAGAGGAATTTGCCCCGAGCCTGCATCCCGCGCGGGACCTCCCCCCTCGCACCCCGACGGCTGATGCTGCGCGAGGGCCCCTCGAAGCCAGACTCAAGGAACGCTGAGAGCCGCACCTTTCAGTCACCGAGCAGGCTTTAGCTTTCCCTTCAGAACTGCCACTCGTCCATCAGCAACATGTAACCCTGTCGGAGCTCCCGGGAGGCCAGAGGGAGTCCCACCCGCTGGAGTCTGCAGGAAGGCGCTGGCCACCACGTCTGCAGGACGCGTCCAGGCGCTGCGCGCCGCCCACGGCCGGTCCCCAGGAGGCACAAAACGGGCCCGCCTCGGCGCCAGACGCGTTTGCAGCTGGAAAGCCCGGCCCGTTGCCCCTCCCCCTGCACCCCTCCCCAATCCGCGCCCCAGGAAGAAAGCAGACCTGGGGCCGGGAGCCGGGCTTCTGCTTCGAGTTCCTCTCGGCCCACCTAAGGACTGGTGCAAGGGCCGAGGGTCAGCTACCCGCTCCTTCCCGGTGTCTCCCCCCACCCCCAATCCCACCCCCACTGTGGGGTCTCACCAAGCCACACTTGGGTCAAATCAAAAGCAACACTGTGTTAAGAGACTCCCAGCAGGGACTGACCAGGGTATCAAAGCGGGGATGGACGGGCCCTCGCCTGTAGGGGAGCGGAGGAAGGGCCCCTTTTCCATGGGAGAGTGGAAAGAGAGAAACCAGGAGGAAACCAAGATGAAAGGAAAACAGGGAAGGGATGCAAAGCAGAAGCGCCAGGGTCCGAGTGGGTCAGAGGCGGTGAAGGGTGGAGATGTTAAAACCAGAGTCACCAGGACTGCGGCTGAGATGCGCAAGCCCGGAGTGCCTCTTCCTGCGCCCCCAGCAGCTCGCTGGGCTCCGGCGGGTTAGTCTCGGGAGCTGTGCCGCTGATTGTCCTGCCCGTGTGCCCCGGATGTCTCCCTGCTCTAAAAAGCTGCCTAGTTCTGGTCGCGAGAGACTGCGGCGAGACGAGTCCGTCCAAAACCTTGAGCAATTCGGCGGCGGAGCCAAAAAGCCATTTCCCACACGGTGCAGCCCGGGGCTTTTCCAGGCAGCTGGGCCGCGCTCGGGGGCAGTCCGGACCTGATAAAGGCCATCCACACTCCCTCTCCAGCCCGCGTTTGCCTCTCACCCTGGCAGATGGAGTGAGTGTTAAGTTCTTCCGGGCACTCGTTCCGCAATCCCTAGGTCTTAGCAGGGCTAGGGAAGCAGAGGGACGGGCGCTCCGGCTGCTGGCAAGACGCACAGCCAACAGACAGACGGCCCAGCACTTCTTCCCGTCGGAGACGCTTGGCCAGGACATTGGCAGTACCGGCACACCTGGCCAGGCGGCCCGGTTCCTGGCCCCTAGGGCAGTAGTCGTATTCGGGTCCCTCTGGCTCTGAGCTGGCTACGACCCTTTCCGAATAGAACCGCTGATCCCAGTTGTTTCCGAGCCAAGTGAACGCCGCCCGTTCCCCGCCGGCAGTGCAGGGAGAAGTTAATCTCACAAGTAAAAGCCGATTTCCATGGGGATAGACGGAAGAGGAAGGAGGGGCGCGAGAAGCCTGCTCCAAAGCAGGCAAGGAGGCCGGAGCAAAGAGTGAAATAGGGGCACTGGAGAGGATGAAGCAGAGCAGGGCGAGTGCAGGCGGCGAGTGCCACGCATCCCCGCGAGGAAAGGGACACGCAAGGAAGGGGAGAAGTCCTGAGCTCAGGACCGGAGGGAGGTGAGGAGGCGGGTTAGCCTACCATCTTTCTCTTACCTGGGAACGAAGTTTCTCCGTTCCGAGTCCTCCCTAACTTCCCCCCAAGAGAAGTTCTGCACTTTTCTGGCGATCCTCCTTCTTTCCTTCCTGTGACCGGGACTGGGCAGCAGTAGAACCCCGGGCTTTGCAAGAAAAAAAAAGATTCCACCGAGGAAAGGGGACGCGCGGAGACGAGTGGGGGTGGGGACCACAGCGCACAATGAGGGCCCCTTGGAGCGCAATACGAAATTCCTCAAATCCCACTCGCTGGAATGCGAGGCGACGACGACTTCTTCACTCGGGGCCAAATGTGTTTGTCATTACTCCAGACCGCCTGCCCGCCGCGCCGCCTTCGCCCCCGCACTCGGGCGCGCGACCCCAGCGCACTGCGGGACTGGCGCCCGCGCTCTCTCTCACTTGACTGGTCCCGAAAACGGCTGGGGAGATCCCCAGACCCTCGCCCCCGTCCGCGCCCACTCGGCTCGTCTTGCAGCGGCCCGGGTTGTCCTGTGTCTGGCCCCGGCTCGCACCCGGCGCTCTGAGCCGTCCAGTAATTACGCGCCCTCGGCCGGCGCCATGTGCCCCCGGCTGGCACCCAAGGTCCGGCCCTCTCCAGCCGAGCCCTTCACGCCTCCCCTCCTCGCAACCCCTTCCGCGCCCCCACTCGGCGCTCTTCTCCCTCCACCTCCCCCAGCCCTCCAGCAGCGCTCCACACCACTGGCTGCAGTGCTGTCCCGCCAAACCGCGGGCGAGGAATGAAAATACTCATTAAAAACCTGTCGCCTTCCAGGACCTACTGCCAAGAAGAGGGCAAACACCTCTGCCCCCACTCCCAGCATTACTTGGTGCTCGTCCCGGTATACACGAATACCACCCCCAACCCCAAAAGAAACCTCAAAAATGTAAGCCTAAACAATTTCCTAGGGAGGCTATAGAGTTGTTAGAAAAACACTGCTTTTAAAAATAGGTCTGGAAAATGTGTCTTTTTTTTTAAGCCCTAGACTTTCTAAACTCTATGGTTATCTTTCCTCCAAGTGAAGTTTATTCAAAATAAATGACTCTCTGGACACACAGCTGGAATTCAATTCTTTTTTTTTTTTTTTTCCTCATCGCCCAAAGTTTGAGGGAAGTTTCTTCTCTTCTAGCCCAAAGGGCCTGATCAGCGACTTCTCTTAGAAACAAAAATCATTTTTTCTCCTTTCTTACCTTCTCCTCCTATGTCAATTCGTAATGAAAATCCTACATACGGAGTAAAAAGTGCCCACGGTTTCCAATCCTCTCCTGTAGTCCCCGCCTCTGTTTTTCTCCCTCTAGCTCCAACTGTAATGGGCTCAAAAACCGCGTTTTGTAATTGATTCAATGTTATAGTCCATCCTTCTAAAACTAATCATTTGCTCTAAGTAAATAGCTGTCAGGAAATGAAGTGCCCCCCCCCTTGGCCTCTTCAAAATAAAAGTTTCTCTCGAACTCCGTGCGCTCTGAATCTCCACGCAGCCGGATTGAGCCTTCGCTTTTTGCTCTTACGCAATCAGGGGGTCCAGCCCCAACCCCCAGACTTCGACAACAACTGGGGGGCGGGGAGAAGCAGACCAGATGGGGTGGGGATGGTGGAAGGGGGAGGTGTTGATGTTCTGCCGGGAAAGAGGTTCGTGAAAATACAAACTGCCCATCAATTCCAGAATGAGTTTGCCTCCTGATTTAGAGGGATATTTTCCTATTGCTATATTGCTTTGCATTCTCTATGAAAGAAAGAAAAAGAACTTGTGAAATTGCAGTTAATGCCCAGAAAGAGGATATATCTGGAATTGAGAATGTCCCTTCTGTAGAAATTCCTAGCCCAGCTAGACAGAGGGTGTCCGGAGAGGTCTCCAAGCGGTTGCGTCTTTACAACTTGGGGTCTTTTTTAGGGAATGTGCGGGGTAGTTCCTAATCCTTTAATGGAATTAGGCAAATTTTTGAGTCCCATCTGAAAATGATGGTCTTTGGTTTGGTTTGGTTTGGTTTTGCTTTGAAAACGGGTTTGAAAGAAGGTACCGAGAACCGAGGGTCCGCGAGGGTTTGGAACGTTCTCCGACAGAATGACCTTTACTCCCTCGGAGTCACTTAACGTGTCGCGTCTTTGTTTTCGGGGTAATCTGGGCGAGGTTGCCCTGGCTTCTATCACGCACACAAAAAGGCTGAGGGTGGACGTTTGAAGAAACGTCTACAACAAGTCTGCCACCTCCGCGTTCAGGGGAGGTTCGCCTCTACGCGCTCCCTCCCGCCGCGAGGATCAGACCTTACCGATGCCCTGGGGTTAAGCGGAGCCCCAAATCCTCTGCCCCAAACGCGAGGCAAGAGACTGTACAGGGAGAGAACGATTCTGCTCGCGAAGGAAAGGGGGCGCTGACGCTCCAAGAACCGGACCAGGCGAAGTGGGGCTATCAAGTGACGGAGGGGGAGGGGAGCGCGTTCACCTTCCCCGCCTTCTCTAATTTTGAGTTCTTCTGTTGGATGGAAAGGGTCATTTTTTATCTCCACCCCCACTCCACCTCCACGCTCTCAGAAGGGCTTCGGCGTCCAGGTTGAGCCTGGAACGTCGGATAGTCGTCCACCTCCTTCATCAGGAGGGTGGACAAGGAAGAGCGGCAGGAGAGGGTCACAGAAAGGTGTGGGGTTCTGTGCTGCTCTGGGATGAACTCCTGGGGTGTCAGGCTCGACAAGACGCCTGGGGCTGGGCTAGGGGCCCCATTCCCCCAACTCTTCTGCACGCCCGCTTCTCGTGCATCTTCAGTTCGGGTGACTGCACTGTTCACTATTACTTCCACATGTTCTTTCAGGAAATCATTGAAGGCAAATATATGAACAGCCCCTTGTTCGGAATGCTAACAGGATACCGTAATGTTTGTAGATAATGAACCGGGACGCGCGACGACCCCCCCCCCCCCAAAGAATCATAATGCGGAATAATAGGAGAAGGCGAGTGCTGGCTTTCAGGCTATTAATAAATACAATTGGAGATCTAAGTTTTTATACCAAATACCCTAAAGAGAAGGAAGCAAAGTACGGAGGCTACCCAGGAAGGCCTGCTTTGCTCTGGGGTACTGCCAGCCCGGTCGCGCCGGTGTCTCCCGAACACTCGGCTCCCCGCCCACAAATGGTAACTTCACAGTTCATTTCAGAGATGCTTAAAGGGGGCCCGAAAAGCAGGCTGGGCGGGGACGTCTTGGGGTCGTAACTCCTCGTGAGTTTGAAGCATGGAGCATGGATGAGCAAGTGAGCACCCAGTTGTCCTTCTGGTAGTAATTACCTGCCTAATTTGAATGATGCCTTTGTTATGATCATTAACAAACATTTGCTAAAGGTTTCCATGTGTGACATTCCAGAAGGTTTAAAGGACTGGGATGCTGACTCCCGGGATAGCGCACCGGTGGGGGGTGGCGCAGGGAAGCAAATGGTTGGGGGGATGATTTAGCCAAGTCTGGGCCGAGCAAAGATAGAGAGAGGTCAACATCTGCGTCCCTGGCAAAAGCAAAATAAACCCAGTGGTCGGGAGCAACTTCGGGCCTGGAGGCCCTCGAAAAGAAGGCGGTTCGTGCCTTAAAACCGGCCCGGCCCCCCCAGCCACCACCCACCCGCGCCTCCCACGGCTCATAGGCGGGTTTGAATCTTGCCGTCCTCCCTCCGCCGCCTGTCCGAACCTTCGGGAGAGGACTGGTCTGCCGCGCAGTCAGCCCGGGAGGCGGCGTGGGGGGAGGAATGGAAGCGGGGGAGGCGAGCCGCTCTCTTCCCTTGTTGTTCTAAGATCTTTCCAGATTGCTCCCTGGGGGCCCGGGGTCCTGGGTGGTCCTGGAGCCGCCGCGGGCAAAAAGCGCCTCAGGCCAAGGCAGACTGCGAGGTCCTTTCTCCTCTCCCCGGGCTCCGGCCCCTGGCACCGCGGGGGACCAGGCCACCCGGTGCGCGCCGAGGGGTGACTTTCGCCGACGTGGACAGCTGTGCGAAGGTCCTAACCCAAAATGGGTTTTTATTTTAGCCTCTTGTGTTTTTCCCTTGAGGAATCATCATGAGGTTAAAAATGAGGATTTTCTCCCCCAACCGCGAGTCGGGGGGCGGGAGGGGGGCCTAACTCCGGAGCTGAGCTGGGCAGAGAAGATGGGGAAAGCCGCAGCGAGCGCAGCCATTCTGGCGTGGCCTCGCTCGTCCAGGCCCGCAGGCGATATAAAATTGGGCACAAGGGTATAAAAGAGATGAAGGAGGGCCAGCCATCAAAAAGAGGGCCTTGCAAACTTCGCACAACCAAACCAAAATGGGCCCTGAAAGCAAAACAAAATCTCCCCCGCCCTGCTCTCGGGCTCGAGCCTGCCCCCCCACCCCCCTCGGCCGCAGCTCTGGGCGGCACACCTTTGGCTTTCGTGGGCGTTCCCCGCTGAGCCGGGTTTTTGTTTCCTCTCTCCACTCCCAGCCTCTACAACTCCACCCCCAATTCTGCTTTCCTTACAGAATTCAGAAGGTCCTTTTGCTTTAGAAGACTTAGGGTTGTAGCAGTTCTCAGAGCCGTTCGTTGTGCAAAACAAATTTCTGATTCCCCCCGCCAAATGAGATTGAGGGGACGGGGCACATTTCTAGGTTTGCAGTTTGAAAATGCAAACCGTTTGCAAAGAAAACGGTGCTAACTACCCCTTCCTCCCTCCACCCCTTCAATACTTGCCTGCGCCTGGAAGAGCCGCCTCCCTGGGCCCCGCATAGGGATCTTCCGAGGGAAGCCTCCGAGGAGGCGTGTGGATGTGGCGCACAGATGTGGGGTCCCCGCGGGTAGAGGGGGGAGAGCGGCGAGGACTCCGCCCTTGCCTCCTGGGTCTGCCCCAGCGGAGCCTTGGAAGCTTGCTCTGAGCCTCTTTGCACGCTCAGGATGCAGAGAGGCCCAAGTCTGAAAAAGAAGGAGGAAGAGTTCTCCAGAAGGGTCCAGACTGGCGTGTGTATCTTGGGGTTAGAGTTCTCTGTCCAGGGATCCCCGCCCACCTCCTCTCCTTGGCGGTTGCTGTCTAGCTAAGGGTGCAGCATCTCTTCTGGGTTCGTTGGGTCTTTCTGTCCTGAGATTTGGGTCTAGAAAGACGCAGACAGCACTTCCCTGTGGCAGGCGACCAGCTGCAAATGCTCCTAGGGTCCCAACCCCGCAGCCTGCTTAGAGACCACGGAGAGGACCGGAGACTGGGAGGTCAGTTTTGTGGCCCAGCCCAGCCCAGCCAAGGAGGGCCTACCCTCCTCAGATTTGAGACAGACCTGGTAGGACTGAACCCCATCTGGATCTGGATTTTAGGGTACCCTTTTCCTAGGGAGAGAGCCCCACTTCCTCCATCTCAGGCATTTGGGGGCCTCCCACCTCCCCTCGTTTCCTTCTCTTTAGGATTCAGCTTTTAGTTACTTTTAATTTGAAAACCTATGTGAGGGGAGGGAGAAGGAATGAAGAGATTGGGAGGTCTGCTCTTTATTAGGGGCCTGAGCGTCCAGCTTTCCGACACACAGCTGTGGCGCGGGAGGGTTGGGAGGGCTGGCTGGGCTTAGGTCAGCCTGACTGAAGAGAGGGCCTTGTCCTCTGGAAGTCCCAGGAGCACAGCAGGGCTCTGTGATGTTTAAAAAAAAAGAAAAGAAAAGAAAATCCAGCAGAGGCGTTGCGAAGCGGAAGGCCACTGGGACCTGCGTCCCACAATCAGATGAAGCATAGTACCCGAGTTGGAATATGGGCCCCATTATTGAATCAGGGTATTATTTAATCCCCAAGGCAACACTGTGGCTTGTGCATGATTACCCCATGAGCAAACAAAGTCAGAGGGGTTAAGCAATTTGCATAGAGCGGTGCCTCAGTCTCCCTAATGGGGTCCTGGCTCCATGTCTGGCATGATCTGGTCAAGACGGATCATGTTTCTGAGCCTCCATTTCCCTACGTACATGAAGGGGCGCACTGTCTGCCTTAAGTCTCGGGATCATTGTGAAGATCAAGTGAGATGAGGTCTATGAAGCCCAGCGAAAAGCTAAATAAATGTGATCCTTCTCTCCCTTCTTCAGGCTTCATCATCGCTGTGGGTTCCCTTGGATTGGCCTCAGGAGCTGGGCGAAAACCAGTCCAGTTTTCTGTTTCATATTCTCAATCAAGGATGGGGGGGGGGGGTGTGTCCTGAGTCTCAGCTGTTACTACCCAGGGTCTCAGCCCCTCCTAAGACAATGAGCCCAGGGGCGCCTGGGTGGCTCAGTCATTAAGCATCTGCCTTCAGCTCAGGTCATGATCCCAAGGTCCTGGGATGGAGCCCCATACTGGGCTCCCTGCTCAGCGGGGAGCCTGCTTCTCCTTCTCCAGCTCCCCTGTGCTTGTGTTCCCTCTCTCACTATCTCCCTCTTTCATAAATAAATAAATCTTGAAAGGAAGGAGGGAAGGAAAGGAGGAAGAAAGGGAGGGAGGGAGGAAGAAAATGAGCCCAAGGTGAGAGGGCTGCAGAAGATAGAGCAAGGAGGGATAGAGAGGAACTGAAAATGAGAAGCCATCCTGGCCTCACCATCCAGAGGGGCTGCAGGAAAGCCAGGAAGAAGGAAGGCTGGGGTGTGGGGGGCTCAGTGTGGGAACGTGCGGTAAGGATCATTGAGGGAGCCCCTTGGCTGTCTTATGGGGCTGTGCACCAGGCGCCCTGACTTTGACAGGATGCACCCACTGGAGCAAGGTGTCCCCATGCATGCACCTCACGGCTACCCTCCCCAACCAAACATCCCCCCCCCCTTAATCTTGGTTTTGGAAGAGTTTCTTTTTCCATTTTTTAATCCACCAAGAACTCATGGTATGTGCCAGTCAGAGTTTCTTCTCCGCTTTGGAGAGTCCATTCATTGAGTCAAGAAACATTCATAGAGCATCTGCCTTGTGTCTAGCTCTAGGTTAGGCATTAGCAATAGGGTAGTTAACAGAATGGATATGGTCCTTGCTTTCAGAGAAGTTGCTAGAATATTCTCATCTGGCCACCAAAGTTTCCCCCAGCAGCCTCACTGCTGAGTATTGAGAGACCACCCATTGGGACAACACTCACTGCTTTGTGAGACTCTTACCAAGAAGATGGCTAGAGATGGCAGACCCGGCACAGTCTTGAATCATGGGCCACACAACCTTCCTGATCTCCCTAGAATGTATACAACTGAGATCTCCAGCCTGGGCTGGGAGGCGCCCCAATTCAGTACAATATATTCTGACTGAGCAGAAGATGCCCAAGACTCTGTGCCAAGTGGTAAGGATACAGCCCTGCCCGTGGAGAGTTTATAGACTGGTTGAACAAATAATCAGTGAAACACAAGTTGCACTCTAGTGCTGTACTCAGATTTTAGAGGGGCACGATGACCTGGAGCACGGAGCACGTAGAAGCCTAGCCTAACTTGGGGGTCAGAGGGGGAAGGGACATCTTCTCTTTGAACACTAAGAGGAAATAACAGTCTAGCTGGAGAGGAGTCTTCTGTGCAGGAACTTGGAGGTGAGAGACAGCACAAGGTCATCCCAAGAAGTGGAAAAAATTTGGAACGGCTGGAACTTGGAAAGGACCAGATGACGAGGAGCAAGAAAGAATCCAGATCATGGGGCCTTCCGGGCCCTGTAGAATCTGGACTTAATTCTAGGGAAGTACCAGAAATGGTTTAAGGAAGAACAAGACTGGAGCAGAGTTGAATTTTAGACCAGATCAGACTAAAGGATGCCAGGAGGCAGGGAGGCCACCACTGTAATCTGCCAGGAGAGGATGCTTCCCTGGCCCCAGGGTTCACAGCAGGAGGTCTGGAGAAAGTAGAATGCACATCCCTCCCCTCCCGACTGAATGTAAGCCCTGAGGGAGAGTGGAGTCTTAGCCAGTGTTATTCCTCAGTTGGAGAACAAATTTGGGGAGGAAAATGTTGTGCGCACTCTTAAACATGATACATTTGAAAAAGCTCTGGAAGGCAAGAGTCAAAAGAGGAGAAAATCCAGAACAGAATTGTGGGTAACTCCCGCATTTTCCGATGGGCAGAGAAGAGACTAAGGAAGGATATCCAGGAATCATCTTTATCTCCTGAATATTCAGCTGTCATCTCTGATCTTTAAGAGGGTTGTATGGGAGTTGGTTGAGTTTAAAGAGCTGTCTACACTTATTTAAGTTCAGCGTTATAAATTGTGGCCAGACATATCTGGTAGTTTTGTGTTTGCCTGATGATCAACATTCTATGAAGACACAATAACTTAAATTATTAGACAGCTGGCAATACTAGATTATGGTTTCCGTCATTTATATCTTAAAAATACATTTGCATCCACATTTGGATTCAAATCGCTCAAAGACCCAAGTGGGATTGAAGCCCAATCCTTGTTCTAAGGATACTCAAGAGTTAGCTCTCTATCCCTCACCCCCAGCCCTCACCATGCACTGGAAAGGTTGAGGCAGAGCTTACTCTCAGGGACTTAAAAACGTATCTATGATTTCAGTGACAAAGATTTCATGTCGTCCCTCAGCAGTCATTCTCCTTTCCTTCCCCATAATTGAGCCTCTGATTTTTTTTTTTTTTTTTTTGCTTCCTGGCACAAAACCTTTCTTTCATGTCTCTCTTGTAGCTAGATGTAGTCATGAAGAAAACTTCTGGCCAATAGGATAGAAGCAGAAGTTTTGGGTGCAACTGCTGGCAAGTATCCCTAATGGTAAAGGGCACATCCTTCTCAATCTGGAAAGCAGATGTATGACTGGTGTTTCAGCAGCCATCTAGGACTATGAGGCAACTTTGAAAGTGGAAACCATGCACTATGGCCCAATAAACGGAAGGTTCCTGACCTGTAAAGCTTCAAACACACCCTAAGAGACTACCTATTATCTTCTTTAAAAAAAAAAAAAAAAGATTTCATTTATTTATTTGAGAGAGAGAGAGACAGAACATGAAAGATGAGAAGGTCAGAGGGAGAAGCATACTCCCCATGGAGCTGGGAGCCCAATGTGGGACTTGATCCCAGGACTCTGGGATCATGACCTGAGCCGAAGGCAGTTGCTTAACCAACTGAGCCACCCAGGCGCCCTACCTATTATCTTCTTGAAGATGTAGGGAAAACAAAAGACTATCTCATAAGCCTCTCCCGTTGCGCCTCCAGATCCTCAGCCTACTCACATTCTTGTTCGGTTCTTAAGACTTTAAAGGCACCTTTTCAGAAAGGTAAACTTCAAACCCTCATTTTGAGGTAATAAGAGGATCCTGCAGGTAAACCTTCACAGACTTCCGGCCAGCTTCCACCTGGCCCTGGGCTGAGAGACGCAGGCCCATGAGGCAAAGAGATGCTCATTTCTGATGTTTCAGGAATCTAATGAGAGAGCTTAAGTTTCTCCTCTCCCTGCCCTCCATCTATAGCTATAGACATGCCGTGGCCTCTGGGTGCCCATCTCGACCCTCCAACCCAGCTATCCATGAGTCTTTAAGCATACACTCCTTCTGCTCATAATTGGAGTGAAGCCCTAAAATAAGAAGCAAAATCAGCTTTCCTCTGTGGCTTCTCTCCTTAGCATTTACCCCACTGGATTCTATCGGTCAGCTGACCAATGTTTATTCGACACCCCCTGTACCAGGCATTGTACTAGACTCCGGGATGCTGTGGTAGAGAACCAAACAAGACCTCTGCACTATGGGCTCAGCTTCGGGGGCGGGGGGCCGGGGGGGTGACAGACGGAAAACAAACCCAGACCCTGATTAAATGGCAGACATGACAAGTGTCCCTCCGTCATCTGGTCATTCGGGAGGCTACGGCAAGAAGCCAGAGCTGCTCCAAATCCACAAGGAACCTTCCCCCAGGAAGTGATATTGAAAGCTGCATGCAATTCTGAGGAAAGTAGCTATATTCTGCTATGATTTTTAAGTCATTCAAAAAGTTAAGTCCCACAAGGAGTATGTTTTTGGAGCAGTTACAAAGATAGCAAAGCATACGCTCCTGTCTCTGGAAATGACAGTTTCTAGTGCCCCCCCCCCCCAGGAACTATAATTTGCTGATGTTGAATCACAGAACGACTGAACACACTCATCTAAGGAATTGTCCTTGTTCAAAGGAGACGCTTGGGTTCCCTTGAGATTGCCTATCATGAGATTTGAATATAACTGAGACAGCACAACAGCCAGATCTGGTCTTAGGTCATCCTTCGGGTGGAGCACTCTTAGGGAGATAAGGGGAGGCGGGCTGTCTGTCATCCAGCTCCCTGAGCTAATGTTTCACAGACTGACAATGACAGAATGATTGCCTTTGATTACAGCATGTTTTCAGTTATCCACAGGGCACACACAGCCTATTAAGAGTTTGCACTACTTTAAAAAAAAAAAAAAGAGTTTGCACTACAAAATCAAAATCTTCAAGGATTCCACAAGATGCTCCAAGTCCCTTATTGTGCGTGGGTTTGGTTAATTATTGTGTTTATGAAACGACTTCGCTGCCTGGTACATGTCTAAAGGGTTAACTCCGATTAAAGAAAAGAAAAAACCCTGAGTGGTCCCTGAGTTCTCCCTTTGCGCGGCTGTGACATTGAACCACTAGAGGGCGCAAGAGGCCAGCTCAGACTCTAACTCCACTTGGCAAGTCCACATTAGCGTGTAAAAAGCAGCCCAGTGTTCCCAAATGCTCTGGCGAGGAGCCAGGTTAGGGTCTCTCCCTTCCCTAAGACTCCCCAGTCACCCCTAAAAGCTGGTTCAGTTCCAGTCCAGCCCTCGGCAAGCTTGAAGTTCGTCTTGAAGGTCTGACGGTGTCTGGAGACATTCTCAGAACACTAAGGCTTGGGTGTCAGCGCGAGGGGGAGGGGAGGGGCACATGATGCAATCAGGAGCCAAAATACTAAGGAGATAGAGCCAGTTGCCATCTCCGGCCAAATGTCAGATCCTGTGCTGGGGAAAGTCAACATGAACAGGTGGGTGAGAGGTGAGAACAGAGAGGTATAAATATAAAGAGGTTTGAAAGCACAGAATCAGGGCACTTTAGGGAACTTGAGAGGTTGGGAAATCCTCTCCCAGGGATGGTAGCTGAGCTAAGACCTGAGGAGTGAATAAAATAACCCTGGAAGAAAGGGGAGAGATGTGTTCCCTGCAGAGGGAACAATTTAAGCAAAGGCATGGAAGTCAGAGTGGAGAGAGGGGCGGCCATGCTCTCCATCAGGTTCAAGGGCGGGGAGCTCTGGCCTCTGCCCGGCCACTCTAGAGAATATTTGAAAGCCCCCTGGGATCTTCAAAGAACTAACTCAGGACCTGACCTCAAGTCCAACTCAAATTAAAATGTCTAGAATTGGGGCGCCTGGGTGGCTCAGTTGGTTGGGCGACTGCCTTTGGCTCAGGTCATGATCCTTGGGTTCCGGGATTGAGTCCCGCATTGGGCTCCCAGCTCCATGGCGAGTCTGCTTCTCCCTCTGACCTTCTCTCATGATCTCTCTCACTTTCTCTCTCTCTCTCAAATGAATGAATAAAATCTTTTAAAAAAAAATGTCTAGAATTGACTCCCGTAACAAATAACAGTGCTTCACAACGTTGAGTCAGCGCTGATTATAAGAATTCTCAAACATTAAAACAAAAATTTTACCCTGGCGCTAGGAATATCATAGTACATTTTTGGGTGTATTACCACAAAATCAGTATTTTGAGACTGGCCTGCACTGTGGAGCTAAAAGATTGAGTTTTCTGAGGTTCTCCTATGGAATTAGTGCTCTAGAATGAGCAGGCATTGGGGAAAATATTTCTTATCAAATGATTTTCCATGGCAGCCCTGTGAAAAACCTGATATTAATACTGGTTAGCCCCGTTATTCCACTTGGGAACAGTAAGGCCAATCGAACCAGCGCGATTCACCCAACTCAAGCACTCATGCTCTTATGGTTAGGTCACGTTACTACAGACACAGATCGCACTTCACTGACGCACGCTTACAGCTTTCAGAAGTTCAATAATTGCGATCCAATACCTATTTCCGTTTTAGTTGAATTCAAGCAAGATTATGATGACTTCCAGTCTCGGCATTTAATTCTCTCCTAAAAACCCATCCTCCGGCTAAATAAGGGTGCAATGACATGATTTGTAAAAACATGGAAAAGTTAGGCTGAAGATGTGTTTCAGCACTCCTTGTGATAATTGAGACACACGAGACTGCCACACGTACAAAAGGTAAAGAGTAACTTCTATAAATTCTGTCAAAGACCCGTGTGAGTCATCTGAATTTTCCAGTGCCAGAATGTGGCGTGCATTTGACGACTCCCGCGGACATAACTGCTGTTTCCGTAGCTCCCAAACCAGGTCAGCATCAGCAATGCATACGGTGTAACTAACACCTAGCCTACCAACTCTAGAGCCTACAGACTCTATTACTGCAGGTAAAAGTCCATGTTATACACGTATTCTACACACTTAAAAAATTATTTGTCTAGGGCACTGGGTGGCTGAGATGGTTGTTAAGCGTCTAACTTTGGCTCAGGTCATGATCTCAGGGTCCTGGGCTGGAACTCCCATTGAATGTGGAGTCTGCTTCTCCCTTTCCCTCTGGCCCTCTCCCAGCGCGTGCGCTCTCTCTCTCTCTCTCAAATAAATAACATCTTGGGCGCCTGGGTGGCTCCGTCGTTAAGCCTCTGCCTTCAACTCAGGTCATGATCCCAGGGTCCTGGGATGGAACTCCCATTGAATGTGGAGTCTGCTTCTCCCTTTCCCTCTGGCCCTCTCCCAGTGCGTGCGCTCTCTCTCTCTCTCTCTCAAATAAATAACATCTTGGGCGCCTGGGTGGCTTCGTCGTTAAGCCTCTGCCTTCGACTCAGGTCATGATCCCAGGGTCCTGGGATCAAGCCCCGCATCAGGCTCCCTGCTCAGCGGAAAGCCTGCTTCTCCCTCCCCCACTCCCCCTGCTTGTGTTCCCTCTCTCTGTGTGTCTCTTTCTGTCAAATAAATAAATAAAATCTTTTTTAAATAAATAACATCTTTTTAAAAAAATGATTTGTCTATAGCTATGTAGTTGAATCTTTAAGTTTTGCCCTGGCATTTAAATGAGATTGAACGTATTTCCAAATAAAAGGCAATTTAAAACGGCAGACTCACACTTTAGATAGTGGTTATCTTATCTGCCTATCTGTGTGCTGTCTGCTTTCCCTCAAGCCACCAATAAACCTGAGAAAGTGGAATTTGCCGGTCAGGCGTTCCCTGCCCCCACCCCACCTGGACGACTGAGGAAGAGCTTGTGTGATGGGTGTTGCTTAATACTTGCTGTCTGAGCACAGAGACTTCCAAGACGCTTGGATAAAATGCACAGCCCTCTCCCTGACCATTGTCGGTTTCATTCTACAGCTGTGTGGCAAACAGCTTATCTTCATTCCACCATCACGTCCTACCCTCCAGAGGATCAAGGCCAGCCGCGTCTACATATTACCCAAAGAACGAATGAAAAATGTTTCAATTATTCTGATACTTTTTTTTTTTAAGATTTATTTATTTGACAGAAAGAGAGATCACAAATAGGCAGAGCAGCGGGGTAGGGGGGGAGGCAGGCTCCCTGCTGAGCAGAGAGCCCAATGCGGGAGCTCGATCCCAGGACCCTGAGATCATGATCTGAGCTGAAGGCAGAGTCTTAACCCACTAAGCCACCCAGGCACCCCTATTCTGATACTTTTGAATCCAGACAGACCACTGGAAGTACGGTTCCCTTTAATTTCAGTTTTTCTATTCCATTTTCCATGAGTTCACACTCCCATGCCATTTTACACCCTCCAAAAGGGTTTCTGGATATGCAAGCTCATCCAGTGTCCCTCACAGCTATGAGTGAAAGGGCAGAGACACAGTCACTGAATAGGAGAGGCCCTCCTTCTCAGGTAGAAGGGACCAAGCATCCTCCTGGCTCCCAGCAGTAGTCTCCCCACCGCCATCGTGCTCTTCACAGTTAGAAATAATTTATGTGGATACAATGGTGATAGAGTTGCTAATCAAGGAACTTGGAAGTTAAATACACGTCTTTCGTCCTATAATCTGAGCAGGGTAGGTTTTCATGTTCCTGTGCCTTTTTTTCTAGTATTATGGTTCATGCTATATAAATGTCACAAAATTCAAAAGGCATACTGAATACCTCCTACGTGCAAGGTTGGGTGCTAGGTAGCCAGGAAGAGACACCACAGAAATGACAAGAAATAGAGAGCTACTTCCTAGAAGTCTGTAATCTATTGGGCGCCTGGGTGGCTCAGTTGGTTGGGCAACTGCCTTCGGCTCAGGTCATGGTTCCAGAGTCCCGGGATCGAGTCCCATATCGGACTTCCGGCTCTGCGGGAAGTCTGCTTCTCCCTCTGACCTTCTCCCTTCTCATTCTCAGTCTCTCTCTCTAATAAATAAATAAAAATCTTTAAAAATAAAAAAAATAAATAAATAAATAAAAGAAAAGAAACAAGCATTAGCATGTGAACAAATGCAGCCAATCACTCACTCAGTGCCTGGGGATAGGGCTAGGACGTGGTGGGAGCCAGGGGGTTTTTGTAGGAAGCAGTATTTAGGCTGTCACCAGGTCAGGATTCAATTGATCCATTTCAAGCTTCTTCTCTAAACTTCCTCTTGTCCTGTATTCTCTCACGTGTTGATGTCACAGTCCCCAGGGTCCCTCCAGCATGGGCATTATCCTTGACTAGCCCATCTCCTTCCCCCTCTGAATCTGCCGATTCCCCAAGACCTTCCTATTGATTTTCCAGATCTTCTTGGCGCCATCTCTTCCTTTCCTCCCTTCTTGCCACAGCGCCCAATTTCAAGTCCTCAGCATCTCCTCTGCAGACTGGTCACAGCCCCCCAACTAACTACCCCAACTCCAAAAAGATCAAGTTCCAGAACCCTTGGCCCGGGCTGCAAAGCCCACCGTAAAGGGTCCTGGCTGCCTCCCCAGCCTTACCCTGCTGTGACACCTTGGCCCCACTCCCCTCAGCTTCCATGTTGCAGGCGCTCAGTGCCGCATTGTTTGGGTCAGACCCTAGACAGCGCAGCACACACCCTTATTTTTCCTCCCCTCTTTGCATTCTCTGGTTGGGTATTTGGGTTCCTTTCCTTTTATTCCTAGAAAAAGTCTATTTTTTAAAAAAGTTTATTTATTTATTTATGAGAGAGAGAGAGCACTCATGTGCGTGCAGAGCAGGGGAGGGGCAGAGGGAGAGGGAGAAGCAGACTTCGTGCTCAGCTGGAGCTCCATCGCAGGACCCTGAGATCATGACCTGAGCCAAAGGACGCTTAACCAACTGAGTCACCCAGGTGCCCCCAAAAATCTTTTCTTTAATTACAACTATCAATGACCTAAGGAGAAGAGATGGGAACTTTCTACTTTCTGGCTAAGAGAAGAATATAAGGATATCCCTGCCCACTGTCCTAACTTCCAACACCACAGATTGGTTCTCGCCTGCTTTAAAACTTTATCATTGGATCGTAGATTCTATATGAATCATAGATAGATAAAATCAAACAGGGTGTACTCTTCTGTGTCTGACTCCTTCCAGTCAGCATTTTGTTAATGAAATTCACCCATGTTGTTGCCTGTAGTTGTTTGTTTATTCTAATTTCTGGGAAGTATTCTATGGAAGGAATTCACAATTTATTTAACCATTCTATTGTTGTTGGATACATGAATGGTTTCCAGTTTTCAGCTATCAAAAATAATGCTGCTATAAACATTCTCATGCCTATCTTTTGGTGAGCCTCTGGATGCACTTCTGCTGGGCATATACCCGGGAGTGGAATTGCTGGGTCAAACTGCCAATCCCACAAGTAATTGTACCAATTTATGCTCTTACTAGCAACGTATGAATGTTCCATTTGCTTTGTATCTTTGCCAACTCTTGATTTTTTTTAATATTTTTCTTTTTAATTTTAGTCATTCTCGTGGACCGTGTGCTTTCACAAATCTGATCAATGTCACTTCCTACTTAATGACCTTCAATGGCTTCTTCATGAATTTAAAACAAAACCAAAACTCCTAAAGCTGACCTTTCCTACCCCCCCCCCCAATGTTACCCTATATCACTCTCTTCTTATTCCTACACTGGTCTTCTGAAAACCTGTCAAGCTTTTCCCGCTTCTGGACGTGCACAGGCCTCTTCCTCAGCCTGGGAAAAGTTCCATCTGTCCCACCCTCTCTCCCACCCTTCCTATCTCAGAGGTAAAGTCTGTCCTAAGGAGATCCCTGACCACTCCCTCCTGTGCTTCCCTTCCCAGAATTAATCACACAGCACTTTATCACAGTTTGTAGTTACATATTTCTTTTCTTTCTTTCTCTTTCTTTCCTTTTTTTTATTTTCTTTTTTCTTTTTCCTTCTCTTCCTTCCTTCCTTCATTTCCTTTTTCTTCTTTCTTTCTTTCTTTCTTTCTTTCTTTCTTTCTTTCTTTCTTTCTTTCTTTCTTTCTTTCTTTCTTTCTTTCGTTTTTCCCATTAAACTATAACGTTCACGAAGAGTGGGAGACTGTCTGCTTTGAAAACTACTCTAGCCCCTACGCCTGGAAGACAGTGCTTGGCACACACTGGGCACTCCGCAGATGCTTATCGAAAGAACAAGTGAATGAATCCAGTCTATTTCAGACTACGAGTATGAATGGAGTTTTGACATCCATTGAAGGAAGGAGTCCCTCCTTGGGTGTCTGTAAAACACTTAGCCACAACTGGACAGGCAGAGAACCTAAGGGATGAACCAGAAGCACTTAGACAAGCAGCCCAGAGCTTGTTTGTGAGCAAGGAGTCTTTGAGGGGAAAAAGCAGCATCAGAGTTAACCTAAAGAGGTTTTCTAAAGGAAGAAATGATTTGGTCCCTGCGGGGAAGGTCTGGGTGTTCTAGGAAATGACTTTTTTTTTAATAATCAAGTAGCCTTCCATATCCCCAAGAAGCACCCTAAAGTCTTCCAAGAGGAATGCCCTCTTCTGAGGGCTTAAATTATTCCTAGGGGGTGGTATAGATGTTGGTGTAGGATCCAAGATTCAGCTGGCTTGGATCCTAAAGCCAATAATTTTAGGGTAAGAAAAAATATGCTTCAAATATTCTATGATTTCAATAACAATGGGGACAGAATTTGATAATGTGAAAAGTAGTGTTTCTGGCAAGAATTTTGAGAATGCATTAATTATTATAAGTTGGTAATTTTGTGCATTTCTTAAATATGTTCAGCCGCTCTTGTGCTAACCTGATTTTCCTCTATTGTCTATTCCATCAGATAGCACCCATCTTATAAGTGGGGCTGTATCTTTTCTACTAGACTAGACAGGCCAAGCATTTTCTGTGTGTGAGTAGGATAGAAAAATACAGAGTATTCAGATGAGAACAAGAGTAGAATTTATTGTCGTTTTCATTTAAAATGCCATATTAACTTCCAGATAATTGGAAGGCATTCATCCTCTATGACATATGCATTTAAAAGGTTTACTTTGGCTCTAATAATCCTACTGATTTAGCCACAAAACTATGTTTCAAAGAATGAGCTGTGTGTTCAATGTATCTTCGCACCATATAAATGTACATTTCTGTGGGGCACATGGTATTTTAAATTAAATGTAGTCGAACCCTTGAGGGTCTCCTCGGTGCTCAGGATAGAGATTTCCAGCATGTATATTTAAAGGGGGCAACTGCAGTCCAATGTACTAAGGATTACAGCAGGGGACTGTAGTTGATGTAGGAGCCCAGAGGAGGAATTTACTCCAGAATTGTGGGGTGTGGCGGGGGCTCTCCAAGGCTCTAGGAAGCTGTTCTCTCTTGCTTCACATTCCTTTCTTCCAGTCTTTCAAAACTCAACTCACAGGCCAGTCCTCAGAGAAGCCTTCCCAATCTCTTTTCTGGAATATTCCCATAGCGGTTTTCTTACCCCTTTCTGAAGATTACATTTGCGTTACTGCTATGTGCATGCCCTTAGGGGGCGCATTTTAAGGTAGGAGCAGGAGTGTGGACTGGGGTCAGACAGCCCAGTTTGGAATCTTGTCAACTGCTTGCTATCTGTGACACCTTACTTAATCGATGTCATCTCTGTGAAGATTATAAGACTTAGTAGGAGCAAAGGACCTCGAATAGTGCTTGGCATGTAGTAAGTGCTCAGTTAAGAGTTCTGTTATTACTCCACGAGCACCTGCTTCTTTCATTTCATTGTAAATTCCTTAGAAGCAGATTCTATGATATTCATTTCCGTGTCCTAGCCAGAGGCCCCAACCTTTCTCTGCTCCATCCAGTGTCTAAAACGGTCCCTTGTGCTTTTCAAGTACAAAAAATAACATTTGCTGTGGTTGATCATGGTCTACCAGGCAGCATGTGGATCACATTTGAGTTCCTCTTGGAGATCATTCTAAAAATGCACATGGAGCATCATTTGCATCAAATGCTTACTTACATACATGCTGTAAGTAAGCATTACCAAACGACGACATCTAATACTTACTGAGCACTTACTACATGCCAACCACTTGAATGAGCTTGTGCACAAGTTATGTTGCTTACATCACACTTAAACCTAGATGGCACTTTTGTAATCTTATGGGAAGCCTGAAAAATTGCCATTACCCCTTTTTCCTGGCACCAAAAATAAAACAGTGTCAATAAAATTAAATTTTATGTTATCTAAATACAATACACTGAGATTATATACTATTTCAAAGCATTTCTTTCTGCAAACTTGCTGTAATTACAGTGGTATTGTACTTCTCTATGTTATAATTCTAAAATCACCATGTGCATAGAGGGGAGATTCCTTTGTACCTTCATAATAGGAGATTTCTCCACCACTCTCGAGAGTGCGCACACAAAATGCACAGTCAGCTACGTTGTTAGAATATATCGTACAGGTCAAACCATAATTAAAATAATTATTATTTACATAGCACCATAAATGTATCCACTACTTGAGTCATAATCACAGTGGTTAGAGACAGAAAACAGCAATTATATAATCTAGTCAACCCCAGTAAATGCATGTCAGCCAAGATCCCAGCAGAGATCTGAGAATTAATTTCAAGCAAAAATAACAGGCACATGGAATCACACTCTGTTCTCAGATTTCCATTCTTTTCACTTTAATGTGTTTTTCATTTCTCTGTTCATTCACTCACTCGCTCATTCATTCACTCATTCAACATAGTTTCCACATTGTTTACCATGAGCCAGGTCTTTGCTAGTAACAGATATCTAGAGGAATAAGAAAAGGTCCTTGCCTCCAAGGGGTTTTCATCTCCTAAAACAAACAAACAAACAAACAAAACCCAAAGGTGAATATACTGTGTCTGTCCTCGAGACGTATAATCAAATGGGAGTGACTTGCATATATGCAAATAATTCCAGTATAAGTATCACGTGAAACGATAATTACTGACAATAATGGAATTCTTACTACATGTGAGACACTGTGCTAGATGCCTCACATAGGTTATTTAACCTCCCCCCCCCAGCAGATTATTAGGTAGAAATTCTTATTTTTTATTATATTAGTGTCATATGTGCATCATAGTGATGTGACATTTTTGTTATGAAGTGATCCCCCCCAATAAGTCTAGTTATTATCTGTCACCCTATAAAGTTATTATGATATATATTTTTTAAGATTTTATTTATTTATTAGAGAGAGAGAGCGACTGAGAATGAGAGGGGAGAACGTCAGAGGGAGAAGCAGACCTCCCGCAGAGCCGGGAGTCCGATATGGGACTCGATCCCGGGACTCCGGGATCACGACCCGAGCTGAAGGCAGTCGCCTAACCAACTGAGCCACCCAGGCGCCCCAAGTTATTACGATATTATTGATGATATTCCTTCCCTCTGTTGTACATTACATCCTTGTGACTTATTTATTTTATAAGTGGAAGTTTGTATCTCCTAATCCCCTTCCCCTATTTTACCAGCTCCTCTCACATTCCCCACACTCCAACCAACAGTTTGTTTCTTGTATTTATGAGTCTGTTTCTGTTTTCTTGTGTTTGTAGATTTGTTTTGTTCTTTAAACTCCACAGGAGTAAAATCATATGGTATCTGTCTTTCCTCATCTGACTTATTCATTTAGCATAATACCCTCTAGCTCCATCCATGTCGTTGCAAAATGGCAAGATTTCGTTCTTTCTGATGGCTGTGTAGTATTCCACTGCATATAAACCACATCTTCTTTATCCATTCACCAGTCAGTGGACAATTAGGATGCTTCCATATCTTGGCTATTGTAAGTGTTGTTATAATGAACATAAGGGTGTATATAACTCTTCAAGTACGTGTTTTTGTTTTCTTCAGGTAGAATTACTGGTCAAAAATTATCATCACTATTCTATTTCACCAGTGATGAAGATGAGACCTGGAAGGAGGAGGTAACCTAGTCTCAAACAGCTTCCACCCTCCCCAGCCCCCTGCCTCTTACCACTAAATGTCTCCTGAAGCTCTACGCATGCAGAGGTGCATCTCAGCTACTTTGAAGCGACTCACCAAAGGCTCAAAAATGGTTGGGAGCCCAAACTCAAACAGCATCCTGCCTGAGTGACGGGTTCCAGAAACTAGTCCTGGGCAGGTCTCCTGTCACAGCTACTCCTCTGGGCAGTGTCCCGACTGCAGTTCTTTCCCCTCTCTGAAGCCCTATCTAGAATGATCCCAGAGCTTGGTGTATCAGTGTGATTCAGGAAGTTGCAATCACCAAAACATATCCTTCCCCCAAATACTTTCTTCTCCCCTCCTCCCATATCTCACTTCAAGCGCATACTTTCAATTACATTGTCTCTGAAAAACTGTCTTCTTTTTTTTTTTAAGATGTTTTTTATTTATTTGAGAGAGAGAGAGAGAGATCACAGGTAGGCAGAGAGGCAGGCAGAGAGAGGGGGAAGCAGGATCCCTGCTGAGTAGAGAGTCTGATGCAGGGTTCGATCCCAGGACCCTGAGATCATGATCTGAGCTGAAGGCAGAGGCTTTAACCCACTGAGCCACCCAGGTGCCCCGACAAACTGTCTTCTAAGGCCCAAGGTGTCTCCCTCAAACTGCAAAGTAGTTTTCTGTAGCCTCCCTTCTAAATCTGGAAACACACACAAAGATATGAAACTCAACCTCTGCTCCAAAGTAGTTCATGACATTGGGTATATTTAAACACTGGAATGCCTCCTAATTATGAGGTTTCCTTCTCTTCCTTCTTTGGTACCAACTCTCTTTGCTGAGGAGGCAGTGGGGAAAAGAATGATCAAGTGTGTATTAACCTGACAGTTCTTGGCAATTTCCAGATTGGTAGAGCTTGCCTATAGCACTTCTGCCAGGGCTGTTTGGCTTCCTTATTCTCGGAGGATGGGAAGAAAGAACAGTGATGGTTGGACAGTGGACAAGCTCTCTGTCCCATTGCCTTCATACCCACAGATGGGATCGATAGCAGTATCCACGGAGGCAATGGAAGAGGAGAGCATGTGGTGGCAAGGGGCTTATATCCTTGCTTCGACCATTCTCATACCTCTTACTTGAGCCTAGACCTAGCTCTCAAATCTTATTTCCTGATTTCCGGTTCCAAAGCTAAGGGAAGTCAAGGTGCCACCACAGTGATTCTTCTTGGGCAACCTGGTAACTGTTTCCGCCACCTACCCACGACCGTAAAGTGCTCTCATGGCTGTCAGCAAATATGAAATAGAATTGGATTATTTATTAGCACTTATTTGCTGTTGGTCTTTATTTAACCATGATTAACTAGTAGGAAAGTTGTAGAACGATGGTTTAAATTTTCCCAAGTAGAAGACATAGTATTACAACCATTGCTATGAGTAGCCAGCATGCACTTGTTCTCACTACTTGGTTGCACAACAGTGGGGTGGTTACGAATGTTTCAAACCCATTCGAGGAAAACCTATTAAGAGAGAAAAAAGGACATTAACTCGATGTCCTTCGACAGTCCTTGACCCAGATGCGCTAACCCTCCTGTAGAAACTCTCATAGAGTCTAAAACAGCAAGAAGTGTTTCTATGATGCCCTGTTTCAAACAGTAAGTCTCTGATGGAGAATATGATGAAGATGAATCGCAAAATATTTCACCACTACCCTTTCCCACCACCTTCTCTCTTTCAAGTTATGGGACATCCTGATCTTTCACTCACCAAAGGCTCAGTTGATACAAAAACCCTGAGAAGTAGACAGACAGGTAGAATTAGCTTCACGTCTTGGATGGGGGACCGAGACTCAGGGAATTTAAATGATCTGCCCCAGTCACACAGTCTGTGACAGTATCACAGTAAAACACTGATCTACAATTCCCCAAGACAGTCTCCTCCCTACCTTTTTGACCCTTGATCTCTGAACTCTGGGATCCAAAAGTAAGCTCCTCTTTACCTGTATGTTAATGGTTTCCTCAAGCACTTTGCCCTCTAATGGGCCATCAAAGATATGGTGAACATCAAACACCTTGACTTTCACAGTGAATCAAATGTAAAGAAGTGCAAATTTTGCCACCAAAAGTCCTAAAAAACCACCAAACGCACACACACGCACACACACGCACATGAGAGAGCACGCGCGGGATATTTTGGAACTCTATTTTATTGAAAGTTGGACTTAAATTTGTTTTCTTATTGAGGATTCTCCCAACACTTAATCAGTCCAAAAGTATTTATTTACCACCTACCATGCAGGTAGAGAATGAAGACTAAAGGAGTCTGAGTCTAATTGGGCATACACAAACACAGAGGAAGCAATTAGTTAGTAATGTCAATAGCTCTCGAGTATTGACTGTGATGGTATGTAATGGGATAACTAAGCTCAGGACACAGAGAAACGACCCTGCAGCCCCACACAGGCCAATATGGGCTGGCCCCGAGTGAGCATTCCAAAGGAAAGAGGTCAACCCCATTGTTGTTTGCAGAATTTGTGCATGCTATCCTAATGGATTGAAATATCCAAAAGGAGACTATTTGTTGATATGTCTCCTTATCCCCACATTTCCTACGTTAGCAGAGCTGTCAGAAGAGTGTGGCCTCTGGAGCTAGACTTTCTATGTTCAAATCTTGACTCTACCACTTATGAGTCCTAGAACCTTGGACAACTGACTTAAAGTTCCTACGGCCCACTTCCCTCATCTGTAAAACAAGTGCCTATTTCAGAGGGTTCTTATGAGGAATAAATGAATTACTACATGTCAAGGGTCTAGAAAGATGCCTGACACATGCTGAATGTTTCATACATATTAACTGATTACAGTGGTTTGCATTTGGTCAAGGTTTATCTGATCCAACAGGGCATGAAAGACACAAGAGCAAAGTTTTATTGGCTAATGTTTAGGGAGCATATTCATTCAGCAGGCTTTACTGAGCACTTGGGATCCAGTGGTGGACAAGATAGCCAAGGGCATAGAAATGAGACGAAGCAGAAGACAGAGTTTTCCTTTATAATGAAAACTGATCATTTGAGTCCTGTTCTTGTTGTTGTCTTTTAAACAGACTTTTTAGGACAGTTTCAGGTTTATAGAGAAATCAAGAGATAATACAGAGTTCCCATATGCCCTGCCCACACATACACACAGTTTTCCCAATCACTAACACCTAACCCTAGTGTGCTACATTTATTACAATTAATGAACCAATATTGATATACAATTATTAATAGAGACCATAGTTAATATTAGCATTCACTCTGTGTTGTACACTGTGTGTTTTAATAAAAACACACTGTCTTGTATCCGCCACTATAGAATCATACAGAATAGTTGCACTATCCTGAAATCCTCTGTTCTTGACCTATTCATCCTTCCCCCACCACATACGACCCCTGGCCGCCACTGATCTTTTTAGTGTGTCTTTTTCCAGAATATCATAGAGTTGAAATCATAAAATATGTAGCCTTTATACACTGGCTACTTTCACTTAGAAATAAACATTTAATACTCCTCCATGGCTTTTTATGAGTTGATAGCTCATTTCCATTGTGCGATGCACTACAATTTATTTACCCATTCGCCTATCAAGAGACATCATGGTTGTTTCCAGTTTGGGGCAATTGCAAATAAAGCGGCTATAAACATTCACGTGCAGATTTTTGTATGGACATAGTTTTCATTTGCGCAAATCCTTACGAGCATGATTGCTCGATCATATGGTAAGACTGTTTAACTTTGTAAGAAGCTGCCAAATCCATTTCACATTCCCACCAGCAATGAATGTGTGTTCCTGTCATTCTACAACCTGAGTAGCATTTGGAGTTGTCAATGTTAGAGATTTTCATCATTCTAAGAAGAATATAGTAGTGTCTCACCATTGTTTTAATTTGCAATTCCCTAATGGCATCTAAGTTGAGCACCTTTGTATATGCTTATTCTGTCTGCTTACCTTCTTAGGTGGATATCTATTGGCTCTTTTGCCCATTTGTTAATTGGATTGTTTGTTTTTTTATTGCTAAGTTTTAAGATTTCTTTATATCTTTTGGATACAAGCCCTTTATCAAATACACGTTTTGCAAAGCATTTCTCCCAGTCTGTGGCTTGTCTTTTCTTTCTTTAAAGAATCATATTATTTTGAATGCAAGTTAATACTCCTTGATAGCCAGGGGTTGTATTGAACTGTGCCATTGTGCTAGTATCAATGCTGCCTTCTTCAGTAAAATAAACAACATTGGCTACAGATGCAGAAGGACCTCACTGGGCATTTTCTGTCAGTAATCAGAAATTAGAAAAAAAATGGGATCAAACAGCATCAGAAAAATTACATTTAAATGTGGTTTCATTAGGGAAAAATCTGTCCTGAATAAATGTTTGGAAATAAAGGCTCAGTTCTCTCCCCTGTACTTTCACACCCATCAAATTTCCTTGCTTTAGAATAAGCCTCTGTATTTAATAAGCTCCACTGGGAGCATGTCCGCAAAAGGGTATTAAATCCTTGATGGATTGTAAATCTTATTTCTTGGCCACACTAAAAGAAACCCAGCCCAGCAACCCCCCCCGCCCCCGCCCCATCCCTAAAGAACTTTACAATGTCAGTTAGTCATCCACATCCATGACTTCATCCATTACCTACGCACAGCCCGTCTGCCTGGCTGAAACATTGCAATCATTCTGCATCAGAAATAACTCCACTCAATATCTTGGGGAGGGGGGGAAATAGGAAAAATTATAGGGAGGACCTAGGCATGGACATGAACCAGCTGAAAGTTCTCCAGGAACATCTGAAACATTCTTTTTACACTTGTGACAAGTGACATGGGTTTTCTTAATGAGCACATACAGCCAAAAATCCCAGTTCATACATTGGAAGGAAAACAAGTCTCCTAGAACAAGCAGTGCTGCTCTGAGGAACCTGGTGAGAAACGATTCCAGACCCAGAATGCAGAGTTGGCTTCCGAACACCCTGTTCTCAGACCACCTGGGAGTGGTGTCCAGGCCTCACCCTGGCCTCCAGAAAATTCTCAGGGCCACCTCTCAAGGTGACTTGTCAGCCACCAAGAGCAACACCATTAGCCTGAAGGAAAATGCAATCTGAAGGCTTCTAGCTGAGGAAATATAAAGAATAATATTTTCCACATGGCTGCACTGAAGAGTTCATTAAAAAAAAAAAAAAAAAAACACTTGAAACTATTATGGAAAATTCCAAGTTAAATGTACTTAAAAAAAATCTGGTAAATATTTTGCTGGAAAAAATCACACTTAAAGAAATGGTCTTGGAGACTCCCAGGGAGATCTTGGGCATTAACCTGGCACATCTTAAAATCAAACTGGTTGCCCCCCTGAAGGAAACCCTGAAGACACCCGT
>CM052800.1:37442137-37524689 GCA_028533885.1 Nasua narica | reverse complement strand
CCCCCCGCCCCCCCCCCCCCCCCCCCCCGCCTCCTCCCTGCAGAGGGACTCCCGCTCTGGGTGCCGCCATGTTGCCATCTCCTTCTCCTGGTCTTTTGGCTCCTTCTCTCCTCTCCTCTCTAGGCTCCAGGAGGCCAGGGTCAGAGCACCCTACCCTTCTGGTCCCCGGACACCATTATTTTGGCTCAGGGCCTAAGTGACTTATGGAGGACAGCTAAACACTAGTCTTTGTTCCTGGATTACAGAGAAGACTCATACACCAGGCCACCCTCCTCGATAAAAACCGCTGGACCCACGCAAAGATGAGACTCACTCTCCTTTCCTTTCGAAGTCTCCAGGACACTCAGTTCCTATCTATACTCTCTGTGTCTCACTTCCTCTCAGCTCGTGTTTGATTTCTATCCTGTGTGAAGCCAAGGACACTCTTGGCTGGTCCTGTGGGATCCCACTCTGGGCCCTTGGACCCAGCCAGCCTGCATCAAAAATGTGGACTGCAGAGGCACCTGGGTGGCTCTGTGGGTTAAGCATCTGACTCTTGATTCTGGCTCAAGTCATGATCTCAGGGCAGTGAGATTGAGCCCCGTCCTGGGCTCCATGCTCAGTGGGGAGTCTGCTTGAGATTCTCCTTCTCTCTCTGCCTTTCCCCACCTCACATGTGCTCGCTCTCTCTCTCAAAATAAAATAATAATCTAAAAAAAAAAAAATAGTGTGGACAGCAGTACTACTCAGATTGTAACCCAGGAAGGGCTGCTGCTTCCCACAGCTCTCCTGGTCAGTAGAGGGAAGAGTGCAGAAACCGAGAGAATGTATTAAGAAACTTTCACAGCAATATCACAGTCGCCTATGTCTGTTGAAGCTAATAATAAAGATTAGGTATCCTATCCTTTTATATGTTTGGTTTTTTAATTTCATTTTTCTAGATACTCATCTTTATCGTATTTCCAAAGATGTTAGCCTGTAATGCATTGGAAATTTAAAAAGGAAAACTTTATCACATATGGTTTAAAAAGCCCTTCCTTCCCCTCCCCTCCCCCCTCTTTCCTATTCCCTCTCCCTTCCTCTTTCCTTTTAGGTAGGTAGAGCATGGTAGGCCTTCATGATTGGGAAGGGAGGAAGCCACAGTGGCCCAGTACGGAGAAGCAAAGCTTGTGCACAATAGATACATGGGACCCTCCCATGTGAAAAGAAGGGTATGGAGTGTCAGAGCCCATAAGAGGTGAGGAGGGTGTCCACACAGAGGGGCAACCTCTGGCATGGGGGAGCCCGAACAGGAGAGGAAAGTTGCTCCATGGGGGAAAGGGTAATGGAAGAGATAGAAGAGTAGCTATATTTCAGGGAATTGATCAAATAAATATAGTAAGGATATTAGGAGCCAGGTTTCTATGAAAAGGGAGAAAACTAGAATAAATTCTGGGATGTTGGACTGGAATTAGATGTGTTGGTGAAAACATAAAGCTTTCCATATTTAGATATCAACAAAAACAATAGATACATACACATCTATTTGCTAGCTCTATCCACTGGGGGCAGTGACACTCCATTCACAATAAGCACACATAGTACACAGAGCTTGACTTCTAACTACTGTTCTCGACCTAGAGGAAGGGAGGCTTCTTGGAGAACTGGCCAATTCTAGAGCTAGGACTAAGAAAGTACAAGATAAGCCTGGTACATGCGTCTTGTGCCAGCAACCAAGAAAGTGTTCAAAAAGTGATGAAGACCTGTGAGAGGACACAGAAGGGAAATGGAATGGGCTCCCGATGGTCAAAAAGGACATATATGATTTCAACATAAAATTAAAATAATAATAGTAATAAATTATAACTTTTAATAAAATAGGAATCATGAGCTCATACAGCTATAAGCCAATGAATAAATTAAGAGTTTGAAGAAGAATGGATGTTTACATAGTTATCACCTATAAAGGAGAAGAGAGTACCTTTACAGTAGAGAAGCCCATGAGACACTACTATGATCACATGATCAAAATGAACATTATTACTGAGACAAATTGAAATTGTTGCCATCTGACAAACCATGAGAACAACACAGTATCACTTTTGTGACAGTCCTGCTGAAGATGTACAACATGAATCTAATCACAAGGAAATATCAGAAAAACCCAAATTGAAAGGCATTCTATTGACCTGTAATCTTCAAAAGTAACAGAGCCATAAAAGCCAATGAAAGACTGAAGAACAATTCCATAGTAGAATAGGTTAAAGACACGTGACCCTGGGGTGCCTGGGCAGCTCAATCAGTTAAGCATTTTACTCTTGATTTCTGCTCATGTCACGATCTTGGGGTCCTTGGATCAAGTCCTACATTGGGCTCTGTGCTCAGCACGGAGTCCGCTCGGCATTCTCTCTCCCTCTTCCTCTGTCCCTCCCCCCAGTCGTGCTCTATCTTCCTCTCTAAAATAAATACATAAAGTCTTAAAAAAGGGGGGGGGGAGGCCACATGACCACTAAATGCAGTGCTTGATTCTGAGTCAAATCATTTTGACATAAGTGACAAAACTTGAATGGGGTCTGAAGATAAGCTAGCAGCAACATCAATTCTAATTTTATCACTTTGATGATTATATTTTGGCTATATAGAAAAATGTTCTTGTTTTAGAAAATACACTCTGAAGTGTCTGAGTCTGATGGGCATTACAGCATCAACCACTTATTCTTAAATGATTCAAATTAAAAAATTTGTATTTTCTTCCTTTTCTTTCTTTCTTTCTTTCTTTCTTTCTTTCTTTCTTTCTTTCTTTCTTTCTTTCATTTTTTGGTGCAAAAGGGTGGTTTTATTAAAGCATGGGGACAGGACCCATGGGTAGGAAGAGCTGCCTTATTGTAATTTCAGTTTCAATTTTTTTCTTTAACATTCTGATGGTGTGTTGAAATAATAATAATTACAGATCCTTCAGGGCACCACAGTCTGCCTTCAGCTCAAGTAAGAATCCCAGGGTTCTGGGATGGAGCCCCATGTCAGGGCTTCCTGCTTAGTGGGGAGTCTGCTTCTCCCTCTGCCCCTCTCCTCCTTCATGCTCTCTCTCTCTCTCTCTTTCTCAAATAAATGGATAAAATCTTTAGAAAAAATAATTGCAGATCCTCCTCCTTTCCCATTTCCTTTGTCTCCTATCCACCTGAAATTTGATATTTTCATTCACAAGTATGTTTTTATCCTTTTTAAAATCTGGTTTATAGTCACAAAAAAGATATAGTATAGTTTTGCAAGTTTAAAAAACTTCACAAGCTAGTATCATCTGCAACCACAGTAGCGTGGTGTTTGCTTTTGTTTTCAGTTTTGAGTCTTTTTACTCAAAATTATATTTTTGAAATCTGTCCATTTTGGTACAAGCAGCTCAAGGTCATTTATTTTAACTGTTGAAAGTTCTCATAGCATGAACATATTACAATGTATTTATTTATCTTGTCTCCTATTGGTGGATAGTTCAATGTTTATGATTGTTTACAATCATAAACAATGCTGCAATAAACATTGCATATTCCCTTGAGCTCACATGCAAAAATTTCACGGAGGTTGTGTACAAAGAACCTGGGTGGAAGGGTAGGAAGAGCTTTAGCTAAAATGCTCTCTAAAATAGTCATACTTATTGGCACTCTCCCCAGCCTTTTATAAGCAGTCTCGCTGGCCAACAGTACTTGTTATTGTCATACATGTAATTTCTGTTAATCTTCTGTGCATTAAATGATATCTTGTAATTTGCATTTCCCACAATATGAATGATGCTGAACATCCCATCATGTTCATTGACCATACGGCTTTCCTTTTCTCTATTTACTGCTTGTTTTTTCTGTGGGGTTGTCTGTCTTTTTCTTTTAGTTTGGGAAGAGTTTTCATATATCCCAGGTACTGATCTTTTTTTGTTGTGCATTGTAAATATCTCCTCCCAGCCTGTGGTCTGTCTTGCCATTTTGTTGGTAACAACTTTTGTCCTTTAGAAGCTTTTTCATTTTCATATAATTAAATGTAATTTAATTAAAGTTTTATAATAACATAATTAAAATGTAATTTCATTGCATTTGTAATCCTCTTTGTCTCTATGGTTCCACTAAACTATAAATTCTCTGGGGTCAGGAATTGTGTTTGTCTTATCCTCTTCTTACTCCCAATGCCTAGATCAGTTCTTGGCATCCAGTAGACTTCCAATAAATACTTGTTAAGTAAATGGAAAAACAAGTTAATGGATGAATGGTTTGTCCATTTCGTGCCTTAATAAATCCTTCCCAACTGTGGACTTATAAAGATATTTTCTTATATTTTCTCCTAAAGGTTTTAGAGTTTTGTTTTTGTCTTTAATCTACCCAGAACTGACATTCAAAATATGGTGTAATATAAGAAGATAATTCTGCTTTCCCACCCATTTGGATAACCAATTATCCCAGCATTATTTATTGAAAAGTTTCTGGCCCTAGGTTTCCATTTTTTGTGTTTTTACATGTCAGGCAGACCAGAATAATCACTTATTACATGATGATTGTTTTTCAAATCATGGTATTTGGGGAACTTTGCAGGTTGCAAATTTGTGATAGATATTAGGGTTAATCACACAAATTCCTGGTCTTCTAAGCACAAGGTAAGATTTCACTTTCCTGCCATCCTTAAAGTTAGGTGTGGTCATGTGACTTCATTTGGCCAATGAAACGCAAACAAAGATAATATACTACCCTTCCAAACAAACAAATTTAAGAGACACAGCCCCTTTCCTGCCCTGAGACCTTGAATCATATGTTAAGATGGAGCCTTCAGTTCCTGGGTGGCTCAGTTAAGCATCTGACTATTGATTTCAACTCAGGTCATGATCTCAGGGTGTGAGATTGAGCCCCTGGTCAGGCTCCCGACTGGGTGTGGAGCCTGCTTAAGATTCTCTCTCTCCCTCTCCCTCTGCTCATCCCCTAGACCTGTGCATGCACTCTCTCTCTCAAAAAAAAAAAAAAAAAAAAAGATGGAGCCTTCATTGCCGGACTCAGGGGATGACTAAATCATAATGGACATTTTGTTTATGTGTTTGATTATGTTGTCATGTTATAATACATTACGTGATGCTTGCTTATATTAAGCCACTGGGACTACTTGTTACACCAGCATGAGGCCGCCTGCCTTAACTGAGACTCCTTTAAAACCAACTCAACTTTGCCAAAATAACTGACAACAATTTTATTACCAAAAAATCTATAAAAGCACAGACTCTAGAGACCCAAAGCAAATGGTTCAATACAAATTTAGTAAAGTTCTCCCTATTTTCCACTTAGCTTGTGATCTTACGTAAGCAAGAAAAATTTGGGATCTGCCTTGTCCAATACAGTAGCCACTAGTCACATGACTATTAAGCATTTGAGACATGGCTGATGTGAATTGAGATGTACTGCAAATACGTGAGATTTAGAAGACTCAGGCTGAAAAAAGAATGTAATATAACTGAATACTTTTTATGTTCATTACACACAGAAATAATATTTTGGATAATTTCCAATACCACCCCCAAAAAAGAGAGAAATACTTAGATATAAATGTAACAAAATGTGTGCAAGATCCTTACACAGAAACCTAAAAAATACTGATGAAATAAACCAAGAAGACTTACGTAAATTAAGAAGTATACCATATAAATGGAATGTAGATTCAATATTGTAAATATGTCACCTATTGGGGAAAAACATCATCTAAGAAGAAAACCTTAAGAAGAAAATAGTTAAAAGGACAGTTAAATGATATAAAATCAATATGTAAAAAATGACTGTATATCTATATACTAGCAATAAACAAATGGAAAACTTAAAAAATAATATTTTTTCCATATTGGGTTAAATAAAATATATTATTAAAATTAACCTTGGGGTGCCTGGCGGGCTCCGTCAGTTAAGCATCTGCTTTCAGCTCAGGTCATGATCCTGGAGTTCTGGGATCCAGCCCTGCAACAGGCTACTGGCTCAGCAGTGATTCTGCTTCTTCCTTTGTTCCTCACCTGGCTCCTGCTCTCTCTCAAATGAATAAATAAAATCTGAAATAAATAAATATGAAGAAATAAATAAAATTAACCTTGCATGATTCTTATATTTTTAGTGTAGGCACCAGAAAATTTAAAATTACATATATGGCTTGCATTTATGGTTTGAATTATACTTCTTTTCTTTTCTTTTCCTTTTTTTCTTTCCTGGCAAATGCCCAGGGATTTATTACCTCAAAATGGTGAGACACAATAATGGAGTCAGAGAGAAAATCCTGATGGTTCCAATCGTTGTGAGAGCTGGTCATATTTCTGCTGAGTTTCACAAAACACCCATGTATATTAATTGTAAAAATTACCCTGTTTGGCTCAGCAAATTGAAGTTGGATTCCTGTGGCCACCTGCAACCAAAACAGCCTTAACAGAGACCCGGAAGGATTCCAAAACATTCTCTCAGAATAATTGGGCTGCTTTTGGTGGCAACTGAATGAATGAAAACTTAATGAAGTTCCATGCTATGAGAACCCTTGACAGGAAGTCTGTTACGATTGTTGATTATACAAGGTTCATGACATCATCAGGGACCCGGGTGTCTTCCATTTTTGCTCTGCCAACCTCGAGGGTGACCTTTTGTGCTAGGCGGGCCCTCTTGCACAAGATGGCCGCCATAGCTACGGTCCTCACACATGTGTGTCTGCCGTGGGCAGGGAGGAGGGTTTTTCTGCACTTACCATTTTGCTTTTCCAGAGTCACTTTAGCCAGTGTCATCTCAGTTTCCACGGGCTAGAATTGGGTCACATGACCACATAGAGCTGCAAGAGAGGCTAGAAAACTTACCAGCAGGCATTTTGAATTTTATTTCTATGAGGCAACATTGATTTGGACTTGTTTTTATAAATAAAGGTTTATTAGAAATCAGCCATGCCCACTCCCTTTTGTCTTTGAAGGTTTTGTGCTGCAGTGGCAGAGCTGAGCATTGCAAGAGAGACGGGGTAAACTAAAAGCTGAAATATTTACGACTTGGTAAAAGTTTGCTGACCTCTAATCTAAACTAAAAGACATGAAAATGTATTCTTAGAGTAACGCTTAATCTAAACAATCCTCTTAAGAAATCTCTATAAAACATCCCCTCCCCAATTTAGTTGACTAAACATATATATAAAGAGTTGCATGTGGTGGTGTCACAATGTTGCTGATTTCGCTGTCTGCAATATTCTTCCCCAAATCTTGGCCACTCATTTCTTTAATCTCTTCATTTCTGATGATTTTGTCTCCATCCTAACTCAGTCACTCACTCCCAAGGTGGTCTGTAGATTTTCTCATCCCATAATCTCGTATTATGTATTATCCCTTCCATAGTCTTAGTCAACCATCACACCTCCAGCCACCATTTTGTTTTTATTTTATTTTATTTTATTTTATTTTATTTTATTTTATTTTATTTTTTCAGTGTTCCAAGATTCATTGTTCATGCACCACACCCAGTGCTCCATGGTGCCCTCCTCAATACCCCCACCAGGCTCACCCAATCCCCCACCTCCTCCCCTCCAAAACCCTCAGTTTGTTTCTCAGAGTCCACAGTTCCTCATGTTTTGGCTCCCCCTCTAATTTCCACCAATTCACCCTTCCTTTCCTTCTCCCAATTTCTATATTTCCAGCTGTCAAAAAGAAAAGACCCCAAATAAAGTCGCTTAGGCCAAATTACCAGGTATAAGCTAATGAAGTACTAAAATGGGAGCAGGGGGCCAGCAGTGACACCAGGAATCAAAAGGAGAGGAGGGACTCTTGAGAAATGCTCCTCAGATGGAATTAATCAGATCTGGAACTGCCTAGATGTGGATGAGGAGAAAGAAGAGTGAGTCAAAGACAGCCAGGGGCATTTGAACCTGGATCCCTGGGAATCCTAGAAACTGGAAGAGACACGTTATCTTAGAGTTGATGTGAGGGGAAGATGGTGGCTTTGGTCTTAAATATTTTGAATCGACAGAGCTAGAAGACAGATTAGAATATGGTCATGGGACTTGAAAGGGTACTTGGGGCCTCAGTTCAGTGAGCAACACAGAAAGGGAAGTGGAAGAAGCTAAGAGACAATGAATTCGTGACAATTACTTCCTTCTATTGGGGTTTATTTTATGCCAAGAACTATCTTAAATTCTCTAAATATTGCTTTCCCAATTCTTAGGATATGCTGTAAGTAGGTATGATTAACTCTGTCTTACAGACCAGGAAGCTGAGATCCAGGGGGATTGAATAACGTGTCATGTTCACAGAGTTCCCAAATAAAGGACTAGAACTTGGAAACCAGACCTGCCTAACCTCATGTGGTCTGAGGCCAGGATTTGGTAGTAGCAGAAGGAGTTGATGAAGGAAAAAGACAAGGAGCTGTTAGAAGACAAAAAATTATAAAGCTGTGGGCTCTAGAGAGCCCACATGAAAGAAAAATTTTTTAAAAAAGGAATTTCAAGGGGTTTGTAGGTGGCTCAGTGGGTTAAAGCCTCTGCCTTCCGCTCAGGTCATGATCTCGGGGTCCTGGGATCGAGCCCCGCGTCGGGCTCTCTGCTCAGCGGGGAGCCTGCTTCCCCTTTCTCTCTGCCTGCCTCTCTGCCTACTTGTGATCTCTCTCTGTCAAATAAATAAAATCTTTAAAGAATAAAATGTTTAAAAAAGGAATTTCAAGAAGATTGTCACCAGTCAAATGCTACAGAACTGAAAATAGACCATTAGGTTTACCTGCTCATGCAGGTTTCAGTAGATGCAGAGGGAGAAAGGCAGCTTCCTAAGGTGAAATCTAAACACAGCCCAGAGTAAGGGATGAATGGTGCTCTGATCCCCATCTGTCCTGGTTTGTCTAGAATGCTCCGAACTTTAGCACTAAAAGTCTTGTCTTCCAGAAGCCCCCACTCATCATCTTAGCATTAGCGAGTGGTATAGAGACCATTTTACCCCAACTTCTATTATAATAAAATATACAAAAAACTTACCATCTTAATCATTGTATCTACTGAAATATGGTTCTTTTTAAATCATCTTCACCATTTTTAACTGTACAGTTCAGTGGTGTTAAGTACGATCATAATGTCAACCAGCACCAACATCCATCTTTAGAATCCTTTTCATCTTGTAGGACTGAAACTCTGCACCCATTAAACCAGAACTCCCCATTCCTTCCTCCCCAGTGTAGACCATTTTTAAGAGATTGGACAACAAACAGCAGATAAGGCAAATGCTTAAGGGTGTAGCAAGCTCAAGGAAAAGGTTTTGACTTTTTTTTTTTCAAGATTAAGAAAATATAAGCCCGGTAATAAGTGAGGAGAGAGATGGAAAAACACAGTCAAGAATAGAAATAATCGTTGGACCGGAGTCCCAGAGCAAGTGAGACTATATCCTGCTGAAAAGCAGAGAGCCCAAGTCCCATGCTTGTCACAGCACTCACAGTACTGGGCGGGGTTGCCTAATCCCGGGGCTCTAGCAGGCAGTGAGTTTCTGGATCCCAGCCTCCCTACCCGCCTTCAGTTCTGCAGTAGAAAGAGTATTGGAGGAAGGTCAGACATTTCAGCCCTTCAATTCCAGTTTGGCTCTGCCTTCGTGACCTCCCTGAATCTCAGTCTCCTCATCCGTGAAATGCAATCATCTCACCTTACTTGGGCTGGTGGTTATAAAGGCTGAGCACTGGCATCTTGTAAATTCTTGCGCGCTCACTGCTTTCATTATTTCTCCTCTCTGGTGGTTAGTAATTTCCTCGCCAGGCCTCTGGAGCTCTGAACGCCTCTTCACTCCACCCACTTCGGTCCTGAGGCACCATCCCGCTGTTACTGGGCTTAGGGCAAGGTGTAGAGGTTGGGGGGGGGGGGTAATGTCAACTCATTCAGCTCATTGAATGGCCTGCTATGTTTTTTAAGATTTTATTTATTTATTTTAGAGAGATGGAGAGCACAGAGGGACAGAAACAGAATCCTCAAGCCGACTCCTTGCTGAGCCGGAGGTGGATCTCCTCCCCAAGACCCTGAGATCAGGACCTGAGCTGAAATCAAGAGTCCCCTGCTCCACCGATGAGCCACCCAGGTGCCCCTGGTCTGCTACTCACTGAATGCTGGACTTGGAGACTGGCCTGTGTGCTTCTCTTTCCACCGCCAGTCATAGGAGCCTAATGATGTGTCTTTGGGTGCAAGCAGGGAAAAAGTGAGACTCGTGTGTGTTCAGCAGAGCCCCAGCCTCACTCTAACAGCACAAGAGGCTCTGCGGGGAGGGCAGTAAGCAGACAGAAAACCAGATAAAAGTAGGGAGCACAGCACCTGGCACATGAGAGGTATCCAAATTGCTGCTCTGAGTTGGACTGCAGGCTTCCCAATTCTATGCTTACGCTGAATTAGTTTTTTGGGAAAGTTTTCTCATCTTCCAAGTGTCTGTCTAGTTTATCGTCCCCTGGGCAGATCTCCCCCGAGGGCTGTGTGCCGCTTTTCCCATCAGACTGCCTTCCAGGATATCCTCCCTCCTGACTGATAAGGAGATGGGCAGGGCTTCGCTACATAAATAGAATTTAAACTATTTTTAAAAGAGAAGTATTTGAAAATCAAACCCATACTGATAGCCATTGTTTGTTCAGAGATAAGAGAAGTCTTCTCATTTCCCGGAAAAAAGAAATGGGGGGGGGGTGTAGGGGGAGGCAGGGAGTTTAAAGAAATATTTTGGGGGGCACCTGGGTGGCTCAGTGGGCTAAAGCCTCTGCCTTCAGCTCAGATCATGATCTCAGGGTCCTGGGATCGAGCCCCACATCAGGATGTCTGCTCAGCAGGGAGCCTGCTTCCCTCTCTTTCTCTCTGCCTGCCTCTCTGCCTGCTTGTGATCTCTCTCTCTCTCTCTCTGTCAAATAAATAAATAAAATCTTGAAAAAAAAAAGAAAAGAAATATTTTTGTATGTTAAAATGCTTTATGAGGAAAAATACTCCTGAGGGAAGTCAGAAAAATTACATACGATATCAAATTAAACTTTTTATAATTGCATAATCTAGGGTTGGTATCATCATTGCCATGCCTTACCACAACAGTGACATTCAAAGTCATAATCTGACAAGTCGCACTGCACCACAGTGGCTCAATCTAGTGGCTTTGGAGTCAAAAAACATGGCTCGTAATTCTAGCTCCCCCTAGCTGTGTGACTGTGGGCAAGTTCCTTAACCTCTCTGAGCCTCAGTTGCCTCCACTGCAAAAAAGGGAATAAAAAATAGTAGTACCTATCACATCAGATGGTTGTGAAGGTTAAGGTGATGTATGCAGGGCACTTAGCATGGTGCTTTGGAGAGTTTCAGTTACTACCATTAGGATCACAAAATACCCAAAATTATGTGTAGTGTATTTGGGGTCTTATGGTTCTAATATGCTAATTTTAAAAATGCATTTATTTATTCATTCATTCATTAATTTTAAGATTTCATTTATTTATTTGACAGAGACACAGTGAGAGAGGGAACGCAAGCAGGGGGAGTGGGAGAGGGAGAAGCAGGCTTCCCACTGAGCAGGGAGCCCCATCCCAGGACCCTGGGATCATGACCTGAGCCGAAGGCAGACCTTAAAGACTGAGCCACCCAGGCGCCCCTAATAGGCTAATTTTTAAAACTGTTTCAAAGTGAGGTTCTGATAACTGACGGCCATGGGAAGTAACTTAACTGAGGAGGATGAAGTCCATGAATGTTCTGTGCTGTCCTATCTCCTCCACCAGCACAGTTCTCAGACCGTAGCTTCTTGAACACTGCTTCTGTGGCTAGAAAGAGTTAACAAAGATTTCCGAGAATCTTAGTTTACCACCTATGAAAAGCTTAGGTGCTGGAAGGTTCTGACTCATTTACCCCAAATACAAAGGCTGAAATAACAATCAGCCCACGTTTTCTTTTGATAAGTAGCATAAATTTTATTTTTTAAGTGCATTAAACTAAAATTTGGACTACTTTTAAAAGGATCCGTTCAAAAGAAATTGCATGTAATGACAATTAGTCAACGTTTATAATTCAAATTTTTTACTTGCAACATTGTCATTAGCAATTGCCTCCTATTTACACCACCTATCTAACTTTTTGTGTCAGCAATTCCCTCTGCTGTAACAAATAGATACAAAAATAGAAATATGTTTGAGAGATTTCAGAGTTTTTACTTCTTTGCTTTCCCGAATAGATTGCCTTTTAAGAGACTTATTTAAATAATGGGTTTTAAATCTTCTTTTAAAAAGGGCTTCTGTATACACTTCTTTTAAATTAAAGATTATTTATTGGGGCACCTGAGTGGCTAAGTCAATTAAGCATCTGCCTTCAGCTCAGGTCATGGTCTCAGAGTCCTGGGATCAAGCCCCACATGGGGCTCTCTGCTCAGCAGGGAGTTTGCTTCTCCCTCTGCCTCTGCCCCTTGCCTCTACTTGTTCTCTCTCTCTCTCTCTCTCTGTCTCTGTCTCTCTGTCTCTCTCAAACAAATAAGTAAAATTTTTTTAAAAGAATAAAGATTATTTATTTGAGAGAGACAGAGCATATGAGCATGGGGGAGGAGCACAGAGAGAAGAAGAGGGAAAGAATCTCAAGCAGACGCCCCACTGAGCATGGAGCCCAATGGGGTCAATCCCATGAGACCCTGAGATCATGACCTAAGCCAAAATCAAGAGTCTGATGCTTAACCGAATGAGCCACCCAGGTGCCTCTTGCATACATTTCCTTATTTCATGAGCTAGGTATATATTTTTAAGAAATTTATTTTATGCGGAACACTTACTTTCCTTTTAAGCTCATTTCCAGTTCTTTATGCTTATGCAAACATGAGTTTTTTTTTTTTCTTAAAAAAAGGAATGATTTGTGTTTCTTTTTTAGGTAAGCACCCAAAAGAAGGAGCTTTTCGGATTTCATTTTCTTTCTGTGAAGTATTTTTTTCCAATGGAAAATTAGAGTGCAGGGGCAAAATTTACAAAACAGATACAGTCCGCACCTTCAAGGAGCCTGAGGTCCAGAAGAGTAGACAGACATTGAACAGGTCACCACAAATGTAATGAGTGTCAGGAGAGAGCTGCAAAGGGACTCAGGACGAGGAGAGGTTTGCTGACACTCTGGGGGAGTTGGGGAAGGATACTCGGGTTGGGACCAGTGAGTTTGGCTAGCGGAAAAGATATCACTGGTACAGAATACAGCCCGAGTGCAGCCCAAGGACCCAGAAGATCATGGTGAACAGAGTGGCCCCAAGGTAAGCTCAGGTGGCCAGGGGCTGGCTCATCAGGGCTGCATGGGCCATGGTAAGAATTTGGACTTGATCCTCGAGGCATTAAGAAGTCATTGAGAGGTTGTATGCAAGAGAGTGGCATGATTCTATTTTGTATTTTTTTTAAGATTTTTTATTTATTTATTAGAGAGTGAGAGACTGAGAATGAGAGGGGAGAATGTCAGAGGGAGAAGCAGACTTCCCGCAGAGCCGGGAGTCCGATATGGGACTCGATCCCGGGACTCCGGGATCATGACCTGAGCCGAAGGCAGTTGCTCAACCAACTGAGCCACCCAGGCGCCCTATTTTGTATTTTTTTAAAGATAAAACTCAAGTAGAGAGAGGAAAGAAAGGAGGCCAGAGTGGAAGCAGGGAAACCAGTAAGGAGACTATTGTAGCAGTCCAGGGGGACAGGTGATTGGGCTTGTAGCAAAGGGTGACAATAGGGAGCAGAGAGAGGTGGCAAAGAAAGATGTTCAGCAGTTAGAGTTGACAGGGTTTGATGTTTGATTAAATTGGAAGGACAAGGGAGATGGCAGAGCCAAGCATAACTTTCAGATTTCTGGCCTAAACAGCTAGGTAAATGGTGGCGACCTCTCAGGAGCATGGAAGACGCTGGAGGAATGGCAGGTTTGAAGATTAGATGACAAGTCTGAGATGAAGATGCCCAAGGGTCAAGGGAATATTTAAGTCTGAAATTTAGAGATGTCTCCATTGGAGGCTTTGATTTAGGAGCCATTGGCACTAAAAAAGAATTTTAAGTCATGGGAGTTGATGAGATACCCAGCAAATGTATATGGACTAAGAGCAACAGCCCTAGGGTACAGCCTGGAAAATGTCCAACAGTTAACGCTTGAGCAGAGAAGGATCTGACCAAAAGGGGAGACTGTTGTGTCACAGAATCCAAAACAGAGACTGTGTTAGGAAAGCGATCAACGATGCTTAACATTACTGGGCTGTCAAATAAGAAAGAATAGAAATTATCTTCTGTATTTACCAACATGGAATGGAGGTCACAGGAAGTCTGAAGGAGAATGGCTGGGCACACTGAGGCAGGCCTGAAATGTCCAAAGATGTTTGCTTCTCATGCCGTAGGCACTGGGGAACCACTGAAGGTTGTGAAGCAACAGAGTGTGATAATAGCTGTGCTTAAAAGATATTAACCCAGTAACAAAGTATAGATCAAAGGGACACAGACCCGAAGCACACAGTGCAATTAAGTGGCCCCTGCAGTAGTCCAGGCGAGAAGGAGAGCCTGAATGCCTGTGCGGGGAAGGCAGCTGTGCTTACCACTACACCACACCGGTGCACACTGAATTAGAATGCTGCAAGTGAAGCTACAGGATAAGAGGTGGAGGTTGTATTGGTTGGTGATCTTTCAGCTACGAATGAAGAAAACAACTCCATTTGACTTACATAAAAACAGGGATTTATTAGTCACATCAGAGAAAACGCCAGGGGTAAAATTAACTTCAGGCAAGGCTGGATCCAGCAGTTTAAACAGTGTTTTCAAAAGCCCATTTTTTGCCTCTCTCTCTTTTTTGCTTTTTATGGTGTGGCTTCAACCTTAGGTCTCATTTTGTGGCCCCCTGACAACTCCAGAATCTCCTCATAGAAAAATGACTTCCTTAATTCCAGATCTCACATCATGCTGAGATAAACAGCCAAGCTTCTCCAAACGAGAAATCCAACAAACATCTCCTTGCATATTAGTGACTCTGATAGTGTTGTGCTTTATCCTAGTACCACCACACATGGCTGTAGGATAGAAGCCGACCAGAGGCTATCTGTGGAATTTGGAATAAGGGTATTCCCACCCAAATCACATGACTAGGGAAAGAAATCTTGATGTAAGGATAGACGGGAAAGTGGAAGATGGGTGCCAGGGAGGTAACCAGTAAATGATCATCACAAATGTAAAAAAATAACCTTCGATTGCTCTGTTCTTTGAAATCCATTGTCAATAGCTAACATGTCGGTCTGCTGATGGAGTTACCATAACCCAAGCAATGCAATTACAGTAAAACTATTCTAATTAAGATTAACTAGCCAGGAAATGAGTAGAACTAATTTATAAATAAATTAATCAAACTTAAAAAAAATACACTAAGTAGAACCAACTGTTGAAACAAGAATTCACTTGTGGGAGGAATGGGTTTCAACAAAGAGATTAGCCTGATTTGTAACTATATTGAAAAATATGCAGAAATTATTATTATTATTTTTTAAGATTTTGTTTATTTATTTTAACAGAGAGAGAACACAAGCAGGCAGAGAGGCAGGCAGAGGCAGAGAGAGGAGCAGGCTCCCCGCTGAGCAAGGTGCCCGATGTGGGACTCGATCCCAGGACGCTGGGATCATGACCTGAGCCGAAGGCAGCTGCTCAACCAACTGAGCCACCCAGGTGTCCCAAAAATATGCAGAAATTATTAAAGCTAGATTATCCTACCCAGTCATTTGACCCTATTTCTACACCCCATTTGTTTTTCCTCTTTCATGTATTCAAACTTTCAAACTTGCATACTGAGCTCTACCTGGAAATCCCTGCTTCTTCTCTTCTGAACTCCTGCAACTGTACCTACCAGTTCAAGGAGATAAAAGGACAGCAGCCAGCGGTTAAAATTCTTTAGCAACTGGCATCAACACTTGTCAATCACTGGTTATCAAAAAATTACAATCCTTTTGTTGTGGGCAAAAGCCTAAGGGAGGGGCGCCTGGGTGGCTCAACGGGTTAAAGCCTCTACCTTCAGCTCAGATCATGATCTCGGGGTCCTGGGATCGAGTCCCGCATCGGGCTCTCTGCTGGGTGGAGAGCCTGCTTCCCCCCCTCTCTCTCTGCCTGCCTCTCTGCCAACTTGTGATCTCTCTCTCTGTGTCAAATGAATAAATAGTATCTTTAAAAAAAAAAAAAAAGCCTGAGGGCTTCTAATATAGGCAACTCTGCTGATCTTGGCTGGCTCCCTCACATGTTGGGGAGTTGGTTGGCTATAAGCTGCTGTAGGATGGTTTTTGCAGGGAAAACTGGGCTCTCCCCCACAGGGTCTCTCATCCTCCATCAGGCAGGGCTCCACGAGAGAGAATGAAAGTGTGCAGATCCTCTGGAGGTCAAGTTTGGAAGTGACATGGTGTCCCTTACCCTGCATTGGGTTATTCAAAGCAAGTCACAAGGTCAGCCCTGATTCAGAGGAAGGAGGAAAAAAACCACTCCTTAGTGCAAGTTGCTGCAACACCACATTGCAGAGGACGGGGTTGCAATGTGGCATCAGGCAAAGAGACACATTGGACAGCAGTGGCAGCAGTGGTCCTGGTCATTCTGGCTTGTGTCTGTCTCCAACAAGGTAGAACATGCACCCACTTTGAAGAGTTTTATCTTTAAAACATCGCAAGTAAGCGATGAAATCTGAAAAGAGACTGAGTCTTTTAGAAGCATACTTTTCAAAATCACATTCTTATCAATATTTTTCTAAACTGTTTTGGCAAATGGAATATTGCATTTTTATGGAAACTGCCATACTTGTTTATAATTTGGTGCAGAGATTACATCTTTTTAAAGAAAGGAACAGGTGCATGCTTACCTTCTTCTTATTGTAAATGGCTCCAGATGGTGACTATTCATTTCAGAAACTTCTTAAGAAACATCTGTTCACAATATTTATATTTGACTTTATTATATTTTCCAAAAATTACATTTTAAATACAGTTTCCTTTAAATTAAAAAAAAACACATTCATTTTTCCTATTCATAGGAAAAGTCTTTGCATTAGTTTAGTCTCACTTTGTACACAAGCGCTACATTGTTATATCACAAACAAAGCTAGATTTAAATGGTAACTTTGTGATAGGGCAAGTGAGAGGAATATATGGAGTCTTTTTTGGTAGTGCTCTAACATTGTCATGCACCAATTAATTATTTCTTAATTAAGAGAATCCAGTTGGTGTTAGTTTTTCAACTGCCATATGTCTGAATTTCATAACCTATTTTAAATATGCCCAGAGGGAAAGAGCGGGTTGTGCTGGAATATTGATAGTGAGGCTGATCATTCCTCTAGTTGTATGAAAAGCTTTTATGACAAAATGCATTCTCCCCAAACAAAGTACATAATGATTTTAAATGCAGCAAAATTGCACACTATGAAAAGCCAAAATGCAATGAGGGAGGAAAAAAAGAAGCCCTTTTCAACACTTAAACAATAATGTACTAAAACTCTGTGTACTCATTGTAAGGAGCAGCTTTCCTAAGGATTTGTAAGAGTTCTAACTTGTAATATTGATGAAGATAACCAGAGAAGTGGTGGATAGAGTACTTAGTCCAATCAGTCCTGAGAACAAGGCAATCCTGGGCTGGTCAGGTTTCTAGCCCATACTTTAAAGATAGATATTTATTTATTTGTTTGTTTGTTTGTTTGTTTGTTTGTTTGTTTATTAGAGAGAGAGACTGGGAATGAGAGGGGAGAAGGTCAGAGGGAGAAGCAGACTTCCTGCAGAGCCGGGAGTCGGACATGGGACTCGATCCCAGGACTCCGGGATCATGACCTGAGCCGAAGGCAGTCGCTCAACCAACTGAGCCACCCAGGCGCCCATGTTTCTAGCCCATACTTGGTGTATCTCCTGCTCCTCTCTGCCAACCTAGTCCCCCTTCACTTATTATTCTGAATCAAGAGGTTCATGTGATGAGATAATGTCAATATTGGTCCTCTTGGCTTGCCCAGAATTCATTCACTCTCCTTGGGGTGATGTCATCCCTCCTTCTCTTGGCAAATATCACCCTTCCTCCACTACTCCCAGTCTGTGCCTCTCAGATAAGTGGGGTTGACCGCATTCTCAGCTCCTTCTGTTGACCTGTAGCTATGACCAGGCTATCAGAGGAGCCCTGCATCCCTGCACCACCAGTCCCCCCAGTCACTGTGACTGGTTCAGCAATGGTACCTCACTCAATCAGACCAACTCAGCTAATGCCACAACTTCTCCTGAAGAGACCAGGCAATGGGTACTCTATATGCCGCTGAATGATATCTATCAAGGTTGCGGGGGGCGGGCGTGTTGCTGCCAGATTTCACCTCTCCAACAAAGGTCTTCCTGACAGCAAGGTCAACACGGGAGAATCCACCCAACAGATGGACCTGACTCCAGTGGTACCATTGGAGACTTGAAATCCAGCCTTGCCTGAACTATTCAACATTAAAAGTCAATGGAGTTCCTCATTTTGCTAAGGGCAATTTTAGAGTGCTCTGATCCTTGCAACTGAAAGGATCCAAACAAAGGGGAAGACAAGCTGCAAATCCCCAAAGAAAGAGCACATTTCTGCATGCCCATCCAAATCTCACTGGGCTAGGGGAGTGCTTTTGACATCACTATATTCCCTACACTATACACCTGTTATTTTCTAGAAATTAGGTACCCATATATTGATATGATTTAATGGCAAAGCAGAACGAAAGGCAGCCATTCACTCTCCATGTGGAATACAGGAGAAGTCCAGGTAGTTAATAGGGTCAAAGTGCCAGAATTAAATCATACAAATTAATGGCCAGAAACCCACTGTAGCATCTTCACCCATCAGCCGGTAATTCTGCCCTTCCCAGACAGAAGGATTTTCCCTTCCCTGAGCAGGATAAGAACTCTCTTATGACCCACACTGGTTTTAACTGCTCCTTTTTTATGAAAACATTCAAAGCAAATAATTTTTTATTTTTTTTCTCCAAATACGTTTTTCTTTTTTTAGTTACAAGATTAATTGTTCATGTACCACACTCAGTGCTCCATGCAATGCATGTCCTCCTCAATACCCACCACCAGGCTCGCCCAATCCCCCACCTCCTCCAAAATCCTCAGTTTGTTGCTCAGAGTCCATAGTCTCATGGTTCATCGCCCCCTCCGATTTCCCCCCATTCACCCTTCCTTTCCTTCTCACAATGCCCTCCATGTTTTTCCTTATGCTCCTCACGTTAGAAAGGAATTATTAGATGTCCAACCAAAACCAGAAGGGAGATAGTCATGTATGTCAATTGTGACTTCACATTCTCTCTTGTGAGGTCTGTCTTGGGAGCTTGTCATAAAGAACAAAAAGGAAAAGGAAGGGACACCTGGGTGGCTCAGTTGGTTAAGCGGCTGCCTTCAGCTCAGGTCATGATCCCAGGGTCCTGGGATTGAGTCCCACATCGGGCTCCTTGCTCGGCAGGAAGCCTGCTTCTCCCTCTGCCTCTGCCTGCCACTCTGCCTTTCCTGCCTCTCTCTCTGACAAATACATAAATAAAATCTTTAAAAAAAATTTTTTTTTAATTTTTTAAAAAAGGAAAAGGAAATAGAGCAAAAGAATCATGATCCTGACTATTACAGTGGAAAAAAAAAAGCTTCATGCTCATTTTGTCCCACCTCTTCTTCCTGCTGGTTGAAGAACTGAGGCAAGAGCAGTGAGGGATGTGCCCAAGGGCACACAGCTAGTTGTTGGCAGGGCCAGGACTCAGGGGAACTCAGCTGACGGTTGTTTCTGCAACACTGTTTTCTCTCCATATTGGACAGACACAAAATACCAGGAAAGCTATTTTTTTTTTTTTTTAAGATTCTGTTTATTTATTTGAGAGAGAGTGAGAGAGAGCATGAGAGGGGAGAAGGTCAGAGGGAGAAGCAGACTCCCCACTGAGCGGGGAGTCCGATGCGAGACTGGATCCTGGGACAGCAGGATCATGACTTGAGCTGAAGGCAGTCGCCCAACCAACTGAACCACCCAGGCGCCCCCAGGAAAGCTATTCTAAATGTATGCCCTAATGGTATAAAAGGGTGAGGAATAGTCCAGTATCACACATGAGTTAAAGGTTAAAAAAATCTGTCAACATGGGAGAAACTAAGCTTTCACTTTTCCTTTGCTTCTCAGGGTCAGTGATCCCCAGAAGGGAAAACTGGGCTTTTCTAGAGTTCTCCATAGCTTCATTTGTTCCTCTAGTCAATGTCAGGTCACTTGACCTCTTGGTGTCCATTCTTTCCCTTGCAAAATAGAGTCTGCTGTTCTCAGTGTATACCTCCCTCCCTACCTCATGGGGCTAACAATGAATGGCTAGAGCTCTCAGGAGAAACACTATCTATAGTACAAAATATTACTAAATACTTTTATCCACAGGAAAATAAGACCATTTGTATTTACTGGTAGTTGCATGGTCTTAGGTGACAAGCATTTTAGGAATTAAATACACTTATTGCAAGAAATTATCTCATTTTAAAGAGGTCTAGATTAATGAGTTCTTGCCACTTTCAACCCTGACGAGACTTTTCTAACTCAATTTCTGTTTTAGTAGCTTACATAAACTTAATAACCAAAACAAATTTGAAACATGAAAATATTTCGCAGGCAAGCAGTTTCCAAAGGAAAGCACATTTATCTTTTATTGAGAGACTTAGACTGTCGAGATATTTGAGAAATATTGCCCATTATCTTTTTTCCAGTGCAAAGTAGAATTCTTTCCTTTCTCCTCTATTTTTATTCAACACTATTATGTTTGCAAGTATTATGCATCTAACTCAAGATTCCATTTGCTGAAGCTGCCGTATATTTTGGGGGTGGGACTGGGGAGCAGTATCGTATGAGCACATGTTTGAAAATGAGAATGGCAATTTGGAGGGGAAAAATAGCAGCCCTTCACTTCAACATACAAGGAGAGGTGTATCTTGTCAGGTGAGGAGATTACAAATTTGAGGAAGACAAGAAAGAAAAGGAATCAGGAGATAATGGAAAAGGGAAGCAACAAAAGAGAGCCAGGGAGAAAGGGTGAAGAGAAAAAGAATCTCAGTATCATCCATTTATCCGATAAATATACACTGAGGTCCTTCTGGAGCCAGACTGCCCAGATAAAACTCCTCACCATCCCAGAAGTGTGACCCGGGGTAAGACATCTGTAAAATGAGATCAGAATAGTACCTACCTCTAGAAAGCTGTGTGAACCGAACTAAATGTAAAGTGCTTGTAACAGTGTCTGACATGGGGACGCCTGGGTGGCTCAGTGGGTTAAGCTCCTGCCTTTGGCTCAGGTCATGATCCCAGGGTTCTGGGATCGAGTCCCACATTGGGCTCCTTGCTCAGCGGGGAGCCTGCTTCTCCCTCTGCCTCTGCCTGCCACACTGCCTGTTTGTGCTCTCTCTCTCTTTCTCTCTCTCTGACAAATAGATAAATAAAATCTTCAAAAAAAATAAAATATTTAAAAAAAAATGTTTGACATGAGGGATAATGCTAAATAGGTATTTGTTAGGGCACCTGGGTGGCTCAGTTGGTTGAGCGTCTGCCTTCAGCTCAGGTGATGATCCCAGAGTCCTGGGGTTGAGTCCTGCATCGGCCTTCCTGCTCAGGAGGGGGGAGGGAGGGGCCTGCTTCTCCCTCTTAGTCCCTCCTCCTTGCTTGTGCTCTCTCTCTTCTCTCTCTTAAATAAATAAATAAAATCTTTTAAAAAAAATTAAGTATTTGGTAAGTGAGGGAATGAGTGAATGAGTAAATGAACAGATAATGTGGGGGAGAGCTTCCAAAAGTAAAATAAATTCAAAATATACAAAGAACTCTTAAAACTCAGCAATAAGAAAACAAACAAGCTAATGAAAAAAAAATGGGTCAAAAACCTTAAGAGACACCTCACCACAGAAGATATACAGATGGCAAATAAGCACAGGCAAAAAGATGCTCCACATCAAATCCCATCAGGGAAATGCAAATTAAAATGAGACACCACTACCTACCTATTAGAGTCGCCAAAATTCAGAACACTGACAATATCAAATGCTGGTAAGGTTGTGGATTATTAGGAATTGTCATTCACTGCTGGTGGGAATACAAAATGGTGTGGCTACTTTGGAAAGCCGTTTGGTGATTTCTTATAAAACTATACATACTTTCATCACACAATCTAACAATCATGTTCCTTGGTATTTACTAAAAGGAGTCGAAAACATGTCCACACAAAAACCTGAACACAGATGTTTACAGCAGCTTTCTTCATAATTGTCAAAACTTGGAAGCAACTAAGATGTCCTTCAGTAGGTGAATGGATAAACTGTAGTACAACCAGACAATGGAACATTACTCAGTGTTAAAAAAGAAATGAGCTATCGGGCCAGGAAAAGACATGGAGGAAACTTAAGTGCATATTACTTAGTGAAACAAGCCAATCTGTAAAGATTACAAACCATACATTCTGACCATATCACATTCTGGAAAAGCAAAACTGGAAACAGTAAAATGATCCGTAGTTGCCAGGAGTGAGGACAACAGAAGGATGAATAGGTTGAGCACTAAGGAATTCCAGGGTAGTAAAACTACTGTCTGTGATACCCTAATGGTAGATACATGTCATTCTACATTTGTCCAAACCCATTGAATGTATAATAACAAGAATGAACCCTAATGTAAATGAGGGACTTTGGGTGATAACAATGTGCCAATGTAGGCTGATCAATTATAAAAAATGGGTAAACCCGATGGGAGATATTAAAATAGGGGAGGCTCTGTACACGTTAAGGCAGGGAGTAATTAGGAAATCTCTGTACCCCCTACTCAATTTTGCTGTGAATTTAAAATAACTCTAACAAAGAAGGTCTTTTTTTTTTTTCTTAGTAAATGAAGACCTAGGACAATCTTAAAAAATAACTCCAAACTAGGGAGTTTGGTTGGATGGGATGGAAAAGGAAGTAACTGATCAGGGAGGTAGGGCATTCAGATGTTCTGGAGTCCTTCCAGAAACCACACTGAAGTCTTAGCCGGTCTTACTGCTTTACCACCGCCTTCTCTATCTAATCCATCTTCTAGTGGGCAGTGAAATCACATTTAAAACATAGTTCAGACCATGTCACCTCAATGAGTTCCCCCTTGGGGAAAAAATCCAAACTATGCAGCATTGCACATGAGGTCCCAAGCAAAAGGCTTCAAATTGATGACTCCCACGCCACAAAGAGTTCATAGATGGGCTTAACTTGCTCAGGTTTTTTAAAAAAAATCCTTTTAAAATTAGTGGCCAAATCTTGAAAACTGGTAAATTTTATTTAAAAAAAAATCGGAGTTATGTCTTCTGAAACTCTGCATCAAAGATATTATTTTTAACCCCTATCTTATAGATAAGGAAACTGAGGCATGGAACTTTCCTTAGATCACAGCATAGTAAGAGGCAGAATTGGTACTGAAATCAGGCAATCCGGTAGCTTCGTCTATACTCTCACTACATCAAAACATTCCCAGTAGATGGGATTTGTTCTCTCTAGTTCCCTTCTCTACCTGTGCTCTCCAGCCCATGATCATCACACACTGCTCTGAAACACTTTTCAGAGTGTATGATCTCCTCTGAAACACTTTTCTCTCTACTCTTGGGGTGCCTGCAGCTCCTTCTCAGCTTTCTGTCAATTTAAATGTCATCACCTTGGAAAACACTTCTCTAAGCAAGCTCAGAGGATCTTTTTCCATGTTTCTCTATGGCCAGCATCCATACTTTCTTCATAGAACGTATCACATTTTCTAAGTTAGTCTTATTTGTGACTATTTTGTCTGGTTCTCCACTAGATTCTCAACTCCATTAAGGTTAAGCACCATTTGTGTGACTTACCCTGAGCCCCTCACATAAAACCTCCACAAGTGATTACTGAATAAATGAAGGAATGGATGAATTAATGAAGAAATGAATGGCCTCACATTAAATGAACTTACAGGTGAAGAACATCAGTAGACACAGCATTAATGAGCTGGAATGGCATCCCAGTAAGGGTAGATTTTCCCATAGGGGTGGGGAAAGGTTTTTCCTTCTGTGACCCATGAAATCAATTAAGTTGAGCAGGTTTTTGGGTATGGGCCTCATAAGAAGAGAAATGAAGTGAAGATAGCTCTTTATCAGTTTCCCACCTCCATTAAAATGACATCATCTCAAATCATTGGCAAACTGAGTGCCACCTGAATGCTATCACCTGTGTTTTCCAAACTGAAAACCTGAATTTTCTAAACTCCCCCATCAATCATCCAAGCTTCTGGGATATAACCCATGTACTCTGACACTTCCCTGTCCCCTGGAGCACTGGGAGGGGCAATTGCATTATTCGTCATGAAGTAGAATTATAAGTGAGGGTCATAATTCTAATTCCTTTGACCCAGACTATTTTTCTTAACAATTAGTAGTTTAAAAGAATTTATCAAACTCAACACCCAAAAACAAATAATACCATCAAGAGATGGGCAGAAGACATGAACAGACATTTCTCCAAAGAAGATATACAAATGGCGAACAGAAATATGAAAAAATGCTCCACATCACTCAGCATCAGGGAAATAAAAATCAAAACCACAATGAGATACTACCTCACACCAGTCAGAAGTGGCTAGAATTAACAAGACAGGAAACGACAAATGTTGGTGAGGATGGAGAAAGGGTAACCTTCTTACACTGTTGGTGGGAATGTAAGCTGGCACAGTCACTCTGGAAAATGGTATGGAGGTTCCTCAAGAAGTTAAAATAGAACTACCCTATAATCCAGCAATGGCACTACTGGGTATTTATCCCAAAGATACAAATGTAGTGATTCAAAGAAGAACCTATAGCCCAATGTTCATAGTAGCAATGTCCTCAATAGCCAAACTATGGAAAGAGCCCAGATGTCCATCGACAGATAAATGGATAAAGAAGATGTGGTATATATACACAATGGAATATTACTCAGCAATCATAAAGGGTAAATACTTACCATTTACATTGATGTGGATGGAACTGGAGGGTATTATGCTGAGCGAAGTAAGTCAATCAGAGAAAGACAATTATCATATGGTTTCACTCATATGTGGAATATAAGAAACAGGGCAAAGGCCATTGGGGAAAGGAGGGAAAACTGAATGGGAAGTCATCAGAGGGCAAGAAAAACCATGAGAGACTCTTAAATATGGGAAACAAACTGAGGGTTGCTGGAGGAGAGGTGGGTAGGGGGATAAGGTAATTGGGTGATGGACATTAAGGAGGGCACATGTTGTGATGAGCACTGAGTGTTATACGCAACTGGTAAATTATTGAACACTACATCTGAAACTAATGATGTACTATGAATTGGCTAATTGAATTTAAATTAAAAAATAGACAAAAATATATACACGTGGATACTTCAGGCAATGTATGGAAAGGTTAATGAATTCTCCGGGGAGAGAGAAAAACCAATTGTGAAAAGCATGAGATATCCCTCACAAGGAACTTCTGTAATTTTCAGTGGGTCACGTGTCAATGGGGAAATGTCAAGAAGCATACAACCTTGGTTGTATGTTGGAAGTTTCCCTTGGTAAATTTAGCCTTGCCCATCGTTCTTCTAAAGACACTTTCATGTAAATTATAATGATTTGCTTTTGTGCTATATGTTCACTAAAAAGTGAACATGTTTTTTAAAGATTTTATTTATTTATTTGGCAGAGAGAGAGAGATCACAAGTAGGCAGAGAGGCAGGCAGAGAGAGGGGGAAGCAGGCTCCCCGCTGAGCAGAGAGCACAATGCGGTGCTCGATCCCAGGACCCTGAGATCGTGACCTGAGCCAAAGGCAGAGGCTTTGGCTCAGGTGGCTCAGGTGGCCCACTGAGCCACCCAGGTGCCACTAAAAAGTGACCTTCTTAAAAGCAGGGAGTATGCCACAAGCTAGTCTGTGATGCTAGAACAGGGCCAAAAATGTAGATACTCAGTCACTGTAGAATAGATAAGTAAATGATGTAGTCCTTGCTCTCCAACAGGCACAATCTAGTTGGGGAACTACAAGACATTTATTCCAAGACATTTATCTGCTATGAAAGGAGAGATGTATAATAATTGCTGAAGAGATCCAAGAAGGGGAGAAGTTAGTGTGTGCACAGGAAGGTGTCGAGAAGATGACAAGGTACAGAGGGAAAGAAGGGCTCTCCTGATATAGAGAATGCCATAACTACAAGGTTGGTGTAGGAAAGAACAACATGCTTAATGGAGTTAATTAAGTAATTAAGGATACTAAGAAGTAGAGATATTAAGGGCCTAAGCTCAGGCAGTGACACTAAAAATGAATGGAAGTAAAGTTACATTGTCTTTCCAAAGCCTGAATTGCAGGGGGGAGGGCATTTCATTCAGAAGGAGGTCTCAGCCATAGCAGGGCTGAGTGTAAGTGTCCAGCAACAGCTGGAAATTCTGCCTTCAGGACAGAGGGGGCTAGAAGAGATGTTAGAATAGATATTTGTACACCCATGCTCATAGCAGCATTATTCACAATAGCCAAATGTGGAAACAAACCAAATGTCTGCCAACAGGTGAACAGAGAAACAAAAGGCAGTGTACACATGCAATGAATATTATTCTGCATTAAAAAAGACTGAAATTCTGATCCATGCTCCAACATGGATGAATCTTGAAGACATTATTCTAAGTGAAATAAGCCAGTCACAAAAGGACAAATACTGTTATGAGTCCACTTATGTGCGATGCCTACACTAGTCAAATTTGTAGAGAAATTTGTAAGAAAGTAGAATGGTGGTTTCCAGGGGCCATGAGAGGGGAGGAATGGAGAATTATTGTTTAATGGATAAAAAGTTTCAGTTTGGGGAGATGAAAAAGTTCTGGAAACGGAGTGTGGTGATGGGTGCACACCAATGTGAAGGCACTCAGTGCCACTGAACTACACCCTTAAAAATGGTCACCACAGCAAATTTTATGTTGTGTATATTTTGTCACACACAAAGAAAGTGATGTTAGATCTGCAAATCTTTTAACAGGAGATCATTGATCCTATATGATCATTAATCATTGATCTTGTAAAAGAAATCATTGACTCCATGGGAGATGCAAGAGCTTTGACGAAGAGAGTGAGGAACAAGAAAAAGATAGAATCTTGGGGAATGCCTACATTGAGAGGCAGGAGAGGGAAGAGGAGTTTAGTCAACTCTTCTAAGGCTTGACATCCCTATCATTCAAACTTCTAGCCTTCAAGCTGAAAAAGAAAAATCTGAGTCCTGTTGATTATTCCTGAAATGTTCAGGGAGGCATTGAAATGCAAAGTTACTGGAGGGTGGAAAGGAATGGTGTGATTTTAATCTACTTTCCAAGTTGTTACAGTGGCAACTCTATGAATATGTTTTGAACAAATAATAGTAGCTGCCTGCCAAGAAATGAGTTCTTAATGCTCATTGGCTTCTAGCCAGTTTTTCTTTCAGAGCTTGTAGAGAGAGAAATAAATACATCATAAAATACATTCATCTCAGTTAGTTGCAGAATTGTGGTTCTGGGCTTGTGGGGGGTAGGAAGGGACAAGTATATGTATGTATGTGAAGAGGAATATAAGACAAGGAATGGTTTTTAGGTTTTAATTACAAAATATAGCACCCCAGCAGCCATAATTGTGTTTATTTAAGGGTCACTTTGTCTGGAGAAACAGGAATATTAAAATGGTTTGCAGGAAGAAATACTAACTGTCCTTTCTTTGTCATTCCAACCAGGTAAGCAACTGAAATAAATAGGTCTCTATAAATAGCAAATAAGAGTTTGGCATAAAAAGATTAAAAAGAATTCAATTTGAAATGCAACAAATTTTTTCCAGGAATACATACTCATAGTCTTATTCTCTGGCAGATCTCATGCCCACAGAAGTCAGTTGTCGGGAGAAATAATTATGTTTCTCAGAAAATACAGGATAAAGTTGGTGTGTGGCTATAAGATTAAACATAACTGCACCCCCCAACCTAATCTTCTATGCCACATAAACTGGATGAATAATTTCTATATTTCCTAACTTTGGAAAATCCTTGACAAAAAGGCCTTATAATAAATAAGCAACCAAATTTAAACATTTTTAAACTTCTAAGGATTAAAACATTTTCCTTTAACTTCAGAACGTCCTCTTTGCCAAAGTAAGGGTAAGTACTTTGGGGTCTTCTCTTTCTTCTCTACTATGAAAAAGTTGGATTACACTGGTGACTGAGAACTGGTAGTCCACGGACCAAATTAAACTAACATATATTTTGTTAGGGCTGAACTACACATTAAAAGAATTTTGAACTATTTGCCAAAATGAAATATTGGGAAATTTACAGAAAGTCCTCAATTTCAGGATTCTTTTAGCAAAAAGAAAATGAAGAGGTTCTGCCGTGCTGGACTCAAATCTTTGCATGATAACGATAGAATAGAGTTGACCTGTGGCTCCCCCTACCCTTCAGATCACGACTGATGACTTCATGTGTTTAAGTTACCTGCTTGACTCCTGTGGCACAGGAAACTGATGACCCTACTGGAAACCTTAGAGATCTCATTGTTTCAAGATGCTTAGATTTCAAAGCTCTGCTGGAGGGAAGAACCTGATCAAGTTCAAAACATCTGATACCAGAGGTGAACTGAACTGAAACTAACCAATACGCCAACCCCAAACTCTGAGGAGCCTGAAGAGATCAGCCCCTCAACCTGGCTTGCTGTTAGAGGAAAAGGCATTGCCTTTTCTGAGGCTGAATACCACTTACAAATACACACAACAGGTCTAAAACAAAAATGACAAGATATGGGAAAAAGTGAGGAAGTGTGACTTATAATCAAGAGGGAAAAAATAAGGAAGGCAGACTCACAGATAACCCAAGTGTCGGAATTAGTGGACAAGAATTTTTAAATAACAGTTACAAATATGCTAAAGAATTTGGATAAAAGATGAACTAAATGAGCAAAGAGATGGAGAATTTCAGCAGAAAAATGGAAACTCTAAGAATAGGACTCTAAAAAATTATCGGACTCTAAAATTAGGACTCTGAAAAGTTATCTAAAATGAACTATGCATTGGTTGCACTTAAGAGCAGATATACATCACAGGGAAAAGAATTAGTGAAAGCCAAGACAGGTCAATAGAAAATATCCAAACTGAAGAATAAATAAAACTGTGAGAGAAAAAAATGGAACAGAGACTAGAGACCTATAGGACAATATTAAGTAATCTAGCATATAGGCAGCTGGAATCTAGGAATTGAGGAGAGGCTGGGGCAAAAGTAAATATTTGAAGAGGTAGCGGTGAAGACTTTTTCAAAGTTCATAAAAGAAACAAACCCGTATGTTGAAGAATCTTAGTAAACACTAAGCTAGATAAATAAAAAGAGAGCTGTACCTAGAGATAGCTTAAAAGCAGCCAGATTGGGGGAAAAAGGGACAATGATACTTAAAAGAACAAAAATTAAAATGTTGGTTGACTTCTTATCAGAGAAAAAATGGAAGCCAGAAAACAATAGGATGTCATATGAAAAAAGAATAGTCAAGCTTGAATTCTATACCCTGTGAAAATATCCTTTAAAAAATGAATGCAAAATCAAAACAGAAATGGGAAGAAATTGCCCCTTAAATGCCTTCACTATGAAGACATACTAGAAGAAGTTTTTTGAGCTGAAGGAGATGGCTCCAGAAGGAATCCGGCCACTGGAAAGAGCACAGATGTGAACAAGTATGAAATACTCCTTTAAAAATATTTTCTTGGGATGCCTGGGTGGCTCAGTAGGTTAAGCAGCTGCCTTCGGTTCAGGTCATGATCCCAGGGTCCTGGGATCCTCTGCATTGGGCTCCTTGCTCGGCAGGGAGCCTGTTTCCCCCTCTGCCTGCTCCGCCTACAGCCAGCCCCCCCCCCCCGCTTGTGCTCTCTCTCTCTCTGACAAAATAAACAAAATCTTAAAAAAAAAATTTTGGGGGCGGCTGGGTGGCTCAATGGGTTAAAGCCTCTGCCTTAGGCTCAGGTCATGATCTCAGGGTCCTGGGATCGAGCCCCGCATCAGGCTCTCTGCTCGGCAGGGAGCTTGCTTCCCCCTCTCTCTGCCTGCTTGTGGTCTCTCTCTCTGTCAAATAAATAAGTAAAATCTTTAAAAAAAATTTAAAAACTTTTAAAAAATAAATAAAAATGTTTTCTTTGGAAGACTATTGACTGTTGAAAGTAAATATGAGGGGCGCCTGCGTGGCTCAGTCATGATCCCAGTGTCCTAAGATCAAGCCCTGCATTGGGCTCCCTGCTCAGTGGGGAGCCTGTTTTTCCCTCTCCCTCTTATGCTCCCCCTGCCTATGCTCTCTCTGTCAGATAAATAAATAAAATCTTAAAAAAAATTAGAAAGTAAGTAAACATAATGGCAATGTACTACAGTAGATAAGAAAAAATATATGACAACAATAGCACAAGGTCAGAAGGGTAATAAATGTAACTACATTGTAGTAAGTTCTTAGATCGCTTATGAAATAGTACAGTAAGGATTAGTTAAGAATGCATATTGCAAACTTTAGACCAGTAACCACTAAAAATAATGCCAAGAGGTATTACCAGAAAGCCAATAGGGGAAACAAAATGGAATACTAAGTTTTACTTATATAGTCAAACAAAAAAAAGACAAGAAAAGAACAAAGAAACAAAGAACAGATGAAAAATTTTTTTAAGGTTTTATTTATTTATTGACAGAGAGAGAGAGAGCACGCATACATGCACAAGCAGGGGGAGGGAAAGAAGCAGGCTCCCCACTGAACAGGGAGCCCAATGTGAGGCTCGATCCCAGGACTCTGGGATCATGACCTGAGCTGAAGGTAGATGCTTAACTGACTGAGCCACTCAGGTACCCCAGAACAGATGAAATTTTTAAAATTTTAAAATATTAACAACTATTGAATTGACCATATCATTTGTTAATTTAATACAAATGACATAATACTCTAATAGAAATTGGCAGACTAGACTTTAACAAAAACAAGACTCAACTATATGTTATATGTAAGAAACACACTTCAAGGACACAGGGGCACCTGGGTGGCTCAGTGGGTTAAGCCTCTGCCTTCAGCTCAGGTCATGATCTCAGGGTCCTGGGATTGAGCCCCGCATCAGGCTCTCTGCTGAGTGGGGAGCCTGCTCCCCGCTGCCCCAGCTCTCTCCTTGCCTCTCTGCCTACTTGTAATCTCTCTCTCTCTGTCAAATAAATACACAAAATCTTTTAAAAAAAAGATAAAATAAAAAATCAATATAAGGACATAGACTGAAAGAAAAAGAGAATGAAAAATATACTATGAAAACACTAATAATAACTATAATTAAGTGCAAAAATTACAGTATATACCAGGTAAAGCGGAAATGTTAGTAGACAAGTATAAAGATGCAGAGGGTCAATTATAGAAACCTTCTTAGAGGTAAAGAAATGAATCTCAGAGAACAGGAGTTCCCTTCGGTTACTCTATGTAGCAGGACTCTATCAAAGTCCACAGCGACCTGTGCCCAAGGCTGTATAATTTGGGGTTGGACACTAGCAAGTCCACGTGGTTAACAGACCACTCGTGGCTTGATCCCAGGACCTTGAGATCATGACCCGAGCCGAAGGCAGAAGCTTTAACCCACTGAGCCACCCAGGCGCCCCATCCTCTTAAATTCTTATGTTGAAATCTTAACTACCGAGGGGATGATGTTGGGAGGTGGGACCTTTGAGAGATGATTAAGTCATGAGAGCAGAGCCTTCATAAATGGGGTTAGTGCTCTTATAAAAGAGGCCTCAGAGAGTTCCTTTGCCTTCTGCCCCCTGAGGGTATAATGAGAAGTCTGCAACCCAGAAGGGCCCTTGCCTGAGTATGCGGGCACCCTAATCTCAGACTTCCACCTCCAGAGCTGTGAGAAATAAATTGTACTGTTCATGACTGTTCTCCACACAACCAGACTGGTTCTCCAAACACTTGTGTAGTTCCCCCACTTTCTGCAGAGTAAACAGGGGCCTCTAGAGCCCTACACTGCTATGATCTTGCCTTTACTACTTCCTCGGCACTTACTCTGCTGTAGCTGACGTGGCCTCCTTGCTGCTCCTCAAACATTCCAGGCAAGCTCCTGCCTCAGGGCCTTTGTACAGACTCTACCTTCTGCCTGAAATGCTATTCTCTCAGATACCCATCTGGTGACTTCTCTTACTTCCGTCTAACTCAAATGACAACATCCCAGTGACGTGTTGCCTGACTTCCTCAGCCTTGGGAAGAGCAGGGAGGGTCACCATGGCAGAGTTAGTGGTCAGTGGAGAGGCCTACTATATTGATGTCTTTGAGCCTGCACAAAGCATCAGAGGCTGATAGATGGGGAGAACTGTTCTGGGAAACAGAGTCATGTAGTAAAAAAGAGCTATAGCAGTAAAACTCAGGGCTTCCAACCAAAGCCTAGGCCTCACCTCATTTGCTAGACAGGGCACAAAACAACCTGGATTTTTAGAAGACCCTAACAAGCGGGTGAGATTCCCCAAAATTTAACTAATACTCAATTTAGAATATATAGATATGGTAGCAATTCACACAGCCAGGTGTTATAAAGCAATTCACATCTACCCCACTATATCTGAAGGAAAGTTTTCCCCAATACACATGCGAGTATAAATAGACATAAGAAGGAACAAATTATTATGTTGTACACTTTAAATATATACAATTTTACTTGTCAATTTTACCTCAATAAAGCTGGACAGAAATAAAACAAAAAATTTAAAGGAGCACCCAGAACAGCACACTTATCATTACGTAAAGTAAATGTAATATTTTCAATTTACTGAAGCCACATCCATGGAGACAATGATGTTACAATAATCATACGTGTATCTGTTGATGAACACAATGAAATAGCTCAGCTCTCTCAAAAACTTTGCTTCACTCTTTATTATGACAAAAATCACAACTCACATTAAATCTTCATGTCTCTGATAAAAACCTCAACTATTTTGGAAGTTTCCTTTTTTTTAAGGATACCCTTTTAGCCAAGAAAATGTGCAAAAATCCTGTAGTCACAAATAGTTTGATATTAGCAACCCTTTGTTTACACTGTAAATAGGTAGCGAGCGGAACATTTTTGACAACTTAATTGCCGGTTGACAGCTAGGAAGGCAACAGGCTACAGGGCTGGGTTGGCAAAACTGACTCACATACATTGTATGAGCTGTTTGATCTCGGAGTGATCACAAAAGAAAATCCGCGAGGAGAGGAATTCATCAAAGAGAATAAAGCTTTGCAAAAAAGAACTGTCTTTGGATCTTCAGAAGTGACTAAAATATTTTAATAGGGTTCTTTTAGTGCCTTTTTCTGCTTGCCTATGAAATATTGACAGGTCTTCCTGACTGGGAAAAATCAAAACTCATTAAACTCACTGTGTCTTACTTGATTGAATAAAGAGAGGTAGAAAGACAGACTCATTATTACGAAAAAGAAACAATAGAAAGTATGGAAATTGGAGTTCCAAACATCAATCTTAATTTGTGCACTCCTGAGCAGTTTTCTCACTTAGGCGTCAGCTCCCCACTTCTCTTGTCAAGAGCAACCTTTTCTGAGAATTCCCACGGGCATCCAGACTTGCCACTCAATGCCTCCCAGTGCATATGTGCCTCAAAGGTTGAACGGTTCTCTGTTGTCCTCCTGTGCCATTTCTACGTAGTCGGATTCCTCCCCGTCCCCCTCCCCATCCCCCCACACATGTGTTGACTTTTGTTCTGAGACCACATCCAAATGCCACCTACCCCTCATTGGAAAGATTCTACGAGTAGAGAAGTCAGCCAAGGGCCTATCTGAAGACAGCCTTCTCCTTTTCTGATTTTTAAGTTAAGAGAGTGTTATGATGAGAGAAAAATGGGCGAGGGGAGATTGACGACTTGTTTGTGAATAAAACAGAAATATTTTTAAAAATCTGACGCTATTTCGGGGCGCCTGGGTGGCTCAGTTGGTTATGCGTCTGCCTTCAGCTCAGGTCATGATCTCAGGGTCCTGGGATCGAGTCCAGCACTGGTCTCCCTGCTCCACGGGGAGTCTGCTTCTCCTTCTGCCTCTGCTCCCTGCTTGTGTGCATGCTCCCTCTCTCTCTTTCTCTCTCTCAAATAAGTAAATAAAATCTTAAAAAAAAAAATCTGACAGTATCGAGGGGCACCTGGGTGGCTTAGTTGGTTAAGCATCTGATTTAGGCTGAGGTCATGATCTTGGGGTCCTGGGACCCAGCCCTGCTTCCAGCCCTGAGTGGAGCCTACATCAGTCTCTGTGCTCAGTGGGGAGTCTGCTTGTCTCCTTGCCCTTGTGTTCTCCCTCTCTCACGTGTTCTCCCTCTCTCTCACGTGTTCTCCCTCTCTCTCACGTGTTCTCCCTCTCTCACGTGTTCTCCCTCTCTCACGTGTTCTCCCTCTCTCTCACGTGTTCTCCCTCTCTCTCACGTGTTCTCCCTCTCTCACGTGTTCTCCCTCTCTCTCACGTGTTCTCCCTCTCTCACGTGTTCTCCCTCTCTCTCAAATAAATAAATAACATATTTTTAAAAATCTGATACTACTGAAAGCCAAATAATACAGTAGGACTTCCACAGGGCAGGAGGTAAACCCTGATGTCTCACCCCTGCACCCTGAGCTTGTGGCTCTTCAGCTTAGCTGCCTTAACTCCTTCAGCCACACTTCTGATGACAAAGTCTCGACATCTGTTACCATTCTGGCCATCCTCTTTATTAAGGGAATAATAGCATTAAACAGAGAATATAAAAATTTTATCTTTTATTTTCAGTCCTCCACAGCTGTTAGGATTTGGTTAAACCTGCCTCAATATTTGCACAGTATTTTATAGCTTGCAAAGCACTGTGCACAAGTTATCTCATTTGATCTTTACAACCCTTAACTTTACAGACGAAAAAAACTGCAGATCAGAGAGGTTAAACATTGCCCAAGGACAGACAGCTCATAGGCAAAGGAGCGAGAGCTAAAACCTTGGTGAGGCTTTATCTTCTAGTTCAGTACTCTTTTCATGCCAGCAATTCCACTTCAAAGAGAAGGAAAAGTTTTAAAGTTCTTATTATTTCTTTTTTTTAGGTCTTATTTATTTGACAGAGAGAAAGAGTATGTAAGCAGGGGGAGATGCAGGCAGAGGCAGAAGCAGGCTCCCCACCAAGCAGGAAACCCCATGCTGGGCTCCATTCCAGGAACCCGGGATCATGAGTTGAGTTGAAAGCAGACGCTTAACTGACTGAGCTACCCAAATGCCCCAGTTTTGAAGTTCCTGATAAGATTGCAAGTAAGGCTTATTTTTAAATATAACCTACAAAATTGTGCGGTTTTATGAGAGGTCTAAGAAATAAATGATTTAATTTATATTATTTAAAAGGAATACCAAAGGAAAAAGGTATTATCATATTTCTTCATTTTAAGTTCAAAATCTATCAGAGAACAAGATAGTCTGTAAATTCAGAATCTACTTAATTTTACATAGGTCATTTCTATTTTTTAAAAAATACTGTATTCTGAATTTCAAAATGATTTATGTGTTCTTTACACAATTTCTTACAGGTTTGTGAATTTCTCAGTAGACTGGAAGAAAAGTACATGTTTCCTGTCCATCAAATATTTTTTTGAGAAATGTTACTGAGCTGTTGGACTTCATGAGTTCAAAAGTTTGGAAACTTTTTGGAAACTTTTCCTATGCATCTGAGTAACAATTTAGGTTTTTGCACATATATACACATATTTACATTTATATAATTAAAGCTCTTCCTTTTTCATATTGGTACCTCTTTTTTTTTTAAGATTTATTTACTTGTCAGAGAGAAAGAAAGAGAGAGCACAAGCAAGGAGAGTGTCAGGCAGAGGGAGAAACAGGTAGAGGGAGAAGCAGGCTTCCCGCTGAGCAGGGAGCCTGACCCGGAACTCCATCCCAGGACCAGGATCATGACCTGAGCTGAAGATGCTCAACTGACTGAACCACCCAGGCTTCCCAATATTGGTACCTCTTAATTCACTTTCCTTTCTTATGGCTTGGTAGAACCCATAGAAAATACCAAGCCATAAGAAAGGAAAGTGAATTAAGAGCATTGAGTAAAATGATTACAGTGGGCAGCTTTTCTTGTTCCCAGATTTAATGGGGGATATTGTGAATGTTTCACAACTCAGGAAGATATTTGCCGTTAACATCTGACAAATATTATCTACCAAGTTTAAATTAATTTCTTTCTGGGAGCACACAGGTGGTTCAGTTGGTTAAGTGACCAACTCTTAATCTCAGCTCAGGTCTTGATCTCAGGGTAGGGAGTTCAAGACTCATGTTAGGCTCCATGCTGGACATGGAGCCTGTTAAAATAATAATAATAAAAACAATAATAGGGCGCATGGGTGGCTCAGTGGGTTAAGCCTCTGCCTTCGGCTCAGGTCATGATCTCAGGGTCCTGGGATCGAGTCCCCGCATCTAGCTCTCTGCTCAGCAGGGAGCCTGCTTCCCCCTCTCTCTGCCTGCCTCTCTGCCTATTTGTGATCTCTCTGTCAAATAAATCAATAAAATCTTTAAAAAATAAAAATAATAAAATAATAAAAACAATAATAATAATAATTTCTGTTTCTAGCATACTAAGAATTTTTATCAGAAATGGAAATTTGGAATGGAATTTTTGCTAAGGCATGGCCACCCCTAAGACTATACCTGATTCTGTGTGCTTTGGCCTATTGACGAAGAGATTTACCAACTTCAACTTCATAAGGAAAGTCTAGGAAATAAAAGCAATTGAAAAGAAATTGTTTGGTGCTATAAAACTTTCAACATTGAGGAAAGTGGTTTTAAAAACACTATAGGGGAAATAATAAATTCAAAAAGAAAATAAAAATAATTCAGACACTGACCAAGAACTCATTCTTAATATATAGTAGTTCTTGTGCTACTTAAGAACTAATCCAAGTACAACTTTTCTTCTGGTGTTTTCCAGAACAATCATTCTAAGCAGATAACAAGAATTAACACTTTTTGTGATTATTTTTATTCTTTGTGATTTTTTTCTTAGTTCTAGTTTGGGGAAGAAATTTTACATTTATGAATTAGCATTTCTAAAACTCTGTCTCAGTAAACTTTATCTCAATATTTGAGTGACTGTATTTCCTGGCATTTTTTAAAATATGTTTTCTTCACAGGTAAGTTTTTAGACTCTTCGCTTTTTACATTTACTAATATATTCCTCATGCTGTCCATGTTGGCTCTGTGCACAAATCCATGTGTAGTTTTTTGAGGTTTGCTCTTAGTTAATTCCATGGAAATAGGCTGGCATTACTTAATAAGTGGCCCTGCATAAGTTTATTTCAAACATAACACAAACCATTCCAGCATGGTGACCCCAGCTAATCATCATAAACTAATATGGGGAAAAAAATTGCTTCCTAGACTAAAAACTGCCATAGGCCAGGGCAGTTATCCCCCAATAATATAAGTTCTTGGTGACTAGGGTTACATAAGGAGAAGATGCATCCATCACTGTTCTTGGAAGAAGGGGAAACAAACATCAACACTGCATGTCTTGGCTGCCCTCTCCAGAAGAAATTCCAATTTGTCCTTCTTATAATATGCTCAGAATAGGGGTGCCTGGGTGGCTCACATACGGTCTGCCTTTGACTCAGGTTGTTATCTTTAGGTCCTGGGATCGAGCCCCACATAGGGTTCCTAGCTCAACAAGGAGTCTGCTTCTCTCTCTCTGCCTCTCTTCTTGCTTGTGCTCTCTCTGTCTCTGTCTCTCTCTCTCTCAAATAAATAAAATCTAATAATAATAATAATACACTTAGAATATGAAACAATACTTCAGAGTCAGTCTATTTCTTTCTTCAGTCATTATGTTTTCATTAGTGAACTGTTTAGTTTCCATAGTCCTTGATATCTCACTAGCATTACTTTTTATTATTCCATTTTATATAGTCTTTATTAGCTTATTAGTTGTATCTCTTTTTGTTTCTTCTATTTTGTTTTGGCTTGGTTTGGTTAGTACATTTGGGTTTAGAGTATGCACCCTTATTACCACAGTCTTCCTTCAAGAAATATTATACTGACTGTAGTATAAATATAGTATTATACCACCTATAGTATAAGGGTTTTATCTATTATAGAAGAACCTCACAACAGTATTCTTCAGTGGAAGCTTCCCTTCCAGCTTCTGTGCTATTGTTGTATGTACTTTACTTCTATACAGTTGCTCATTATTTGTAGATTTCATAATTGTGAATTCAACTAGTTACTAAAATTTACTTGTAACCCACAAAATCTAATACTTATGGCCCTTTCTCACTCATCTATGGACATACATAGAAGAGGAAAAATTAGAGTCATCCAAGGCCTTGTTCAGGGCAGAATAAGGCAGTGCTCAGCCTCATTTGTTTCATCTCTTATATTGTAAACAAGTGTCCCATTTGTGATCTATTAGTGCCACTTTTTCACATTTTGTACTTGTTGGTGATTTTGCTGTTTAACATGGCGCCCCAAAAGACCTGTATGCTGAAAACTATAAAACTGATGAAAGAAATTAAAGACACAAGTCAATGGAGAAACATACCATATTCATAATTGGGAGACTTAAGATGTCAATGCTGCCCCAAACAATCTACATGTTCAATGTAATCCCTATCAAAATCCCAATGGCATTTTTTGCAGAGATAAGAAAAATCCATCCTAAAATTCATACAAAATCTCAAGGGACCCCAAATAGCCAAAGAAATATTGAAAAAGAAGAAAGTTGGAAGTCTCACACTTCCTGATTTCAAAACTTAACTATGGTAATCAAAATAGTGGTACTGGCAGAAAGATTTACTGCCAGTATAGAACAATAGAATAGAACAAATGGCCCAGAAATAAATGCCAAATGATTATGCTTTTTTTTTTATGTTTTAAAAAAATTTTTTAAGTACTCTCTATACCCAACTTGGGGCTGGAACACAAAACTTGGAGATCCAGGGTCACATGCTCTACTGACTGAGCCAGCCAGGTGCCCCTCAAATGATTTTCAATAAGCGTGCAGAGAGCATTCAATGGGGAAAGAACAGTATCTTTAATTGAATATCCAGTTTGGAAAAATGGATGTCTATACACAAAAGAATAGAGTTAGACACTTACCTTATACCATAAACAAACATTAACCCTAAATGGATTAAAGACCTAAATATAAGACTTAAAAATATATAACTCCTAGAAGAAATCATAGGAAAAATCTTTATGACATTGGATTCAGTAATGGTTTCTTAGATATGACACCAAAAGTATAAGCAATGAAAACAAAAATAGACAAACAGGAATAAAACAAATTTAAAAACTTTTGTGCATCAAAGAACAGAATCAACAAAGTGAAAGGCAACCTATAGAATTGGAGAAAATATTTGCAAAGCACATATCTCATAAGGGACACAATTCAGATTATATTCAGAATTCCTACAACTAAACAACAAAAAATCAAATAACCCAATTTAAAAATGAGCAAAGAATGTGAATTGAAATTTCTCCCAAGAAGATATACAAATAACCAACAGGTATATAAAAAGATGTTCAATATCCCTCATCATTAGAGAAATGCAAAATCACATTAAGACATTACACCATTACGAGAGCTGCTACAAAAAACAGGCAAACAAATCAAAGAAAATAACAAGTATTGGCAGGAATATGGAAAGTTGGACTCCTTCTATGCTGTTGGTGGGATTATAAAAAATGGTACTACCACTATGGAAAACAGTATGGTGGTTTCTCAAAATATTAAAAATAGAATTACCATATGATCCAGCAATCCTAATTTTAGATATATATCCAAAAGAAATTAAAGCAGGATTCCAAAGAGACATTTGTACAACCATATGCATAGCAGCACTACTCACAACAGCCAAGAGCATGGAACCCAAATGTCCATCAGTGGATGAATTGATTAACAAAATGTGGTGCATAAACACAGTGGAATACCATGCAACCTTTCACATGTTACAAAATGGATGAACCTTGAAAACATGCTAAGTGAAATAAGGCAGTGTTCAAAACAAAAGTTACACAGCAGCTACACTCTCAGTTTCGAAGGGGAAAAACCACTTTATTGATAATATAAAAATGTAATAGAAACAGAAAAGAAGAAAATGGAAATCTGAATATAGATGAGGGCAATAGCAAGCAGTAAAGGAGAATATGACAAAAATGACATCACATCACATCACATACTTACAGCATCCAATCTCATCAACTGGGGAAGCCCTATGGAGACAACCAGTCTCCACTGAGAGGCCTCGTTGGAGCGTCCTTCCCTCAGGTGAGACTTCCAACTGACCAACCCCATGAGGGCCATATTTATAGGGCAAATGATGGGATCTGAAGTGTTAACATTTGTTTGCCTACGTGCAGTTTGGAGCAAGCTGCATTCCTATGTTATCATGTCTTTACATCTTCAAGGAGTCTGGGCTAGGTGTGCTTGCTTCCCCTTCCGGATTCCATTGCGGGGCGGGGGGCACAGCCTAGCCTTGAGCTGGAGGGGATGCAAAGTAAGATTTACAGCTCTTGGTGTCCAGACTAGAAGGGTCAGTTCTTTTTTTTTTTTTTTAAGATTTTATTTATTTATTTGAGAGACAGAGAAAGTGAGAGAGAGAATGAGAGGAGAGAAGGTTAGAAGAAGAAGCAGACTCCCCGCGGAGCTGGGAGCCCAATGTGGGACTTGATCCCGGAACTCAAGGATCATGACCTGAGCCGAAGGCAGTTGCTCAACCAACTGAGCCACCCAGTCACCCTAGAAGGGTCAGTTCTGACCTAGAGGCCAGCTCATGTCAACTGATCAGGCTCCCAAGGTCACTTATGCAGCACAAGTCTCACAAACAACATTTTTTAGCCTGCCTGCGTCCATGCAGGTCAAAGTGGTTGGTTATGCAGGATGAATACCCCCATCCATACAATATAGGAAGACACAAAACAACAAATACTGTATGATTCCACTTACAAGAGGTGTTTAAAGTAGTCAAATTCATTGATATGGAAAGTTGAATGGTAGTTACCAGGAGCTGGGGTATAGAGTTTCAGTTCTGCAAGATGAGAAGTTCTGGAGCTCTGTTTCACAATGATGCAAACGTATTTTATACTACTGAACAGTATACCAAAAAATGGCCATGATGGTCAATTCAATGATATGTGCTTTTACCATAATTTTTAAAGAAGCCTCTTTAAACATTTTATTTATTTACTTACTTACTTTCTCTCTCTATCTATCTATCTATTTATTTATGTATTCGAGAGTAGGTTGTGGGGTAGAGGGAGGGGGACAAGATGACTCCCTGCTGACCATGGAGTTAAACACAGGGCTTGATCTCATGACCATGAGATCAGGACCTGAACTGAAATCAAGAGTTGGATGCTTAACGAAATGAGCCACCCGGGTGCCCCTAAAGAAGCCACTTCAGAGTATATGTGTGACTAAAACATACAGAAATTGGGCACGTGGGTGGTTTAGTTGGTTAAGTGACTGCCTTGGGCTCGGGTCATGATCCTGGAGTCCCAGGATAGAGTCCTGCATCGGGCTCCCAGCTCCATGGGGAGTCTGCTTCTCCTCTGACCTTCTCCCCTCTCATGCTCTCTCTCAAATAAATAAATCTTTTTAAAAAATAAATAAATAAATCATATAGAAATTCCTAGTTTGGTGACTCTTCAAGCTGCCGTTTCTTTGAGAAGACGCCAAGTAGAATGGTAGGATTTCAGGGGTGGGATGGGGGATTAATCCCTCCTATTACACAGATCATAAAATATACCATGAAAGGAAAGAAGCCAGAGTTTGGTTGGTTGGTTGGTTGGTTGGTTGGTTGGTTTGGCTCAATTTGTTCAAGAGATTTATGCAGATAAATCAGATAATTAAAGAATATTCGCTTAAAGATCATTTTGGTTTACAGATGTCTATACAGCCTAAGGGTAGAAATCCTGCCATTACAGCTTGAATTGTGTTCCCCCTCAAATTCATATATTGAAGCTAAAACCCCCATACCTGAAGATAGTATATTTTATGTTATGTGTTTTCCAATCAAAATTATAAAAATTATTTTAAAAATAAATTCAAAATAGATTAGAGACCCAAGCATAAGAACTAAAACTATAAAACTCTTAATAAAAGAAAATATAGGGGAAAAGCTTGATGACATTGAATTTGGCAATAATTTTTTTCATATGACACCAAAAGCACAGCAAACAAAACATAATTAAGTTTAACTTTACCAAAATTAAAACTTTTGGGGGTACCTGAGTGGCTCAGTTGGTTGAGGATCTGCCTTTGGCTCAGGTTGTGATCCCAGAGTCCTGGGATCAAGCCCCATATCAGGCTCTCTGTTTAGCAGGGAACCTGCTTCTCCCTCTTCCTCTGCCTGCCTCTCTGCACCAACATGTGCCCCCCTTCAAATAAATAAATAAAATGAAAATTTCCTCAAAAAATTAAAACTTTTGTTCATTGAAGGGCAATATCAACATGGTGAAAAGGCAACCAAAGGAATGGGAGAAAATGCATGCAAATCAAATATCTGATAAGAGAATGATATCCAGAATATATACAGAACTCTTAGGACTCTTAAAACTCAACATTGAAGAGCACCCTATTAAAGGGGGGGAAAAAGGGGGTGCTTGGATGGCTCAGTGGGTTAAGGCCTCTACCTTTGGCTCGGGTTTTGATATCCGGGTCCTGGGATCAAGCCCCACATCGGGCTCTCTGCTCGGCGGGGTGCCCGCTTCCCCCTCTCTCTCTGCCTACTTGTGATCTCTCTCTCTGCCAAATAAATAAATAAATAATCTTAAAAAAAAATAGGCAAAGGATTTGAATAGACATTTCTCCAAAGATCTACAAATGCCAATGAGCACATGAAAATATGCTCAAAATCAGTAATCATTAGGGAAATGCAAATCAAAATCACAGTGAGGTACAACTTCATACTCATTAGGATGGTACTACTGAAAACCAAAAGAAACAAGAAACAAGTAGGTGCTGCTAAGGAAATGGAGAAATTGGAACCCTTGTGCATTGCATTGTTGGTGAGAATATAAAATGGTGTAGCTTCTGTGGAAAGCAAAACGGAAATTCCTAAAAGAACTGATACATAGAATTACCACATGATCCAGCATTTCCACTTTTGGTTGTATACCAAAAGAAGTAAAAGCAGAGATTCAAAATGATGCTTATATACCCGGGTTCACAGTAGCATTATTCACAATAACCAAAAAGTAGAAGCAACTCCAATATTTATTGATAGATGAATGGATAAACCAAAGACAGTAAATACATGCAATGGAGTATTATTCAGCCTTAAAAAGGAAAGAAATTCTGACATAAGCTACAACATAGATGAACGTTGAGAACATTATGCTAAGTGAAAAATGTCAGTCACAAAGGACATATATTATATAATTCCACTCACATGAGCTACCTGGAATGGTCAAATTATGAGTCAAAAAGTAGAATAATGGCCACCAAGGCTGAGGTGAGGGGGATTGGGAGGTATTGTTTAATGGCTTCTGGAGTTTCAGTTTGGGAAGATGAAAGTGTCCTGGAGATCTTTGTATGATGGTGGTAATGACTGCACAACAATATGAAAGTATTTAATGTCTGACTTGTACAGTTAAAAATAGCTAAAATGGGGGGCACCTGGGTGGCTCAGTTGATTAAGCATCAGACTTCACCTCAGATCATGATCTTAGGGTCCTGGGATCGAGCCCTGAGTTGGGCTCCCCACTGAGTGGGGAGTCTGCTTCTTCCTCTTCCTCTGTCCCTCTCCCTGCTTGTGCTCTCTCTGTCTCTCTCAAATAAAAAAATAAAATCTTTTAAAAAAATAGTTAAAATAGTACATTTTACCACATATATTTTATCACAATTAAAAAAAAATGCCTCCAACTGTCCTGGAATTGAGTTCTGAGTCAGGCATCCTGCTCAGTGGAGAGCCTGCTTCTCCCTCTGCCTGCCACTCCTCCTGCTTGTGCGCTTTCTCTATCTCTCTCTCTGACAAATAAATAAATAAAATCTTTCTTAAAAATATAAATAAAATTAGTCTCTTGTAGAGAGATGCTGGGCTGGATCCCAGGACCCTAGGATCATGACCTGAGTCAAAGTCAGATGTTTAAGTGACTGAGCCACCCAGGCACCCCAGGAGACTCATTTCAGATCCAAAGATACCTCCAGATTGAAACTGAAGGGGTGGAGAACCATTTGTCATGCTAATAGACAGCAAAAGAAAGCTGGCATAGCAATCCTTATATCAGACAAACTAGATTTTAAACCAAAGATTGTAATATGAGATGAAGAAGGACACTATATCGTAATAAAATGGTCTATCTAATAAGATCTAAAAATTATAAATATTTATGTCCCTAACTTAGGAGCAGCCAAATATATAAGCCAATTAATAATAAAATTAAAGAAACACATTGATAATAATACAATAATAGTAGGGGACTTTAACCCCACTCAGCAATGGACAAATCATCGAAGCAGAAGATCAATAAGGAAACAAAGGCTTTGAATGATACACTGGGCCAGATGGACTTAACAGATATATTCAGAGAATTTCATCCTAAAGTAACAGAGTACACATTCTTCTCAAGTGCACGGGGAACATAATCCAGAATACATCACGTACTATGTCAGAAATCAGGTCTCGATCAGTATGAAAAGATTGGGATCATTCTCTGCATATTTTCAGACCACAGTGCTTTGAAACTGGAACTCAGTCACAAGAGGAAATTTGGAAAGAACTCAAATACATGGAGGATTCACTGACTGAGCCACACAGGTGCCCTCTACCAAACATATAAAGAGGAATTAATACCTATTCTTCTGATACTGTTTCAAAAAACAGAAATGAAAGGAAAACTTCCAAACCCCCATTCTTTGAGGCCAACATTACCTTGATCCCAAAACCAGACAAAGACCCCACCAAAAAGAAGAATTACAGACCAATATCCCTGATAAACACAGATACAGAAATTCTTACCAAGATACTAGCCAACAAGATCCAAAAGTACATTAAAAGGATTATTCACCACAACCAAGTGGGATTTATTCCTGGGCTGCAAAGGTGGTTCAGCATGCACAAATCAATCCATGTGATACACCACATTAATAAAAGAAAAGGACATGAACCATATGATCCTTTCAATGGATGGAGAAAAAGCATTTAACAAAAAATAGCATTCTTTCTTGATAAAAACTCTCCACAGTGTAGGGGTAGAAGGAATATACCTCAATATCATAAAAGCCATATATGAAAACCACACAGTGAATCTCATCCTCAACGGGGAAAAGCTCTCAGCTCAGGAACATGGCAGGGATGCCCACTGTCGCCATTGTTGTTCCACTAGGAGTCCTAGCCTCAGCAATCAGACAACAAAAAGAAATAAAAGGCATCCAAATTGGCAAGAAGTCAAACTTTCACTCTTCACAGATGACATGATACTTCATGTCATGTAGAAAACCCAAAAGACTTCACCCCAAAATTGTTAAAACTAATACAGGAATTTAGCAAAGTTGCAGGATATAAAATCAATGCACAGAAGTCAGTTGCATTTCTATACACTAACAATAAAAAAGAAGAAAGTGAAATCAAGGAATGGATCCATTTACAATTGCATCAAAAACCATAAAATACCTAGGAATCAACCTAACCAAAAAGGCAAAGGATCTGTACTCAGAAAACTATAGAACACTCATGAAAGAAATTGTGGCAGACATAAAGAAATGGAAAAATGTTCCATGCTCATGGATTGGAAGAATAAATATTATTAAAATGTCTATGCTATCTAGAATAATCTATACATCCAGTGCAATTTTTATCAAAACACTATTATTTTTCTCAGAATTGGAACAAATAATCCTAAAATTTGTATGGAAACAGAAAAGACACCTAATAGTCAAAGGAATGTTGAAAAAGAAAACCAAAGCTGATGGCATCACAATTCCACATTTCAAGCTGTGTTACAAAGCTGTAATCATCAAGACAGTATGGTACTGGCACAAAAACAGACACATAGGTCAATGGAATAGAATAGAGAACCCAGAAATGGGCTCTCAACTCTATGGTCAATAATTGCTTGACAAAGCAGGAAAGAATTTCCAATGGAAAAAAGACAGTCTCTTCAACAAATGGTGTGGGAAAATTAGACAGCCACGTGCAGAAGAATGAAACTGGACCATTTCCTTACACCACACACAAAAATAGATTCAAAACGGATGAAAGACCTCAATGTGGGACAGGAATCCATCAAAATCCTTGAGGAGAACACAGGCAGCAACCTCTTCGACCTCAACCACAGCAACTTCTTCCTAGAAACATCACCAAAGGCAAGGGAAACAAAAGCAAAAATGAACTATTGGGACTTCATCAAGATCAAAAGCTTTTGCACAGCAAAGGAAACAGTCAATAAAACAAAACAAACCAAAAACCCATAGAATGGGAGAAGATATTTGCAAATGACATATCAGATAAAGGGCTATTACCCAAAATCTATAAAGAATTTATCAAACTCAACACCCAAAGAACAAATAATCCAATCAAGAAATAAGCAGAAGACATGAACAGACATTTCTCCAAAGAAAACATCCAAATGGCCAACAGACACATGAAAAAATGCGCTTCATCACTTGGCATCAGGGAAATACAAATCAAAATCACAATGAGATACCACCTTATAACAGTCAGAATGGCTAAAATTAACAAGTCAGGAAATGACAGGTGTTGGAGCGGATGCAGAGAAAAGGGAACCCTCCTACACTATTGGTGGAAATGCAAGCTGATGCAGCCACTCTGGAAAACAGTATGGAAGTTCCTCAGAAAGTTGAAAATAGAGCTACCCTATGACCTAGCAATTGCACTACTAGGTATTTACCCCAAAGATACAAATGCAGTGATCCAAAGGGGCACCTGCACCCCAATGTTTATAGCAGGAATGTCCATAATAGCCAAACTACGGAAAGAGCCCAGATGTCCACTGACTGATGAATGGATAAAGAAGATGTGGTATATATATACACAATGGAATATTACTCAGCCATCAGAAAGGATGAATATTTACCATTTACATTAACATGGATGGAACTGGAGGGTATTATGCTGAGGAAAGTAAGTCAATCAGAGAAAGACAATTATCATATGATCTCACTGATATGTGGAATTTAAGAAACAAAACAGAATCATCTGGGAAAGAGAGGAAAAAATACAAGACAAAACCAAAGAGGGAGACAAACCATAAGAGACTCTTAATCATAGGAAACAAACTGAGGGTTGTTGGAGGGGGTGGGGGATGGGGTAACTGGGTAATGGACATTAAGGAGGGTATGTGATGTAATGAGCACTTGGTATTATATAAGACTGGTGAATCACAGAATTGTACTTCTGAAACCAATAATACATTAAAAATTTTTTTAAGATATTTTTTTTTTGAGATAGACACAGTGAGAGAGAGCATGAGAGGGGAGAAGGTCAGAGGGAGAAGCAGACTCCTCGCAGAGCCAGGAGCCTGATGTGGGACTCGATCCCAGGACTCCGGGATCATGACCTGAGCCGAAGGCCGTCGCTTAACCAACTGAGCCACTCAGGCACCTCCCAATAATACATTATATGTTAATTAATTGGAAAAAAAAGAACATAACTACATGGATAACAAGAATCAACCATATGTTTTAAACTCCATAATACATCATTTTGCTTTAAACAGTCAATTCACTCTCTTTTTTAAAGACTTTATTTATTTGAGAGAGAGAGAGAAGGAGAGCACAGAGGAAAAGAGAGGGAGACCGACTCCCAACTGAGCAGGGAGCCCAATGTGGAACTCGATTCCAGGACCCTGAGATCATGACCTGAGCCAGAGGCAGACACTTAACCAACTGAGCCACCCAGGTGGCCAAGAGTCAATTCTCTTTTTAAGGAAATTTTCTAAAACATATTCTATATTTATCCGACATAGTTACTATTTGCAGTGTTCTTCAGTCTCTTGGATACATGCAGATTTTTCTCTGATATCATTTTCCTTCTGCTTGAAAGACTTTTTTTAACATTTCTTGCGGTGATGGTGTGCTGATGGTGAAGTCTTTCTAAGTCTCTCTGTACTGTGTGTCTGAAGAAGACTTCATTCAACATTTGTTTCTGAAAGATATTTTTGCTGAGTTTAGAATTCTGGTTGACTGTTTTATTCTTTCCATAGTTTAAAGACAGAAACCACTGCTGTCTTTGGCTTGCATCCTTCCTGATGACAAATTGACGATCATCCTTATCTTTGTTCCTTTGTATATAATGTCTTCTTTTCTCTAGCTGTTTTTAAGATTTTCTGTTTATCATTATGATTATGATGCGCCGTGGGATGGTTTTCCTCAGGTTTCTCCTGCCCAGATTTTGTTGAACTTCTTGGATCTGTATAGTTTTCATCAAATTTGGAAAGGTTTTGGCCATGGTATCTTTAAATGTTTTTTCTGCCCCTTCCTCTTTTTCTTTCAATTCCTTCTGGAACTCCAATAACCTGTATAGGCCACTTGATACTGTACCACAACTCACCGATTCCTGGCCTTTTCTTTTCAGTTTTTTAACTCACCATAGTTTGCTGGGGACAGTCTTGATGGCTGTCCTTAAGGTCACTAATCTTTTTTTTTTTTTTTTAAGATTTTATTTATTTATTTATTTGACAGAGAGAGAGGGAGAGATCACAAGTAGGCAGAGAGGCAGGCAGAGAGAGAGGGGGAAGCAGGTTCCCTGCTGAGCAGAGAGCCCGATTCTGGGCTTGATCCCAGGACCCTGAGATCATGACCAAATCAGTGGGCTTTAACCCACTGAGCCACTCACGTCACCCCGAAGTCAATAATCTTTTATTTACAGTGTCTCGTGGTCTTTAATCACATCTGCTGTGGTTTTCATCTCAGGCCGGTATTTCCCAATTCCATAATTTTGATTCAGCTCTTTTTTAAGTATTTTCCAGATCTCTCCTTACTATGCTCATACTTTCCTCTACCTTCTTGACTATAGCTGACTGTTGAACAATGCAGGGGTTGGGGATCTGACACCCCCCACACACTGTCTGAGAATCTATATATACCTCTTGACTCATCAAGACTTAATTAATAATAGCCTCCTGTTGACTAGAAGAAGCCTTACAGATAAAGTAAACAGTGAATTAACTCATATTTTGTATGTTATATGTATTGTACACTGTATTACAATAAAATAAGTTAAAGAAAAGAAAATGTTAAGAAAATCTTAAGGAAGAGAAAATACATTTATGATACTGTATTGTGTTTATCAAAATAAACCCAACTGTAAGTTGACCTGTGCAGTCCAAATCCACATTATTTGAGAGTCAACTGTATATGGAGGGGATTTTTTTTTTCAAAAGATTTTATTTATTTATTTGAGAGAGCGAGAGAGGGCAAGAGAGGGAATACAAGTAGGGGGAGTGGGAGAGGGCAAAGCAGGCTTCCTTATGAGCAGGGAGCCCAATGTGAGGCTCAATTCCAGGACCCTGGGATCAGGACCTGAGCCAAAGGACTAGAGGGGATTTTTAAATATAATGCTTAAGGACTAGAGGGGATTTTTAAATATAATGATTGTTTTAATGTCTTTGTCTACTAATTCTGCCAAATGTGTCATTTCTGTGTCTGTTTCTATTGATTGATTTTTCTTCTCGTTGTCATAATTTGCAGCTCCTTTTCATGTCTCATATGTTTTCATTGCATGAATTTTACCTTCCAGAGTGCTAGAGTTTTTTTAATTCCTTTAAATAATTTTGAGCTTCACTCTGGGATGCAGTTAGTTCGTTTACTTGGAAACAGTTTGATCCTTTTGAGGCTTGCTTTTAAGTTTTGTTAGGTGGGATGTGAGCAACCTTTAGTCCAGTGCTAATTTTGCCCTACTACTGAGGCAATACTTTTCTGAGTACTCTATTTGAATGAAAAGACTGCTGTCTGTTAGGAGGTCTTTTCATTCTGGCCAGAGGGGGCACAAAGTATTTTTTTTTTAAGATTTTTATTTATTTATTTGACAGATCACACGTAGGCAGAGAGGCAGGCAGAGAGGGGGGGAAGTAGGCTCCCTACTGAGCAGAGAGCCCAATGCGGACTCCATCCCAGAACCCTGAGATCATGACCTGAGCTGAAGGCAGAGGCTTTAATCTACTGAGCCACCCAGGTGCCCCTTGGGAGCACAAAGTATTACCGGGCATGTGTGAGGTGCTGAATTGTTTAGTTTGGTTCTTCTTTTTATTTTTTTTATTTTTTTAAGATTTTGTTTCTTTATTTGACAGAGAGAGAAAGAGAGAGAGAGAGAGAGAGGGAGAGCAGGAGCTGAGTGGGACCAGAGGGAGAAGGAGAAATAGACTCCCTCTGAGCAGGGAGCAGGAGGTGGGCCTCCATCCCAGGAACCTGGGATCATGACCAGAGCAGAAGGCAGCCAGTTAACCAACTGAGCCTGTTCAGCCTGCTTCTTTGTGGTGTTCTTTCTCTGGCCTCAGGTAGGTTTTTTATGTGCAAGTACTGATGAATACTCACCTGAAAACCTGAGGGGGGAAATTTCTATAGATTTCTAGAGTTTTCTTTCTGAGCAATTTGCTAGTGCATAGGTACTGTGTCCTATGAATTCTGGCCACCTTGGTGGTTTCTGAATTCTGTCTCCTCAGAATTCAGGGAAACTGCTGGACTTTGTTCAGGTTACCCTCCCTGAGTGCAGGAATTTTCTCTAGGCAGGAATCTGGGTTAGTCAAACAACCCACCACATTGTCTCCCTGTCTGCTAGTTCTTTCTCATCTCTGTGACTTCTTCCCATACTCATAAGTCTTAGATTTTTGAGTCTCCAGTCCTCAGCCCTTAGGCTTCTTTCTTTTTTCTTCTATACTCACTCTCTTATGAGTTCATCTTGTCAACATGGTTCTAATACCATTATATTCATGACTTTTCTATTCAGTTCTCCAGTCTGGATCTCACTTTAGAACCTCAGACATTTTTCCCAATTGCCTTCATGATATCCTAATATGACTTTGATGTCTAATTGTCATCTCAAACTTAACATATCCTAAAATTTGTTTCTCCTATATTCTTCTAATGACAACTTTTTCTCTTCTAAATGCATGAGATAAACACGTTGGTGTCCTCCTTGACTCTCTCTTTCTCTCACTCCTCAGATTCAGTCTTTCAGAAAATCCTAGCTACTCTACCAAATCAGACCCAAGAACTCAACCCTTCTCCCCACTCCCTTTATCTCCGCCCTAGTCCACGCCACCATCACCTCTTACCTGGCTTAATCTGACAGACTTAACGTCCCTGCTCCTTTTAACACCACAGCCAAATAATCCTGATTAGTCATAAGTTAGAGCATATTACTCCTCTGCTCAAAATCAGCCCAACGTTTCCCAGTTAACTAAAAATAAAAGCCCACATCCCTACTATGATCTATAGGATCCATCATCACTCTGACCTCCCTTCCACCACCCACAGATACATACTCTTTGCACTTACTCTGCCTCTTCCCCACTTCTCAGGGATCTCAGCCCTGAACCCACCCAGACCTTCGCACCTGTTGTTAACCTCTGTTGGGAATTCCCTTGCTCCAGCAAAAGCCACAAGATCATTTTCTCCACACTTCATTCAGGTCTTTATTCCAAAATTACTTTTTCAGTTAGGCTTTCTCTGATTTCTCTAAATATCTATATATCTTCACGTATATTTCTTTATTTAATCCTTAACACTCAGGTGCCTGGGTGGTTCAATCGGTTAAGATCCCAGGGTCCTAGGATGGATTCACACATTTGTCTATCATGAATAAAATAATCTTTTTAAAAAAATAACCCTCAACACTCTTATAAGGAAGGCACTATTAATTATCACCATTTTAGACATGAGGAAAATGGAAGTTAGAGAAGTTAAGTGAATTGCTCAAAGTCAATTGCTAGAAAATGAGAGGGCAGACAAAATGATTCCAGAAACTTCTCTCCCCCCCTTTCTCATTCTCTCTGTATGTATGTGTTATACACACACATATTATATTTTTACATTATATAATATATATTGTATATTATATTTATTACATATATGTGTATACAACTACTATGAAATATAGCTGTTTCTAACCTACATGTTTAAGGCAACTGGTGGAGACTAGATTTGGAAGCAGACTGATGCTTTCGGGTTTTTTTAAGATTTTATTTATTTATTTGACAGAGAGAGAGATCACAAGTAGGCAGAGAGGCATGCATGGGGGGGGGAGGCAGGCTCCCCGCTGAGCAGATAGCTCAGGACCCCGGAGATCACACCTGAGCCCAAGGCAGAGGCTTTAACCCACTGAGCCACCCAGGCATCCCCAGACTGATGCTTTGATTCATCTGGTATTTATTAGGCACCTACTATGTACTAGGATTGTGATCAATGCTGAGGACATAGTTGCTGTCATCAAGGCCCCCAGAGTTGGGAAAAGGGAAGAAGACATCTAGAAGCCCCATGGGGGGAAAGAACTAGGTAGGACCCAGGGATAGAAATTATAAGGGGAGACTCTGATTCAACACAAGGAAGTCTTCCTCGTGGTCAAACCTGAGATGGAATGGGCTGGGACAACTGCTCTTACAGGAGTCATCCCAGCAAAAATGAGGAGACAATTGACCTATTACAGAAGAGATTGACTCAAGGGTAACATGGTTGGTCAGTCACTAGGCAACTGCAGTGAGCTGGGATTTTTGAACACATGTTTCAACGAAACGACTATTTGCAGAGATGTGTGCAGGGCTGAGGTAACGAGCAAGAATGTGCATGCACCTAGGAACCAGTAGAGGCCAGAAAGCATTTCCACCTTTTTCCATGAAGGTGCAGAGGAGCCTGATTATAGTTGGAGGCTTGAAAAAGAGGCTGTCAGAAAGGAAATTTCTAGAGAGTAGCAGCAACTCTCAGAACTGAAACAGTGCAGCAGAAACATCCCCGAAAACAACCAATGCAGGTCTGCTTCTCCCTCCTCAGGCTGCTCTGTTAGTCATAGTGCCACTCACCAAACCCGAATGGAAGCCAGATCCGAGGGGCTGCAGGAGATGCAGGTCACGGAAGAAATAATACAGTCCACAATACAGGTCACAGGAGGCTGGAGATGGCTCTAGAAGGGCAAACAGAGTAACCAGCACAGTTGGCCAAGGACCCTTCCCTAAGAAGCAAAACAAATTCTCCCTGGGGACCATAAAAGTGAACGATTAGGAGATGAACCTCATCTATGGGGGAGGAGCGGTGGAGCCAACGGAACATTGGAACCGAACGGAAAATCCTGCTCTGCTCTCCCCACAGCGCTGTCCCGCCGCGGCAGGCCCCGGGTGCGCTCTGGTGCGCACCACCTGCTGTGGAGTCTGCGCGAAGCAACAGGACTGGGCGCCTTCACTTCTGCGCGGCGACCAGGAACAGCCAGGCCCCGGGTCCCGGCTCAGCCTTGAGGGGCGTTGGAGCCAGGCCGGGGCACTCGTCCTGCCCCGCCGGGGCGGAGGCACCCGCAGGGTCCGCTCAGCCCCGCTCTGCGCTCCGGGGTCGCCGCGACCGTTCCGAAGACCCCGGCTGCGGGACCGGTGGAGCTTTGCACGTGGGCAGAGGCGACGTGGTTCAGGTGGCACGGATCCAAGGCGGAGCTTTCTTCCCCTCCGGGTCCACCCTCCGCCCCTCCCCACCCCCGACCCAGAAAAGGACACGCACACAAAAACTTTTGCCACACTATTAATATATTCGCGTTTCCTCCCACTTTCCCAATGGGCTACCAGCTGCAGAACTCCTGAATAGAAAGCTTAATTGTGCTTTGTCATGCAGAGTACCTCGATTTTCTATAGAAGGTTACAAAGGGCCATTTGAAGTATTTCTTTCTCCCCTAATAGTGAACCATTTGCATAGGGCACCTCGGCGCCTGCCAGACCCAGGTAGCGGCCGAGCCTAAAGCTCCGAGGCCCCGGGGTAACAAAACTCAGTGTGGTTTCCAAGGCCGCCCTACTCTGCCTCCAGCCTCGCATCCGACTCGTCTCTCCATTTCCTCGGATCGCAGCCAGCCCGGGCAGCTGATTGAAAGGATGCGAACCTAGAGGCCGGCGGGCCGCGGCGGCCCGGCCCCTCTCGCTGACCTCTGGGCGGCCTCCGGCCATCTCGGCCCTTCTGCCCTCAGCTGGGTCCTGTTCCGGGCGGGGCCTCCCGACCCCAAGTGGTGTTTTCGGCTCCTACCTGCGGGTCCGGAGTACAGGCAGTTACCCGTGCGGGGCCCACCGCCCCCTCGCCTCCTGCACAAGGCCCAAGTGTCGTGCGGAAGGAACTGGAAGCCGATTATGATCTGCTTTGGTCGCTGTTCCATTTCTCCTGGTTGATTGGCAGGGCTGCCTTCAGAATATCTTTTCTTGTTGCTTGTTTTGACAGTTCAAATCCAGGTCTATGTGACATATAAAGCTAATAAAATTCTAATTTCATTGTTAATCTTATTTCATTGCAGTATAGGTTTTTACCCTCACACCTGCGTGGCAGGGTGTAATTCCATTAATAAAAAAAAATCAACATATTCATTGCATGTCTTTTCCCTGATGATATATTGTGAGCAGTGTGAGTTGAAAAAGAACCATTTATTCCCACCGTGAATGAGCCTGCATGGGGCGGGAGCTTCACCTGCCCCTCAGTCAATTAGGAATGTATCGAAAAGTCTAGCAGAAAACGAGTTAAATTAACCGTTCGCTAATTTCCTTGTGTCCCTCCTACATAATCCCCCCTTTTCAGCTTCCAGAAATTACCACATGTTGCAAGGTTCAAATAGTGCCTAATGAAACAGTGACTAAACGCTTCTCCCTCCAGCGCTGCCGTCGGGGGAGCCCTTTCGCCAGCCTTTAAAGCGGCGCGATCTCCCAGTCCCGGTTCCCGTATGCTTTAATAAAAAAGAAAAAAAGAAAAGAAAAAAAGTTTCTTTGGTAGAAAGAAAAAAAAAAAAGTTGTCCCAAACACTTGATTCAACCAGTGAAATTACATTGCTGCCCATTCACTTCTCACCACCGATGACGCGGCGGGGCACCCCGGGTAGGGACCAAAGCATGGGTATTCTCCCCTGTCACCGGATAACTGGGGGCCTGGAGTTGGCAGAGTTGAGCCAGGACCAGGGGAGTTTGGAGGAGGATAGGAAGGTCGGCCTGGAGAACAAAGGAGAGAGAAAAAGAGAGACAGAGAGAGGAAAAGAGAGAGAGAGACCCCAAGGCAGAAAGAGACAGAGAGAGAAGCAGGCGGAGAGGGAGAGGGTAACAGCAAAGGAGAGACAACCACCACTAGCTCTCAACTCCCTTCTCCCAAGTTAAAACCACGTGTTGGGCTCTTGCAACTCTTCAGCCCCTCCGGGGAAGGCGTTTTGAAGCCCTGAAATTCGACCCTAATAATTAATCGTGGTCATTAATTAATTAAGGAGGAAAGAGGGGAGATGGCTTGCTGCTGCCTGACCCCAAACAATTTAAATTAGGCTTTGTGATGGTAGACTCCCAAAGCCTGCCCTCCCCCTCCTTCCTATTCTTTTTCTTTCACGCTCTCAAAAATTTCCATTATAATCCTCAGCGGTCTGGGGCCGCGGAGCTGCGCGTCCCTCTCGAGCCCTTCCTCGCAAACTGAGGCCAAGCTGCCTTGAGCCCCTCGGAGCCGGCTGCCGCCCACGGACAGAGAAAGCTTTCCCATCAGCTCCACCTGCCTTTTTGCTCTGCACCTGCTGTGGATTGTTTCTCCCTGAACTTCAGAAAGCAAGTAGTAGCCTAAGATTTAGTCAGCCTGCAGTGCTCACACAGGCTAAATATTGCTACATTCTCAGTATTCTCTGCCTTCTCTCTCTCTCTGTCCCTCTCTCTTCCCTTCCCTTCCGTGGCTCCCTCCCTCTCTCTCCTTCTCCTCCCTCTGGCTAGGGACTTAAGTTCCTTATTTGAAATGGTGCAGCTAATACAAAGTCATCAAAGCACTATGGTTCTTGTCTTAAAGTGACAGCCCTCTTTATGGGGCTGTTTAAAATACGCCCCCTGCTTTTCAATGTCTCTCTATCCATCTTTGTCTGCTCTTCAGAAAAGCGGACAATATAAAGCCCAGCCTGGCGAGCTCCCCACGCTCAGGCCTGGGCAGTGCCAACCTCCGCCTTTAAGCAGATTGAAATTGTCACTGCTTCATTAATCTGAAACTAGTTACTTTCCTAAGCACACAGCACACACTTCCGATCTGTCAGGATTCACTCAGAGGAGCCCCTGGGGCCTTCCTGGGTCTGGAATTTGGAAGGCCCAACAAAGGTAGGACAAGGGTTCAGGAAAACACAGGGCTCAGCTTGAAGAGAGGCAATGCCCAGTGTAGAAGGGCCGGCACGGACATCAATATAAGGGCACACAGAACACTATTGTCCGAGACAATGGGATGCCCAGAATTTTGAAGGGTGCACTTGAGAACAAGGAACCCAGCCATGGGAACCCAGACGGCAATATCTACCTCAATGTGGCGTAGCAGGACTGTGAGGTCACATGGGCTCTGGGTTTTCTTTCCTCCAACCGAAGAAACTTACTTCCCAATGAGTCACGGCTGGCTTTTGTTTTTCATCTGAGCTCCTCTTGAACTCTGTTGCTGGGACTTCTCTGTCAGTTCCTGTCCTTGCTGGCCCCCTCGTCAGCTCCAAGGGCCAGGCTTTGGGTGTCGAAAACCCGCAGCTCTGTAGAATTACCTTCTGTGAAACAAACTGCCTTTTTTCTTCACACTTTCGCCATTAACAAAAGACAATACAAAAGATTCTTCTACTTTTGATATTTCCAGCTGGCTTAGAATAGCAAGTTTTTGGATTCTATTACATCTAATTTAGGGGAGAGACGTGGGCATTTTTTTTTTTCCGGAGGAGCTCAATTTTCAGTAATGTGAGCCTAAAGATTTATAAAATAGATTTATATTAAATTATGTTAATAGAAGCCTAGTAAATGCACCATTTAATTGCATGGAAAAATGTTCCCTTTTAAGAGAGAGGTCTGTCACCTTAACAGGTACATTCAAAGATTCCCTGTGAATAATGAAAATAGGAACAATTGCTTTGATGCACTGAGCTGTATTCTCCGTCTAGGACAGCTTTAGGCTGTTTGGAGAGGGTGGGAGGAGCTCCTTTTAAAGCAGTGATTGCTCCTTTAAACCCAATTTCCTCTAGCAAATGGGTTCTATGGGGAGTGTCATTCTCCTCTCTCCCACACCCTTAAGGCTGGGCTGGAGATCCTATCCAGATCTCTCTGCCGGCTCCCTCCACCTTTTCTCCACCCCCGGAATGGCTCTAAACACCTTCCCACCTCCCTGAAAGAAATCTCCCAAGGAGTGCCATGAAAAGTGACTAGAACTTGCAGGAAAAGTAGAAGTGGGAAGCAAAACAGAATAAAATCTGGTGCAAATAGCTCTTTCCTTTCCATATATATGACCACCCCCAGTGGAATTCTCTCTCTGTCTCTCTCTCTCACACACACATACACACAGAGACCCTCTTGCTTTCTGCGACCACTTTCAGTAAGAACAATCACCTTTCTGACAAATCTCTGACCAGTCAGAGTAAACCAAGGGAACTGCATTTCTAATCCTGATCAGAAGTGGTAGAGAGTAGAGGTGAGAGAAGGGAGCAGGGAGCCAAAAATCAAAGACTTCACATCCCCAACTTTTTCTTTCTCTTAAAATATCCTTGGGTATCCTTGGGGGGAGTAGGGGAGATTTGTGTGTAAGGGGGAGGGGAACCAAGCTAAGATGACCCAACTTCAGAATACTTCAGAAGGGGACTCCATCATCACGAGCGTTTCTATCCTCTGGGTCTGTGGATACCCCAGGGATAGGATGCTGGGTCCCTTCTGCCCCGGGCATGGTTTGTAATCAAGAACACTAGCCAAGTGCTACTATCAAGGCCAGGTCCTTGGCCTTGGGCTTCTGTTGGTCACTGAGTGGGAGGGTGAAGGGGAAAGGTCTCTGTTCCTCCTTTTCTCTCAGAATGTCGGGACTGGGCTTGGGGCACAAGGGCAGAAGGGCATCTTTTGAGCTCTCCACACCCACCCAGAACCTCTTCCCGTTCGAAGGCACCACGGGAATTGCTCACAAAGAGTTGGATTCAACCACACTAATCTCTCCTGCTGCCGACTTCTTTTCTCTTGGAGCAAGATCCTACTTTCTAATTCTTATTTTCATTCTCTCTCTATTTCCATAATGTGTTTATAGACCCCTAAGAGGCCATGTTTTGGGGAAAACGAATGAAAAGCTAGCATCTGGTGCCTCCCAAGCAGAGAAATTGTCAAGGATGACCCCACATATCTCTTTAATAAGCCCGTGGATATTTCACTTAAAGTGTTTGATTGATATCAAGATTGTTTAGCAGAGTATGTCCGAATGTTGGCCTAGGAGCCCTTAACCTCAGGTCAAATTGTAGGCCTTTAAAATCAGAGATTCCCAAGGCCTTGTTAGGATTTGCAAACTTCAAAAACATTAAATGATTACTTTGGGTGGGAGGGGGGTGGTGTAAAACCTACCCTAGTAGACGGGAGACCTCATGCATGGTTCACCGTGAAAGTGAGACGAAGTTCCACTGGGCATCGAATATCCTAGAACCTCCCTGAAGCCCTTTGAGAAGTTTTTCTAAGGAGAACGTCCAACATCTAGGTAGGTATCTCTGCCTGAAACTTTTTTTTTCTCCCCAAATTTGTTTATTTTAATCTTTCAGTGCTACAAGATTGATGGTTCATGCACCACACCCAGTGCTCCATGCAGTACGTGTTCCTCTCGATACCCACCACCAGGCTCGCCCACCCCCTCCCCTCCAAAACCCTCAGTTTGTTGCTCAGAGTCCACAGTCTCTCCTGGTTCATCACCCCCTCCGATTTCCCCCCATTCACCCCTCCCGTCCTTCTCACGATGCCCTCCATGATTTTCTTTATGCTCCACACGTAGGTGAGACCATAAGATAATTGCCTCTCTCCGCTTGACTTATTTCACTCCGCATAATCTCTTCCAGTCCTGTCCATGTTGATACAAAAGTTGGATATTCATCCTTTCTGATGGAGGCATAATATTCCATTGTATAGATGTACCACATCTTCCTTATCCATTCATCTGTTGAAGGGCATTTTGGTTCTTTCCACAGTTTGGCGATTGTGGCCATTGCTCTGCCTGAAACTTTTTACCTCTGGTGGAAGACACATTATTTATTCTCTCTCCCCTAAGGAACTTCACCCAAAGACAGAAAGGAGAGGGGCTGAAACCATCCAAGCAGCCCAAAACCTAGCAAGAAGGGCTGGCGCCGCGTTTCCTTCTCTGGGCGGTGGGGCTGGGCGCGCCGCGCTGGGTCGGGCGTGTCAGGTGGGTGGCTCCGCGCTCCGGGCGCAGGGCTGGGGTAGGCGAGTCAGGCGAGGCACAGAGGCAGAGGCTTGGGTTCTGACAGAGCGGAGACTCCGGGAGGACCAGGGCCCAGCGCGGAGCAACTTGGGGGTGGGGGCGTGCCGAGCAGGCTGCGGATGGGAGGGGGACCGGGGAACAGAGGTGTCTGCCCGCTGCCCAGCTGAGGCTTCGCTTTGGGCAGGAGCGCGGAGAGCTGCAGCAGAAGGTCTTTGTCCTGCCCGTTATTTCCCGCAAAGGAATTCTCCGTAAACGCTGGTTCTTTGCACCTCGAAACTCCTTTCCTCCCACCCTTATATTTGTGCTCAGAGAGGCCTGTTTCTTGGGAAGGGGGAGATGGGATCTTCTGGAAAAGCAGCGGGCGGGTGCCTCCTCCCCTTCGCGGCGGGTAGCGCGATGGGCCCTAGGCTCCACGTGTGAGTGAGACCCGGAAGCCGAGCCTCCCAGGCCGGGGCAGGAGTGAGCTGGATGCCTGTGACCGCTGCGCAGGACTAGGCCCAGGTCGGTGCACAAAGCGGCGACAGCTCCCTATTCAGTCCCTCCAGTCTGCCCTGGCCAATACCCGAATAGGAGGAGCTGAAGACCAAAGTGTCCTTCTCCTGAGCCTCCCGTGTGTGTGTGTGTGTGTGTGTGTGTGTGTGTGTGTGTGTGAGAGAGAGAGAGAGAGAGAGAGAGAGAGAGAGAGAGAGAGAGCAGAGACCTAGAGAGAAAAGAAAAGAAAAAGAGAATAGAACTAATGAACTCTGGGCAGGGAAAAACCGTGATTACTTCCTCCCCCTTCCCCTTTTGCCCAAACTAGCTTCCTGACCTCAGTTTTAGAGCCCCTCTCATGTGGTAAGATTTCGGTTCCTACCTACCGAAAGTAAATCAGACCTGAAGAAGCGTGTGTGCTGTAAACAGTTCCCATGCCTTGAACCTCTGGGGTGGCATCTTTACAGAAAATAATGAGAAATAATACCAGCGGGGGGTACGGGGCTCAGCTTGCAGGGAATGAGATCTATTTTCCATATTTCCAACTTCACTTGTCTTCCTTACGTGACAGGGCCTGGCTGCACTGAGCAAAGAGCCAGGTTGCCCTGCTGAGGGCAGAGTAAATCTCCAGGAGCTGGTTTGCAGGAATTAACTCTGCAAGATGATGGGAAGAAAGGAGTCAGGAGGGAACAGATTTAGGTTAAAGTTAGGGGGACCAAGGAAAACTGCAAGAGTCCGAAGGCACCTCTGAGCTATTTTGGGAAGGTGAGAATATAAATCTTCGGGCAGAATCATTCCCTGTCCCTGCCCTCTTGTTTTCTCAGCACGGATGGAATCAGCTGATTTCTTCACTGGAGGAACAACCGGGAACTAACATTTCCAATCACTTGCAGCATCATCTGTAAGCTTCCTTGTGCATTGCTTCCAACCTGTTTGATGGATTGTTGCTCTTCCTAAAACTGTTCGAATTCCTTCACATAATTCAGGTTTTAGTCCTGAGAGAGCTGTAGGGGAAAGGGGAACTTCCATAGAAAATAAATATTAGGTAAGGGATATTGACCTTTCCCTGCTAAATAAATCAAAAAGTTTGTCATTATTTGTGTCACTTCATTTTTTTAAAACTTTTCTTTTTTTTTTTTTTTTTATTTGACACAGAGAGAGATCACAAGTAGGCAGAGAGGCAGACAGAGAGAGAGGGGAAGCAGGTTCCCTGCTGAGCAGAGAGCCCGATTTGGGGCTCGATTCCAGGACCCTGAGATCATGACCGGAGCCGAAGGCAGAGGCTTTAACCCACTGAGCCACCCAGGTGCCCCTCAGTGTCACTTTAAATGGAGTAATTTGTCTTATCAGTGAGCAGCTTAGCTCTTTTGAGAATGGGGAGTTTGTACTTGGTAGGCAACCTCATGACCGAGGGTGTGCCACGAATTCCCTCTTCCAAAGTTCCACATTACTAGTTTTTAGTAAACACTTTCCTCTAAATTCTCAGACACCTTTCCCCCCACCCCCATCCATGCCTTTCTCTAGGTATGGGCAAGGAGGAGCCGGGGAAAGTTGGTGAGGGTGAACAGCACAAATTTAAAACCTGATTTTGTTTCATTTATTTAAATAAATATAAATATAAATTTTATATAAAACTATTCACATACAAAGGGACTTCGGCAACTTGAATTCCAATCTCTCCCCAGGTAAATTTTCAGAAAGCGAGACCTACAGGGTTTAATTCTCTAAATTATTTGCAATTCAATACTTTTATTTAAAAAACAACAACAGAAAATAACTGAGAAACCCCCCGTGTTCTTCTTAGGTTCTGAAAGACAGTAGGAAAGGGGAAATGACATGCGCTTTCAAAAACCCACATACAGTGTTAAACTTAAACCAGCCGTGTTTTTCTCCCCCCTCTGTTATATGACAAGGCAGAGTTGAATCTAGATTATTTACATTAAAAAAAAGGAAGACCTAAAACTTTGAGTGGAACTCCAAACAAATAGGTCAAGGAGGAGACTTGAAGGGTCAGGCCGGGCCTGTGCGCCCAGAGAGTGCTCAGTTCGGTCCTTTGCAGATGAGACCACAATGTGGGCGAGTATTTGAGCCCCCCGGTGCCGGCCGCATTGGTGTTGGGGGTGGGGGGCAGGAGCATGTGGTGAGAGGGAGCGGGCCTCCCTCATAAGGGAGAAATCTCCTTGTCATCGTTGGCCGAGGCCGGCGACAAGGAGTCCTCATCCTCCGAGCGCGCATAGTGCGCTTGGCTACCGACACACTTGCAGCCCGCGTGACTGTTCCTCTGTGTGCCCTTCCCTTCTTTCTTATGCTTCACCCGGCGGTTCTGAAACCAGATTTTCACTTGCTTCTCTGACAGGTTCAGGTATGTCGCGATTTCGATCCTCCGGAGGCGAGACAGGTACATGTTGGAAGAGAATTCTCGCTCCAGCTCCAGGAGCTGCGTGCTGGTGAACGCCGTCCTCATTCTCTTGCCATTGGGTACCTGGCTGGAGTCCGAGCCCCCTGCAGACCGGCCAAGAGAGGGCAGAGACGTAATTCTCGGGTGAGGCGATCCCACCCCACGTGCCAGCCCTTGGAAAGGACGCCTCTGCAGGACCCACCCGCGAAGCTCAAACACCTGTACCCATCCCTCACCCTTTCCCATTTCAGGGCACGTCGTTACTCAGCGGGGAAGGACAGAGACGCCCACAGCAAGTGAAGGCCTTTGATGTGGGAGGTGTAAAGTCTGAGGCTTAAAGAGGAGTGGAGGCTTGCACTGTCCGGTCGTCTCCCTTCCCGCCTAGCAGAGAGGCAGGCTGGCTTAGCCAAAAGCAGCGAAATGCTTCAGCTAGCCCCGACGACGGAATGCCACACTTCAGTTCAAACATACACACCCCGAACCTCAGCCCGGTTAGCCTTTGGTTTCTCAACCCTCAAGTTCGAGGGCCCAAAGGCCCCGATACTACGGAAGACCCGGTCACCAGGTACCCGGAGTGCACGCACCAGGCTGTTTGGAGAGGTTGGAAAGCTAACTTCCACCTTCGTGGAACTTCTGGGGACGTCTCCACAGTAATAGAAAAGCCCCTCCTCCCACCCCCACCCTCACCCCCCAGGCTGCCACTTCCTCCACTGGAGGCGGAAAGTTTGCTCCTGGGAGCCGGGAAGGCGCGGCGCGTAGGTGCCCAGAGCCCCCGCCCTACCCATGGTGAGGCAGTGGAATCTCCGCGGGTCCCCCACGTTGTAGGTGGTGGCGGTGCAGACAGGTGCGTGGTGCTGAGGGTGCCCCAAGGCCGCCGCGGCCGCCGCCGCGGCCGCCGCGGCCGCCGCGGCGGCGGCAGAGCCCGGCTGCTGGGGCTGATGGTGGTGATGGTGGTGCTGCGGCGGGTGGTGATGATGGTGCGCGTGGCTCATGCGTGGGCAAAACTGCGCGTCCCCGGGACCCGGAGAGAACTGACCCTTGAGCAGGGGCAGGGCCCCGGCGCCCCCCGGCGGGCCCCCACCCCCGGCTCCTGCGCTCCCGGCGCCGGCGCCCCCGCCGCCGGAGCCCGCGGGCCCGCGAGAGGAGTGCAGGTGCGAAGTGACGCAGAGTGGGCAGACGCAGAACGCGCCACTCTTGCGGGACGGGCAGCCGGGCCCGGACACAGACATCACCAGCGGGGACGGCATGCCCAGCGGGATGAAGAAATCTGGCCCAGGGTGCGGCTCAGGCAGCGAGGGCGCGGGCCGCGAGGAGTCCTTGATGATGAGCGAGTCGACATAGAAGGAGCGCGACATGTCGGGAGGGGTGGGTGGCTGGAGGGCCGGGCCGGCGGCGGCGCCCCCTCCCCTCTCCTGAGCTCGGCCCCGGGCGCGGCGCGGCGCGGACGCAGGCGGTCAAGCCCTCCGGGACGCGGAGGTGTTCGGCGTCTGGGCTGCGAACAAAGGGGTCCCTGGAGAGGGCTGGTCCTCACGTCCCCCGCCCGGCGCCCCGGCTCCGGGATTTTATAGCCCCCACCCCGGCACGTGATGCTGCGGAGTAGCGCTCGGCTCCGGCTCCTCAGCAGCTCCCCACCCTCGGGATAGGCTGCCCGAGTCACAACAGAAGCGGCGAGGAGGGGCGGGCGCGCGGCAGGGAAGAACTCGAAGGAGGGGGATGGGGGAGACTTTGCAAAGTGTAGGTTTTGTTAATTTCGCGGGGAGGCCGGCCTCCTCCCCCTCTTTCTCCACGCTTTCTGGAGAAATCAGAGCTGCATCCTCCATCCTACCCCTTTCCTGGGCCCAGGCCCCAGCCCAACTCTTCCCCACTCTCGGCCGAAAAGCGCACCAGGTGGGGACCTGGAGGCTTTTTAACAGAGATGCCCAGTGCTCCCTGCTCTGTACCAGCCGGCTGGGGCGCGGAAGAGCGTGAGGCCTGCTGTTCCCAGCAGGATTGTGTGGGCGGCGGACTGGCTGCGGCCCAGTCCGGCACCGCGGCTCCGACCACGGACACACTCAAACGCATAGAGTCCCCCAGCATTTGGACTTGGCCAGAGTTATTCAGGTGCTTAGTTTCGAGACTGATCCGGGGCCCCAGAGTGAGGCCTCCCACCTAAAAAGCTTCAGAGAGCTTTTCATTCTAATGCTTGAGACGCTCTAAAATGCCTTTGCACTTGGGGCTTTCCTGGGGCCGCTCAGATCAAGGACACTTCCTTGTGCTCCTTTGTAATAGGCGGTGAACCCTGTGGCGGAGACACACGTCCGCAGTGTCAGTCTCCTTTCTCCAAGCCAGTGCATTCCCAGGACAACCCTGCAAACTCCATCCCAGTGAGTTTGGAGAGAGAACCCAAACCCCAGCCCTCCTGGAGACGGGCATGCTTGGGGAGGGCTTTGCTCTGGGTCCTGTGATTTTCTGTGCCTTTCGGTTTTACAGATCTCGTGCAACTGCCAGGCTAACCGGGAAGCACTCCCCGCCCCCCCCCCCGGACCCCTTTAAAAGTTGAAAGAGGTGGAAGGAGTTTCAAGGAATCCTGTCTCAGGTTGGGAGAGGTGGCTTGGTAAAGGAAATCTGAGGCGCACAGGCTCCAGCGGAAGACTTGCGCCTTGGTGGCTGCCAAGATAGGGGCTATTGATCTTGGGGAAGGTAAGGGAGCAGAGGTGACAGCTTTCCCTTTTTTGCCCCTGTAGGAAAGTCCAGTTATAGCAGGGAGGATGAGCAAACGCTCCATACAAGTCTGATCCTTTTTCCAAAACAGCTGACTCCAGGCCTGTGTTCACAATGGTGTTAAGAAACGTGGGGACAAGAACTCCCTCCACCTCTGAGAACCTAGTGCCCAAATCCTAGGGGAGCATCAACCTCTCACCGGGAGGCCCAGCTATCTCTCTGTTCTCTGTCTCTCCCTTCCCCTTTTTTCATCTCTGGGACCGTTTCTTTTGCCTGCTAGAGAAGTGTAATTGGGTTGTAGGGACGCCCCGCTCTGGGGAGCCCAGGATTTATGGATGGCAATTAAAGTTTTATGAATTGCAGCTGAGGCTGGTTATTGAGCTATTTGAATGTGATTAGAATTCAATTAGAAAGCGGTTAGTGGACGGTGGGTCTCCGGAGTGTAAACAGACAGCTATTCCAGAAATGTGCTAATCCAACATCTTGTGACAACAATTAAGGAGTCTCAGGGCTTAACTCAGGGCAGCTCAGCTGTAACTACTTTTGTACCACAAGGTTTGCTGGAGCAGCCATCACAGACGCTCAGCCTCAACCCAGCCCGCCTGTCCACCCGCCCTCGCTCGTGTCAGGAGACCGCCCGGAGTCCCAGAATCACTCCAGCCCCAGCAAGAATGGAATCTCAACCATTGAGAGATGCTTAAAGGCTGGGTGTTTTTTTTTAACAGGCCTAAATTGTCCAAACAGGTGACGTGATTTTCCCACTCACTTTGCAAATGCATGTGTGTGTGTGTGTGTGTGTGTAATTTATATAACATATACTTATGTGTATTTATTTACTTTGCAAGTGCTCAAAGAAAGTAATAGCTTTTCCTTTCCTTTTCCCCCTTCTGGATTGGGTAGAAGGTCATCAGAGGTCTGTTTGCGGCTTACAGTTTGGGTCACTGCTCATGGGAAGAACTCCTGCGCTAGTCGCTGGAATTTACGCTTATGCGAGGACCATTTGATTTTAGAGAATCCTAATTATGAAGCATGAGCAACTAATTTATGTCTAAGTATGGAAATTTCCAGTTGGAGTGCTAAGGAATTTTGAGAAAAGTGAGAGGCTCATGGGGTTGCCTAGGGCTGCAAGGGGTGCGGTAGCTTGGGGCCAGACTTGATGCTTGTCTGAGAGACTTGCTTACATTGCTTGAGCCCTGGTGATGAGCACAGGGTGATGTATGCAAGTGTTAAGTCACTATATTGTACGCCCGAAACTAACCTAACATTGCATGTTAACCAAGTGGAATTAAAAGACAAACTAAAAATTTTAAAAAATAAATTGCTTGAGCCCACCAAGAGCCAGAATGTGGGGGTCACGTTCCACATTGGAGGCTCTCCCCAGATTCTTCTCATTAATTCTCTTGGGATTGCGCAGCCTTTCTTTCTTTTCTCTACTCCAGCCCCATCTTCAGAAGTTGGCCCCGTTCTGCCTTGCCATCCCTGTCCTCAAAGGAAGCCTACCCTCTGTGGCCCTGGGCAGCTACCTTCCAGACCCTTCCCCAGGACAGCAGCTCCCCCAACCTGCTCAAAGCCGAAGGGCACTCTGAGCAGCCTGTCAGTGTGCCCCCACGGTGCCCCCGCTGCCATGCAATTTTATTTCTCAGTGATTCTGTCCGATAAAATTTCATCGTCCATTAAGTAATCCCTGAAATGAGAGCTCTTATGAGCCTATAATGAGCTCTAATTGCCACGACTCGGGGAGCCACGTGGAAGGATTTATTCGGTATTAAGCAGTCGGGTACAGAGTACAGGCTGTTACCTAAGCCATTACTTTCATAATTCAAGGAGAAAATGAGTTCTTTTGAGGGGCAGGGGGATCCTTTGATTTCCTCCCTCTTGCTGGGATGACAGAGGATGGCTTTGTCTTCCTTGAGTGCAAGACAATGTCGCAAATCGAAGGTAACAAAATTGTCTCCCCCCCACCCAACCACCCAACCACTGCCCTGAACACATACGGGCAGGGTACCTCACCCTTACCCTCCAAAGAGAAAAAAAATCAAAACCATTCAGAGGTGCCACTTTCTTGTCCCCAGACTCTCCCACTTGAGTCTGGATGAGCAGTTTCCTGCTAGCTCAGTCTTGAGATTTGAATCTTGGTTGTAGCTTTTAAGAAGTCTTCCAATACTTCCCCCACCCAGAATCACACCTGACCTGGACCCCACATTCCCCTCTTGTTTCTCACTCTATCTCCTTTCATGGGCAAAGTCCGGGAAAGCAAAGGATGTGGACTTTGTGTTGCTTATTCAACAGTCCCTAGAGTTCTGACCTATTGATGTGCTTAGCTGTTTTACAGGCTGTAACTCCCACATTGCCCTTTCCTCTGCACACACCCCCCCCACGAAGCAGCCCCCCCCCCCATCCCTAGGCCTTTTTTCTCTCGTTTTTTTAGCGTTTGCCCACACGGTTCTCTTGCCCCAAACGGAGGCGGCCAGCAGGGCGGGACAGCCCAGGAGTTGGCGGGGCGGCCTCGGATTTATTTGCTCCTCTTACATTGATTTCATATTAGTTTCCAAAGCAATGAATGATCTCAAAGCTGGGTTTTGTTAGCCGAACACAAACAGGAGACAGGACTTACTTGCCCCCAGCTCCCTTTAATGAGGTCATTATCAAAGCGTGAACAAGTCTATGAATGTTTTATTGAAAGCGCATCGTTAACTTGTATCCATCCTTTTCTCCGAGTGGCATTGTGATATTGCTGTCTGTGGCACATCTTACCCGATATAGCCCGAGATTTCCCCATTCTCTGTAACCAGGCAACCCTTTCTGAATACCCAAAAATTGAAAAGAACCGCTTAGTCTTCAAGAAAGTCCTCAATAATAGTGGAAAAGAACAAAGATCCAGGAGACAACAAAATGCCACAGGGGTGACTTTTCATGAGCAATTATCTCTCATTAATCAGAAGAACAGCTGCAATATTAATTTTCTCTCTTTCTTCCTCTCTTTTCACAGTCCCCAACATTTGAATAATCATAAATTTTGATTTTATGAAGGAGTCACATTTTCAGGGGCTGGAGGAAAGCAGCTACCTAGGTGAAGACAAGGAGAAAACGCTCTCGTTTTATTTTTTTGTTTGGGTAAAGCTGCCAACAAAGCAAAATGAAAAAAGAATAAAATAAAAACCAGAGGGATATACTAGAGAAAATGGTCCTCCCCCTCTTTCTTCTGGATGGCGGCTTAGAATCAGGACTGTCTTCCTGGGCCGCCCCCTGACAACTCCCCCTCCCTCCCTTCTGCCCCCCCTCCCTCCCTGCCCAGACCCGTTCCCCAGTTCTGCCCTAAGCAGGGCGGAGGGAAACGTCCCCGGCGTCTGGCGTGGGAGTTTCAGCCGGGTTTCTGCCCTTTAACTTGCAAACGTGAAGCCAAGCGTTGTCGATCTGACCAAAGAGACACTCTTTGGGCGTAACTCGCATTGTAGCCATCAAAAGCCCGCCAGCCTCGGATGAACTGAGACGTGCATTCAGCAGAAATGGGGCGCTCGCTCTCCTTTCAGGAGCCGGAGAGGCGATTGTTCACAGAATGTGTAGCAAGGGTGGAAAACGAGGATCCCCAGATAAGGCTGCAACCTGCAAACCGGACTGGGGGGAGTTAAAAGAATCTCATTAAAGCCGAGGGAGCAATTAGCAAATACATACTCTTCGGAAAACCCAAGCCCCTCTTGAAAAACCTTGCGTCCGGATGAAAGCGGGGCCGTTCGGAATCAGTCCCCACACTCCTGCGCTGGCAGAGTGAAGAGGGGCTCGGGCGCCCCGCTCTCCCGTCTGCTGCCCGAATACTACTTTGAACGCAGCGCAGGCGAGCTCGTTCCGCCGAGAGGGCGGGCGGCGGGCCTCGTGCTCACTCACCACCAAAAAATGGTCTTGCTTCTCCCTAGTGTTTATTCAGAGCGGATGGGCCTTTGAGAAACCTCAATTCGCCTTTGTGCTCGAGACAAGCGCGAGAGTTCAATTCGGCCCTCGGAGAAGGGGGTTGGGAGGAGGTTTCTGGGAAGGGAGTGAGGAGTGTGGCTCAGAATTTCGGGAACAGCCGGGTCTCCGGACCCTCTGAACAGTTTTGGTGGCACCGAGTCCCCTCCACACAGCCTCTGCGCTCCCCACTTCCTCTTAATTAATATTCGCCCACCCCCAAATCCTTCGGCCTAACAGGGCATCCCTCCCCCACCCTTAAAGCTCTCCTCTGTCATCCGAATAAAATTTATTGAGCGCCTACTCAGTGCTCAGCGTGTGCTAGGCCCTGCGGGGAGCACGCCTGAAAAGGCCAAGACTGTATCCAATAGAATATTGTTTCATTTCGGTAACAATGGCCTGAGGTGGGGAACAATTATCCGGATAATTGAAGCAAATGCTCCACCTCCTCCCTCCTTCTCCAGTTCCCTCGGCGCTGGCTTTTTTTTTTTAACTACCTTTTTCAAAGTTGGTGGTTTTTGTTTGGTTGGGGAGGGTGTTGCTGGGAGGGTAAGGGGAGGGCTGAATCATTCACACGCAGACGAATTCCCCATTTCCCTTGGCCTAAAGTTTGCTGAAAGCCCTCGCCTGAAATAGCTGCTTAGTAATGGAATTCAAGACCGTTGGGTTTTTTTGTTTGTTTTTTTAATGCTATGAAAAAGAGAGTGAACCTTTGTAAATTTTAGCGATCTAGCCTTTTTGGTGCTCAACCTTGGTCATCTACAAAAATCACCTGGACAGCGTTATAAAAATAGGGATGCCTTTGAGATTTTGATTTAATGGTGTGGGGCCCAATCTTAAGAATTAAACAACAACAACAACAAAATGCTTGCTGTGATTCTGATGCAGGTGAGGGTTGAGAAATAACGGATAAATCCTACCCCGCTAATCCTGGAAACTGAAGAGAAGAACTTAATCTCTCTGAGCGTCGTTCAGCAGTTGGTAGTTGGAAAGTGTGTATGGTGTGCCTACTGTATGCAGGCACTTGGCATACGAGGAATGCCCTTGAAAATTTCAACAACTCAACTCATTTGCGGCGAATGGCAAAAGGTCGCGTGAAAATGAGAAAAACGACCATTTGGCTCTAGGAGTGGGTAGAACTGAAGCCTGAAGGTGACAGGCAGAATGAGTGGCAGTTGGCCTGGGAAAGAGGGATGGGGAATGTGTTCAGGGCCACCAAAGGGCACACTCAAAAGCAGGGAAGACTTTCATTGGTTAATTGCAAGAACTGAAAGGAAGCCAGGGAGATTGGAAGAATCTCAGTTTCTGAGCCTGTGAGATGGGAAAATGCCCACCACTTTCTAGTCCTTGTGAGAAACTGAGGACTGCTTGGCACCACGCCTGGTGCCTGGTAAGAGCTGTCGGTGGCTCTGGTTTTTATTATCCAGGATCTGCAGGTCCATGTGCCCTTGAGGCTGGGGAATGAAGTAGCAGAGCGCTGGGCTTCGCAGAGGGAAACTAGGAAGCTGGAGCGAGCGGCCGGATCATCTCTCTGGGATGGCGCACCTTTTCCGAGCTGAGTTTCTACTTCCAAGGCTCCGTCACAGCCTGGAGTCTGCACCCCGGGGCCCAACCCGGGGTTTCTCTAGCCTTCAATTTCTGGATGAACCTGTCAGCAGCCCCATCAACCTGGGCCTGCCAGGGGAATTTTCCCCTGCCCCACTCTCCATCCCCTTCGAAGGCCTGGTGACCTGGAAGCACCTACTTGGGACTGCGCCCTGAATTTCAACACTCCTTTGGCCTGGAGAAACCTACTAGCCTTGCTGGTCTGTTTTTTAGTTTTGTTTTGTTTTTGTTTTTGTTTTTAAAGTTTATTTATTTATTTAGTAATCTCTAAACCCAACCTGGGGCTCGAACTCAGGGCTGGGAGATCAGGAGGCTTGTGCTCTTCCAACAGAGCCAGCCAGGCACCCCCTTTGCTGGTCTGTTTTGCACAGGCAGAAGCAGGTGCCATTTCAGCATGCCAGTCTTCATAGCCACCATTTCCTGAGCTCCCCCATGTCCCTGGCTCTCAATGAGGAGCCTTGCCTGCATGACCTCATTTGATCTGACAGGCAAAATGCCATTATTATGGCTGCTTCTTGTATGAGAGTCCTCAGTCTTAATGAAGTTCAAAGACTTACAAGGTGAGACAATTAAAGATGGCAGAGCCAGGATTTAGATCCTGTCTACCTAATGCAGCGTGTGGAGTTCGGGGCACTAGGTAATACTATCTCCTAATGATACCTAGCATTTACTGAGCACGTGTTATGTGCCAGGGTATCAAATTTTTAACATATCTTTAATTTTTCACAAGGACCCTGTGAGGTAGGTATTTTTATTATTTACTCATTTGGTTTTTGTCCACTCCTTGGTTGGTGTGGTTTTCCTATATAGTAAAGATCTCAAAGGCCAGTTTAATGTGGTCCATATGACAGGACACAAACTGGCCCTGGGGTGATGACAGGGAATGTGATTGTTTTTATTCCCCTAAACCCTGAACATAGAAAGTGCTGAAAGACATTTGAAGTGCATAAAAGCAACAGCTTATTCCTTTACTTCAAAAGCCTTGATTATAACACCTAGGTCCACTGGTTGGTTGGGCACACGCCCCTCCCCAAATGATTTCTCATTTTACAGATAAGGAAACAGGCTCAGAGAGGCTCCGCAAATTGTCCAAGGCACAGAGCTTCCAGGTGGCAGAGGAAAGATTCAAGCCGACGTCTAAGACCCTGCTCTTCTTTCCACCCCAGCCGACAGCGTCCTGTGCTGTGTCCCCTGGACTACAGGGACTGAGCGGGAGTGAGGGGGGAACCCGGGCTGCGTGTCTGGGGGCCGGTCCGAAGTCGGTTCACTCAACCTCGAACCCCAAACGTGGGTGAAGCCGAGGGAGGCCGCTCCCTAGACTGGGATAAATAGACTTTGAGAGCAGGCGAGGCGCTCTCGGCGCGTCCGCCGCTCTCCGCGCTTTCGCTGCGGGAGCTGCGGACCCACACCGCATCCCTTCCTGGTGTCTTGACCCTCTGGGTCCGGGTCTCTCCTCCTCCCTAATTTATTTCTCATTGGAAGACGAAGCGACTCTAAGGGATTTTACTGAATCCACAACCCGAGAACACCGCGACCAGCCACGGCCCCCAGACACCTGGCATCCACGCTCTGCGCTGCATCCTCGCCGCGACAGGCGCGCATGCGCGAGTGTGTGTGTGTGTGTGTGTGTGTGCGCGCGCGTGAATCTGTTGCGCAAGCGCGTGGGAAGTGTGCGTGAGCGTGAGAATGAGTGCATAAGTGATAGTGGGATACGGGGTGTGTGCGAAGCGAATGCATGTGTCGGCAAGCGCGTAAAGAGTGCAAATATTAGTAGCGTGTGCGTGTATGTGTGTACTCGTGTAAGTGAAGGGTGTCGGTGTTTCAGAGCTTGAGTGGGGGTTGTTAGCGTGACTGTGTGGATATATGAAAGGGCGAATAAGAGAGGCTGAGTGTATGAGAAAGGCTGAGTGTGAGAAAGCGTGTGCTCCTGAGTCTGCGTAAGCGTATGTGTAAGAACGTGCGCGCACCAGGGTGTGTGTTTAGAGTGTGAGCGGGGGTGTGGGAGATCGCGTGCGTGAAGTAGGCCTCTGAGCGTGTGCGTGCGTGGGACGCGTACGTGGGGCGTGGCTCCTGGAACCTGACCTCTGCGGCTCACCCCACCCACCCAGTGGCGGGCTGTAGTGGCCCCGCGCCTCTCTCAGCGGAGCAGCGAGGTCACTGAGAGAGGGAAAGAAGGAGGGGCCAGGGGTGGGCCTTCAGGGTGGAAACCTGCAAATCAGTGGGAGGGGCTTTGGGGGCCTCCCCAGGAGTCCCCCTTTCCACCTGTCCTCTGGTTTTCTTCACTCACCCTCTGGATTGTCTTTCTGACCATTTACCCAACAAGTATTTATGGAGTACCTACTGTATACCAGGCTCTGCTTTACACTCTGGGAAAACCAGAAGAACCCGCCAGCTTAGGTCTCACTCATCAGGAGCTAACATGGGGTTTTCTGTTCATGCGTCACTGCTTTGCAAAATGCTGGTGTTGTAAACATGAATTTTGGTCTCTGCCCTCAAGCAGAGGGGGCACGGAGAGCTTGGAAGACAGAGTATGATAGCAATAAGACAGTGTGTTGAAATAAGACATCTCCATCTCCATCCAAACCACAGCCCTTCCACTGCGCTCTTGAGCTTGGGCTTGAGGTTAGGCAGTCCTGGGTGTGAATCGCCCTCCTTGACAATGGAAATCATAAGGGAGGCTGTGCGTGGTGAATGAGTTGTCATGACAACCCTTGGCACAGTGCCTGGCACGGGGTTAGCACTCAATATATGCAAACTTCAGTGGTGCTGATGTTGATGATCGGCTGGCCTGATGGAATGCCGTGGAGATGGGGAGATGTGCTGCAGGGTGTTTTTGTTTTGTTTTTGTTTTTTAAGATTTATTTATTTATTTGAGGGGGAGGGGCAGAGGGAAAGGGAGAAAGGTGGAGGGGACTCCATCTCTTGACCCTGAGATCATGACCTGAGAGGAAATCAAGAGTCCCATGCTTAACCAACTGAACCACCCAGGTGCTGGCACATGATGTAGGTGACACAGTTTGAGAGATTATCTACAGATTCAAATTAATTTGTCCGTATTTACATTATATTGCTCTGTAGCATCAGGTTGTGAATATCAGATGCTTGGTCTTTATTCTTCTCTACTAACTTCTTACCCTCCCAAACCAATGTTATTACTAGTGCTGTTGTTAAGGGGAAAGGAAAAAGTATTGGGGGAAGATGGCAAGAACCTAAAAGAGCCAAGTGTTCTTTCAGGCAGCCTTAGAAGCATTTTTAGTCCACCCATGAACCATTAAAGTGAAAGGGACTATTTGCATAGTGACAAAATGCATGCTGTAGTTTAACCTACAGTGGTGCTGATGTTAAATGAAACTTCCAATTAAGTATGACATAGGAAGTATGTTTCCTGATTAGCTATGTACCTCCCTGGAGCAAGGTACTGTATAAACAATTACGGGACATGGTAGTTTTGTTTTGTTTTTAATGTCTTACTGTCTTACTAAGTTTTGTTTTGTTTTGTGGGTGTTCAAACTAGGACCACAAGATAATTTTGTTTTAAACCAAAAAGAGTATCTTCAAAGTTTGAATTTCCTTCTTGAGACTTTTTCAAGAAAGAAATATATTTTAAAGTCTTGAGAAATATGAGAATTGGTTGCAGCATCTAGGCTCTCAAATTTAGCAGCTGAAAATGAATTTTGCCATTATCCGGCTGACCCATCCATCTTATGTTACAATCAGAGAAACTGAGGTCCAAAGAGAAATAGTGTTACAAGTGGTCAATCCCTTCCAGCAGCCACCAAGTAGGACCATCTCAATTTTGTGCTGTCCGCACTCTCCACACTTAGATATTTGTAGGAAGATGTCCTGGCAATTAGGAAGAGAAAAGGGGAAGGATTTCCAGCTTCCTTCCAGACTGGCATATCCCTGTTGTGGTGTCTCAGTCCCAAACCCTTGGAATCTTCCCTATGTATATTTTCTATGTACATTTACATAGAAATTTTCTTTTCTATGTACATTTAATTTGTGGGGAAGGCTTGATGGTTCTGCCTTTAAACATACCCAGAAACTGACCACTTTCAACATCCCCACCACTATCACACTGGTTCAAACCACACTCTGGTCTTCTGCAGAGCCTTCGGACTGGGTCCTTCCTCCCATCCTTGCCTCTACAATCTGTTCTCAATTTAGCTGCCAGAGGAAGCCTCTAAAAACAGAAGTTAGAAGGTAGGTTGGGTCAGAGTAAGAACCAAAGACCTTACAATGGCCAAAAAGGCCCTCCATGATCTTAACAATGGCTATTCTCTGAACTTTCTCCTCCTATTGGCCTACTCACTTGCCCTGATTTCCTTTCTTGTCTGACCCTCTCCTGCACTGGTCTTCCCCTCTGCTGAGAACTCTTCCGTACAAGTCCCCTTGCTTACCTTCAGGTCTTCCTTCAAATGTCGCTTGCTCACTCTTTTTAAAATATCGAAGTCCTTACTATGCCCTCTGCACTCCCAACCCCCCTTACCAGGCTTTATTTTGTTCTCCATAGCATTTACCACTTTCCAACAGACTATATAATGTATGGAGTTTATGTGTTTATTGTCTGAATCTGCCTTTGAGAATGAAAACTCCTGGAGGATATTTATGTCCACAGGGTCACTAAGAACAGTGCCTTGCATAATAGTTGCTCAATCAATATGTGATGAGGATTCAAAAGAAGAAAGCCAGTATTCTTGGTAGATGCCCGAACACAATTCTATCTTACCTCTACATAGCACTTTGGCGTTTACAAAGACTCCTAAATATGTTATGTCATTGGATGTGCATAGTTATATAAACTGGATAGGACTTTCTTTTTGTTATTGTTATTTCCACAATGAGATATTCAGAGGTTAAAGGACTTGTCCAAATCAGATCCAGGACTGGGATCTAAATCAGAGTGTCGGTTTTGACCGGAGACAAGTTCTCTATTCTAAACCTCTTGGCTAAATGAGGAAAATATAGGTTACTGGATTCACTCGGATCCTTCTAAATTCTGGCCCTGGGATAAGGGCTGGGTCCTTCTTCCACTGCCTGCTTTTGGGATTATGTAGCTGTTCAGTCCCTAGCTAAATAAGTGATGTTTGGTGGAACATTCCACAATGGCCACATCCTCTTGTTTTTATAATTTGCACGGGGTTGAAAACAAGAGATATTGTCTTGTTGTTAGCTCAAGCTCATTTGGAGTCCGGCCTGAATCTCTTGACTTGGCTGGATGCCCTCCCTCATCTGACTGCTCTGGGCGAACCAACATACTGTCTTAGTCAGTGCATTACAGCTCCTTCCTCATGTTTGGGTTCTCTGTCAGTCCATCAGATTTAGCTGATGAGCTCATTGACTGAAAACTGATTGAGCAAGACAATGTCCCTCATTCTCTAGGCACACACAGCACCATTGTCTTCCACAGATACTAGTAATAATTGACATCCTCTTATGAGGACATTAATATCTCAAGAGCCGTTAATCAATAACTGCTGTTAGAGCAAGAATTTATCTTATTGAACTACAAAGGTAGCAAAAAAAAAAAGTAATTTGATTCAGAAAATAGATGTAAATATATAATTACCAATTCTGAGAAAGTTTTTTAAGATAACACCATTTCCAGGGCATCTGGCTCACTCAGTTGGAAGAGCATTTGAGTCTTGATCTTGGGGTCATGGGTTGGAGCCTCACTCTGGGTGTAGAGATTACTAAAAAGAAAATAAATAAACTTAAAAAAAAAGATAACATCATTTCCTCAAGGATGTTCACATGTAGCGAAATAAATGACAGTTACTTCTCTGTTATCTTTCAAATACCATGAATTATTCCTTTTTTATGTGAATAAGGAAAATGTAAACATTTTGAGACAAGATAAGAAACAGAATGATTTGTTTATTGAAATACTAATTCGATGTTTGGTTATTCATGGATTAACCCATGCCATCTCCACTTAGAATGTAATTCGTGTCTCGGTTATGCACTGTTTTTCCATTCCAGGGGCTCTAAAACACCAGACATGTTAATTACAAATGCGGAAGGCATGGTTCAGAAAAGAGTAACGCCAGCCAAAGTTACCTGCATCATTGCTATTCTACAAGGGGCTTTTTTTTTTTTTTTTACCTTGGGTTGCGGTGGTGGTTGCTGTTGTTTAAGATTGAGCATGTTAATGAAGTTCCAAACAATGTACCTAGGGATGATCATAATATCATTTACATTGGCCAGAGAATGACCCCTAGCCAGAGAAGTCTTTGTGTATTTAGTTGCCAGCAAAAGACAAAGCATATCAGATGAATGGCTACTTTTAAAGATAAGGCCTAGGTCATACTGTTGGATGAACTTCTGGAAATAGAGCTACAGTTGCTATTGAAATTCACCATTCTTCATCAAGTGCCTGCATGTGCTAGGTGCTAGGGTACAAAGATGACTAAAGCCTCACCACAGTCCTCAATGAATGCTAATAGGTGTGTGATAATGGAATGCAATAATCTATGGACTCGGGGCGCCTGGGTGGCTCAGTGGGTTAAGCCTCTGCCTTCAGCTCGGGTCATGGTCTCAGGATCCTGGGATGGAGCCCCACATGGGGCTCTCTGCTCAGCAGGGAGCCTGCTTCTCCCGCTTTCTCTGCCTGCCTCTGCCTACTTGTGATCTCTCCCTGTCTCTGTCAAATAAATAAATAAAATCTTTTAAAAAAGTAATAAAAATCTATGGACTCACAGAGGAGAGAGCCATTCTGTCCTCCAGCTGGCATCAGGGACTGTGGGATCGGGCCTTGAACTGTGTGTAGGATACATTCAGATTAAAAACAACACAATAACAACAACAATAGCACAGCAGTGAGAGAAGAGACTGCTAGGCCCCGGGTCCATGAGTGAGCACAGACTTGGAAGATACATTCTTTGCAGATGGAATGGCTACCTGCAGCAGGGAGATGAGCACGGGCTGCTTAGCAACAGAAGAAAAGGGTGTGAGTGGTTGGTGAAGGAGCAGGAGATATGAGTAGATAGTCTTTGAGGGATGCTAAGTAGGAAATCGAAAAGATTATATTGAAATCCGTTAAAGGAAGGAGTGGAAGAGAGAAAACTCAGAGGCAGTTAAAGTCTTGGAGTCAGTCTCAAGATGATGAGGGTCACATGAATCACTAGTGGTGGCAAAGGAAAGGAGAGATAAATTCAAGAAGGCCACCAGTCCTCAGTTGTTCTTTAGATGGGATGCGGGCATAGAAAGAGAAATGAGTTGGTGGGGAGTTGGATTTCTGACCCAGGTATCTGTGTTATGGGGGCCACTGTTAACAAATGGAGCGGTTACACAAGATGAGCAGAGTTTCATGGTTTCAGATGGGCTGGTGGGTAGAGTGGGGGGAAGAGGAGGAAGGTGAGGGTTTGGGTGTTAAGCATTTTGAGTTGTAAGTACTGTCAGAACAGCCCGTGGGACATTTTTGATGTGTAATAGCAGTCGGAAATATAGATCTGACCTTCAGAGGAATTGGGGTTGGAAATAAACATGACATCAGCCAGCCTATAGTATTTTTTTTTAATTTTTTATTTATTCATTTAACAGAGAGAGAACACAAGCAGGCAGAGAGGCAGGCAGAGGCAGAGAGAGGAGCAGGCTCCCCGCGGAGCAAGGAGCCTGATCCGGGACTCGATCCCAAGACGCTGGGATCATGACCTGAGCCAAAGGCAGTTGCTTAACCAACTGCGCCACCCAGGCGTCCCCAGCCTATAGTATTGAAGCTATATACAACTGTTGGAACATCAAGGCGAGATGACATTACTGCGGGTTGAGGTGATGGTTAGGATGGCCAAACTCATTGTCTTGACATAGTTTATTTCTGCGTAATTGGCACACAGTAGTTAATGTATTGGTTAAATGCTGACCCTGTTCCAGAGTCTTACTTCCTTGCTCTCAGGAATTATCTAATCTCTTGATCAGTCTATCTAGAGGTAATCAAATACCCACCACTTGACAGTGGGACTGGAATACAGTGGATTTGGAAACCAAATTGCGGTTGGAAGGCAACTTGGGGTGAATATGGGATTAGAGTTAAAAATAGTCTCCTTTGGGGTGCCTGGCTGGCTCAGTTGGTTAAGATTGATGCCTGGCTCAGGTCATAATCTCAGGGTTCTGGGAACGAGTCCCCACATGTGCTGAGCAAGGAGCCTTCCTTTCCCTCTGCCCCTCCCCCACTCATGCCTGTGTGCGCTCTCTCACTCTCTCTCTTTCTGTAATAAAAAAAATCTTTAGGGACGCCTGGGTGGCTCAGTGGGTTAAAGCCTCTGCCTTCGGCTCAGGTCATGATCTCAGGGTCCTGGAATAGAGCCCCTTGTTGGTCTCCCCCTCAGCAGAGAGTCTGCTTATCTCCCTCTCCCTCTGCCCCTCCCCCCTGCTTGAACCCTCTCTCTCTTTCAAAAAATAAATAAATCTTTAAAAAAAACTTAGTCAAAGGGATGCAAATTTTATCTTCTCTAGGACATTGGCTAATAGCCATCGACTGTCAAAATCTGCATTTCCCAATGTGATTTTATTCTGAGAAAACTTAGTCCTATAAAATGCTTCTAGAAAAAAACATAGGGAAAGGTAAGTATATTTTCATTTTCCTTTCTTCTTTTTTCTCTATTTTTAGTATTTTCCTTTCTTCTTTTTTTCTCTATTCTTAGTATCAATTGCTATGCTGTAAGTTGCAATTAACAAAACTGAATTCAAACTGTTTCAAAAAATGAAGATGTTTATTGACTTCACTGGTGGTTAAAGTCTAGAGGCCTCCAGCTCCATTTCTGGACTCTGCTTACATCTGGGTATCAGATTCTTAACTCTTCTCTGCAAAATGACTGCAGCAGATCCAGCCCTCATATGTACACTTCGCACTCTCCAGAGCATTAGAGAGAATGAGTATTCTTTAAATTTTCTAAGATTTGCTCTTATTGGACCTTCTCAGGTCACATGCTATTCACCAAGCCGATCATTGTGGAAGGGATAACATACTGATTGGTTTAGCCTAGATCATACGTTCCTTTGTGGAGCCATAGATAGTGTCAGCTTTCCCCGGAATTCCAAGGCCGAAACCATATACTATTCATGCTGTAGAAGCAACTAACAGGGCTTGGGTGGCTCAGTTGGTTAAGTGACTGCCTCTGGCTCAGGTCATGATGGGATGGAGCCCCACATTGGGCTCCCTGCTCAGTAGGGAGCCTGCTTCTTCCTCTCCCTCTGCTGTTTCTCCTGCTTATGCTCTTTCTGTAAAATGAATAAATAAAATCTAAAAAAAAAAAAGCAGCAGCAACTAACAGGTGTCCACAATAAATAAATTTGGGAAATACTAGCTTATACTCACTTTTAGTTCAAGCACAATCCTGAAAATGAGGAAGTCTTCAAACCAGATAATAAGCATCAGGAAGAGAACAGCCACATAAAAATTATTCTCACTAAAACTTAATATAAGACTGTTGGAACAGAAGCCCTATTAAGGCAAAATTTATCTGATATGCTCACCACTTTTCCCCGGTGCCTTGAAGAGTGCTTGACATATCGTGAGCTCTCAAATATTTGTTGAATTAATGAAAGAACTGGTTTCTAATGAAGTGCCTTTTATCTGAGAGCTTTGCTCTCACAGGGAAAGAGGATCCACAAAACTGTAAGGCCCTTCTGAGGAAACAGGCATGAGGAGGAGTGATTTTTTTAATTCTCCATGAGATCTGGCTTTGCAGTTGCTGAGGCAGATTCCACTTTCCTTTACCTCCCCATCTATGCTCACCAAAACACTCATCCGCTGAAGGGAATTAGCAGCCATGTGTTCCTGCAACTTCAGATTTAATTACAGCATTGGGTACACAGCCCTGTATAAGGAGGAATGGAAAGAGATGAAGAAAATACTGGAAACTGTTTTTGTCCTTTAAAAAACAGACAATAAAAACATGGCAAGATTATGAACTGTAGAGTCTCAAAGACTGGGGTTTGAATCCAGGTTATGCTCTTTACTAATCATGTGACCCCAAGCAAATTGCTTAACCTCTTTGACCTCAATTTTCTCATCTGTAAAATGAGGATGATCTCCTCCTCACTCTTTACTGTGACAATCAAATGTAATAACATGGCAAAATGCTTAGTCTGGTGTCTGCTGTACCACTCCGTGGATGAATCATCGTCATTATTACTTCCATCATCCAAAAAAAACTTCAAATTCACTTTGTTGAATAGTCCATTCAACCCAATAATCTATCCAGATGATGCCTAGGGCTAGTCTATAAAATATTGCTCTGGAGCCTAGATGTCCATCAACAGATGAATGAATAAAGGAGATGTACACACACACACACACACACACACACACAGAGGAATACTATGCAGCCATCAAAAAACCCCAAATCTTGCTATTTGCAATGCCACGGATGTAACTAGAGGGTATTATGCTAAGCGAAATGAGTCAATCAGAGAAAGTATGATCTCACTGTTATAAAGATTTTGAGAAACAAGATAGAGGATCATAGGAGAAGAGAGGGAAAAATGAAATAAGATGAAACCAGAGAGGGAGACAAACCATAAGAAACTCTTAATCTTAGGAAACAAACTGAGGGTTGCTGGAGGGGAGGGGGTTGGGAGGGATGGGGTGGCGGGGTGATGGACATTGGGGAGGGCATGTGCTATGGTGAGTGCTGTGAATTGTGTAAGACTGATGATTCACAGACCTGTACCCCTGAAATAAATAATACATTAGATGTTAATTTAAAAAATATTGCTCTAGAAAAATTAAGGTATTCATAAGTCCTAAAGAAATAGGATATACATGGAGAGATAGAACTTATAGTTAGCATACGTGGAAACACTGAGAAATTTTGGATAATTTCAGTTGTTACCATTAGGAAGAAGTTATATGGAGAAGCTACCATTCTGAGGAGCATTTTCTTTCTTTCTCTTTTTTAAGATTTTTTTAATTTATTTGTCAGAGAGAGAGCATAAGCAGGGGGAGTGGCAGGCAGAGGAAGAAGCAGGCTCCCCACTGACCAAGGACCACAATGCAGGACTTGATCCCAGGACTCTGAGATGGTGACTTGAGCTGAAAGCGGACTCTTAACTGACTGAAGCACCCAGGAGTCCCTTGAGGAGCATTTTAAAGATTAAAACTGGATGAGTGAGAAAAGGATAGAAGCACTTTAAGTGGAGAAAGATGTGGGTAAGAAGCCCCACAGATGGGGCTGTGTGTGCTATGACTGCAAACAGGTCCACCTGGTTGAAGCAGAGAGGTTGATCTAGAACGTCATAGGATGAAGGCAGTTAGGTAATGTGGTAACTGATGGGAAATTAACAGGACCAAGTTCTAGCTGATGATAAATGGTGACATTGTACATGATTTTGTGCATTGATTTTCCATTTCTCCCTCATTTTTCCATCTTCATAGGATCTCAAAGATGAGCAATCTTTCTTGAGGTGGATATGACAGACTATTTTGCAAGCATTTAAATCCTTCGGGAAACACAAACATCTTGTGACCTGGAACAGTCACTTAGGATTCTGACTCAGCCTGGGAATCTGAGCAATGCTGTGCTAATAAGCCAGAACCAGGCCGTAAACATCTGGCTGTCCTACTTGATGGATCCTTGGCATGTTGTCACTAGGCCCTGTGAAGATAAAGTTGAGTCTATCAGAAAATATCTAAGGTTTGCATGGGAAAAGAGTCTTTTGGGAATGAAAACAAGGCAGAGTACCTGAATATGACATCAGAATTTCCCTACTTCACTCTGTTTCTATTAGATGGGATGGGAACTGAGTGCTCAGGCCAACTTTCTAAGGCAACTGGTTGGCTAATGGAGGCTATTTAAAAAAAATTAATATTTTTTTAAAGGCATCCAAATTGGCAAAGAAGAAGTCAAACTCTCATTCTTTGCAGATGATATGATACTTTATGTGGGAAACCCAAAAGACTCCACTCCAAGACTGCTAGAACTCATACAGGAATTCAATCATGTGTCAGGATATAAAATTAATGCACAGAAATCAGTTGCATTCCTATACACCAACAGCAAAACAGAAGAAAGAGAAATTAAGGAGTCGATTCCATTTACAATTGCACCCAAAACTGTAAGATACCTAGGAATAAACCTAACCAAAGAGGCAAAGAATCTGTACTCAGAAAACTACAAAGTGCTCATGAAAGAAATTGAGGAAGACACAAAGAAATGGAAAAACGTTCCATGCTCATGGATTGGAAG
>CM052800.1:37412830-37441637 GCA_028533885.1 Nasua narica | reverse complement strand
TTGGCGAGGATGTGGAGAAAGGGGAACCCTCCTACACTGTTGGTGGGAATGCAAGCTGGTACAACCACTCTGGAAAACTGTATGGAGGTTCCTCAAAATGTTGAAAATAGAGCTACCCTAAGACCCAGCAATCACACTACTGGGTATTTACCCTAAAGATACAAATGTAGTGATCCGAAGGATCACATGCACCTGAATGTTTATAGCAGCAATGTCCACAATAGCCAAACTATGGAAAGAACCTAGATGTCCATCAACAGACGAATGGATAAAGAAGAGGTGGTATATATATACAATGGAATACTATGCAGCCCTCAAGAGAAACGAAATCTTGCCATTTGCAACAACGTGGATGGAACTAGAGGGTATTATGCTAAGCAAAATATAAGTCAGTCAGGGAAAGACAATTATCACATGATCGCTCTGATATGAAGAATTGGAGAGGCAGGGCATGGAGTTATGGGGGGGTGGGGAAGAGAAATTAAACAAGATGGGATGGGGAAGGAGACAAACCATAAGAGACTGCTAAACTCACGAAACAAACTAAGGGTTGCTGGGAGGTGGTGGGGTAGGGATATGGACATGGGGGAGGGTATGTGTTATGGCAAATGCTGTGAAATGTGTAAGCCTGATGATTCACAGACATGTACCCTGGGGCAAATAATACATTATATGTTAATAAATAAATAAATAAATAAAATGTGGCATATGGTTTAATTTTTTAATATGGTTGTTCAGTCGGTGTTTAAGACACCTTTGAGATATTAGTTAAGGAAAAGAAGAGAAGGGAAAAAGAGGTTATTATGATTACAGTCGATAGAAATAACATATCTCAAGGAGAAAGAAAATACAGAAAAGATGGAAGAAATAAAAAAATAAGGATAAAATCAGTTTCCTAGAAAGGGAAGTTTTTACACTAACTGGGAAGAGAAAGTATACAGTAAAATTTCTTTCTTTTTTTTTTTTAAATATTTTATTTATTTATTTCACAGAGAGAGAGATCACAAGTAGGCAGAGAGAGGGAGGGAGGCAGGCTCCTGGCTGAGCAGAGAGCCCGATGCGGGGCTTGATCCCACGACCCCGAGACCATGACCTGAGCCGAAGGCAGAGGCTCCAACCCACTGAGCCACCCAGGCGCCCCTATAGTAAAATTTCTAAGATTGTATAATTCAATGTCATGTACGCAAATGTGAAGATAATAGCTAATAAATCACGAGAAGATCTCCTAAGTTTGAGTGGACAGAAAACTGAAAGGCTCAGTACAGACAAATACAGTTCCAACTATATTAATAAAGTTGTTTGTATGTTATTTTAATTATGATCCGGAAACAAAAGGAGCATTAAAAAGGATTGAAGGACTATTCCCTAATGGTGTGAGCCTAATCTGGCTCAATTAAATCTGACTGAATTTCTCTGGTCAACACGATCATCAAGATGTTGTTTTCAATCATTTTAGGAATAAGAACAGAACGTAATCTGAGCCTTTGGCAATGGCATTTATCAGGATGCTGTTTGATTTGTGTGTGACGATAGGGCCCTGCGCCATCCAACGTTTGTAAGCTCATTTCGATAAGCTGAAAAAGCCCCTACATTAGTGGGCACTAATTATAAAGTCAACATGTGAGAAATATTACATTCCTGGGTTGATTGGCATCGCTTGTAGTTGAGCTAAGATTATTATCTAACAAGCTTTTGATTTTGGGTTCCTTTGCCAAGTTACATCATTCCCGAAGCATCTCAAATCAGGCAGGACAGGGTAGAATCGCATGCTGATGCCACAGGGTATAAATAGGTCCAAATGGCCCTGGTTTAGTCAATAGTCATGCTCTAATCGTGAATGATCAGCTGCTCCACGATACCAACAAGAAGGTTCACCTGCTCATGTGACACACCCTTAAACATCAATTCCTCACGGTTGGCAGTGGGGCGGCAGGACAGGTGCTGTGGGAATGAAGTCACAGGGATCTAACAGACCGCAGACAGAATGAGATCTCCCAGCCCAAGTGGGATCACTTCTAAGGTGAACAGCAGCCACACCAGCCTCGCAAGGACATTTGGAAGAAGAATCTCCTTGAGGACAAACCTCTCACAGGCTAATCACCATGCTAATCCATGGCAAAATCATCTGTCTACTCCTTAGGTGATACATATATTGCCCCCTCGGTGAACCTCTTATCGATGATACGAACTATTCGTTTGAATCTCAGAAAACACTAAGTCAAATTGACTGTTCTCTCCAGCTTGGCCATTGAATTTGTTTGTTTGTTTGTTTTTCAGATTTTATTTATTTATTTATTTGGCAGAGAGAGAGAGAGAGAGAAATAGCGAGAGAGGAAATACCAGCAGGGAGAGTGGGCGAGGGAGAAGCAGGCTCCCTGCTGAGCCGGGAGCCCAATGCGGGGCTCGATCCCAGGACCCTGAGATCATGACCTGAGGCGAAGGCAGATGTTTAACCAACTGAGCCACCCAGGTGCCCCATTGGCCATTGAATTGTTATAAGAATTTTTTTAAATTTTATTTATTTATTTGGCAGAGAGAGAGAGCACAAGCAGGGGGAAGCAGTGAAGGGAGAGGGAGAAGTAGGCTCCCCGTGGAGCAGGGAGCCTGATCCGGGGCTCGATCCCAGGACCTTGAAATCAGGACCTGAGCCGAAGGCAGCTGTCCAACTGACTAAGCCACCCAGGCGCCCCTAGCCATTAAATTTTTAAGTTGCCCAGCACCTGTGTAGGTCTGCATGGATGACTACTCATAAACCCTTTCCACTGCCTTGCCATATGACTTTGCTCAGAAGGGCAAAGAGAGAGAAAACCCAGGAGAGAAATGGTTGCAGTATTTTCTTGTCTTTCTCTGCGGCTTTGTAAATGCTCAGAACATGATCCGGCATGATGAATTGTTTCTGTGAGCAAGCCAGATAGACAGGAACACTGTCTTCATTCTCTAGATAAGAGAATTAAAGGAAAATAATTTAGGGTAGGCTGATTACAATGAAGCATGAAAATGCATATCTACCGCTCTCTATTCTAGTATTCTATCCGCCCTGATTGAAATACCACTGTCATCAATAATAACAACTAATACTTATTGAATACTTACCATTCTTTACCTGTATTATCTCATTTAATCCTCCCAACAACTCTATGTAATGAGTGCTATAATTAACTCCCCTGCACAGATGAGAATAACAAGTATTGAGTCAACCCAATTTCCTGTTTCTTAAGTACCATCCTGGGAATGTTAAGTGTTTGGGGAGGTAAATGAGCTTTTTTATAACCACTCAGCAGTTCCTCATTATACTGTGTAAAAACAGTTAGCCTCATCTTCTCATTAAGTTTGTATTTTTTCCTTCTTATTTATCTTCCCTTCCCGGTAGTGGGAACGTACCCACAGAAACAAAAGGAGTCTTTCTTTGATCTTCACTGTATCTCAGCCTTTCAAGAGCCACTTGAGCTCGAGTAAGTCATTTAACCTGTTTCCTCTGAAATTTATAGAATGCAAATAATATCCCACTGTTTATTTCATTGGGATGTTGTGAGGGTGAGAGGGGACACAAATGAAAACGTTTTATAGAATGCTTAGCACTATGTAAACACTGATATAAATATTATTTTTCCTTGTAGATGGTCCTTTCTCTTTGCCTCACTTTTCCCCTTATTTTTCTGAATAAAGACTGCATTCTTTTACATGTTCATATCTGAATGTCTTCCCGTGGCGCAATTAACTACAACAATAAAGATAATGGCAAGATTTCTGAAGAAATTCACTTACAACTAGTTCACACCTCCAGGTGTAAGTTAGTCTTATGGTAGTAAGGTGCATTTCATTTTCTGAACCTCCTCAACACCTTACTGCTCATTACATCTTCTAAGGACACACTGGTATCTTTAAAGACACCATGCCCAAAGTTATTAGTTGATCTCCCAAAGCCTAAAATTGTTTGTGCATCTTCCTGAGTGCTTAATGTCACTAGAAGCAACACAGTACCTTGAATATTGAAGCCCTAAAGTTAATCTGAGAGGATTCTACTTCCAAAATTTAGTTCCACGTAGAAGTAACTCACATTTTGTTTTTATTTTTATTTTTTTTAAAGATTTGATTTATTTATTTGACAGAGAGAGAGAGAGATCACAAGTAGCCAGAGAGAGAGGGGGAGGCAGACTCCCTGCTGAGAAGAGAACCTGATGTGGGGCTTATCCAGGACCCCGAGATTAGGACCTGAGCCAAAGGCAGAGGCTTTAACCCGCTGAGCCACCCAGGCGCCCCATAACTCACATTTTAAAAAGAAGTTGAAACACAGTAGCCAATGACTAGAAAAGAAAGAAACTTTGAGGGGCTCCTGGGTGGCTCAGTCGGTTAAGCATCTGCCTTCGGCTCAGGTCATGAGTCCAGGGTCCTGGGACCGAGCCCCACATCGGGCTCTCTGCTCAGCGGAGAGCCTGCTTCTCCCTCTCCTTCTGCCTGCTGCTCCCTCTGGTTGTGTGCTCTCTCTCTCTCTCTGTCAAATAAATAAATAAAATCTCAAAAAAAAAAAAAAGAAAGAAAGAAACTCCAAAAGTGTGAGTGTAAAAATCGGACGTTCAGAAAGATCATATGAGAAAATATTATAAGAAAAAAATTAGAATGTGAGTGAGAACACACCATAGCAAGACCGGTGCATATGTGTCGGGGTGGGGTGAGCGGTGAGAGAGAACACAGAGGCAGGCTGTCTCCCCCATTCCCAGATGTTCTCCAACCACGTACTAACTGGGCCTGACCCTGCTTAGCTTCTGAGATCCGACGGGATCGGCATGTTCAGGGTGGTATGCCGTAGACCCACGTTCCCATATGAAGCAGAGTGCTGGCTAACCTCAATCACGTGAGAAGTCCAGCCTGACTCTAACTACTAAATCCAGCTCCTCACTGTACCCTGTTCAAAGAAGAGTAGAAAACTCTTAACATGGGTGAGTAAGAAGACCATTGGCTCCCGGTAAGAGTTCCAGAAGGATGTGGAATAGATTATCATCACACCCATTCAAGAGCAAAAATTGGTTGTGCCCCTCAAGGCTGAAAGGAGAAGCACAATATTTCAAGAGTTATATACCGAGTGTCTCTATAAGTATGGAATTATGGCATCGCTACAGAGGCATAAAATAAAACTACCTAACTAAAAAAGATACCGAAGAAACTTTGGCACATGGACACACACACACACACACACAAAAGCATGTCTCCTCAAAACCTTTGAAATTAATATTTTGATCAATCTATCCAATCTATTTTTCTTAGTCTTCCTACCAGTTCTTATGATATCCAGAGTCAAGAAGGAAGAACGAGAGTTCCTGTTTCTTCTGACTTAGTTATAATAACCATCTCTCGCTACGTAACTGAGTACCTTAAAGCTGTGTGGCTGAAAGGAGAATAAATACTGGTTGTTTCAGGCAGTTTCTGTGGGTTTACCAATCCCTAGATTGGTAAATGGCTTAGCTGGGTGTCTGGCACGGGGTCTCTCATGATATTGCAGTCGGCATGCCAGTTGGGGCTGCAGGTGGGCCTGAGGGCTTGATTAGGGCTGGAGAATCTGCGTTTAGGATGGTTAAATTCACACGAATGTCAGGAGGCCTCAGTTTCTCTCTACGCAAGCCACCCTAGGGTGGGGTTTGAGTATCCCCATGACATGAGTATCCCTCTAGTGCGAGTGATTTAAAAGAATGATATGGATAACACCACGTCTTTTATAACGGAGACTTAGAAGTCACGTACTCTCACGTTGGCAAATCCTATGGTCACATCGCTCAGCTCTATCCAGTGTGGGAGGGGGCTACAGAAGGGGAATGCCAGACGATGAGGCTCAGTAGGGATCATCTTGGAGGTCAGCGGTCACACTGGTCAAATCACTGGGTTTGAGCCCCAAATAATAAACAGGCTATTCACCAAACAAAGCTGGTAGGAGTCAGATACAGTCTCTGCAAAGAGTCATGAACTTGAAACTACCTTCCTGAAGGAGAAATGGTTCAAGTAAATGGGCCTGTTTAGCTCAAAGAAAAAAGATTTCAGATGGGGACATTTTCACTTATTGAAGGACTATCTCTAGAAGAAAGAGTAAACTTGTCTCCCTAGAGATTGGAATGAGAATGACAGATGAAGAGGTATTGAATGACTCTTGGATTCCAGGCAATATTCAAGGGATTGGCAGGAAAAAAAAAAAAAGCCAAGAAATAGTCTTCCGCCTTAAAAAATACAGTCTTTAAAAACCACGGAAGAATGTCATATTTTTGCATATGCTCAATATGCTATAGCTATTTAATGTAATTATTGAGATGTTCAATGAAGAAGGAAACACCAGATGATTTAGACTGAAGCAAAGTTTTGGAGCCAGCGTGGATAAGATGACTTCTGGGCTCCATTCTGGTTCTGCGAGCCTATAATTTTGGTAGTCTCCAGACACTTGTGAGTTTAAAAGATGGTGGTGGAAAAACCTGTTAGAACTTGTATGCCATATTTGCAGCATTGCTTTAAATCAGGTGAGCAGCCATAGATATTATTCTAGGGTCATCTAAGAGAATCCATAGGGATTTTAATTTTATTATAAAACTATTTGGGGACAGACATGGTAAATATGTATATACAGTGTGAAATCATCAAGGAAAAATGGAAACGGGATGATTCCATACATGTAGCCATCTTTTTAATATTTATAAGGCACTAACTATATGCCACGCACTGTTTTAGCTATTGTGAAAATAGAGGGAAATAGTCTGCTGGTGTTTAAGAATGTAGAGCAAAGTGCTAAGTTCATGGGCTGAGGAAACATACTGTTTAGGCTCAAATCCTGGTTCTACCACTTTCTAGTTATGTGACCTTGGCCCAAGTTACCTAATTTCCTTTGGCCTCAGTTTGCATGTATGTAAAATAGGGACGAAGATGGTACCTATGTTATAAAGAATATCTGTGAGGCTAAGTGGGTTGATAAGTGCAGAATTCCAGGAGAAAATTTTTCCACATTGCTTCCTTGGGTCCATGGGCAGAGTTTTTCTGGTTTCTGTCTTACAGCTCCTCCTGGTTGGATGCTGTGCTCTTGCCTTAAACTTACCCATGGCCAAGTCTCCTATCATATGACTGTTAAAACTCCTGCCTTTAGCTACTGGGAATTACCTCTGGTCCAATAACTCCCTCCCTATCCACTTCTCCCTCCCAGCTCCATGGTATAGGTTATGAGTCTATCACTCAAGCTTTAGGCTTTATCTTTTCTTCTGGCACTAAAATGTTTCTCCCTTTTGAATTTATTGTTTACTATATTACTATTTTTAAAAACAAACTATTTTTTACTTTATTTTATTTTAAGATTTTTATTTATTTGACAGAGAGAGAGATGACAAGTAGGCAGAGAGGCAGGCAGAGAGAGAGAAGGGGAAGCAGGCTCCCTGCTGAGCAGAGACCCCCCACCCCCCACCCCCCGATGCGGGGCTCGATCCCAGGACCCTGAGATCATGACCTGAGCCGAAGGCAGAGGCTTTAACCCACTGAGCCACCCAGGTGTCCCTAAAAACAAACTATTTTTAAGAGCAATTTTAGACTTTAAGAAAAATCGAGAAAATAATCCAGACAGTTCCCTATACTCCCTATTTCTCTATTATTTATATCTCTAGGTATCTTTAGGTATGTTTGCTAAAATTAATGAACCAATATTGATACATTATTATTAACTGAAGTCCATAGTTTATTCTGATTTCCTAAGTTTTTACCTAATTTCCTCTTTCTGTTCCAGAATCCCATTCAGGATACCACATTACATTTAGCCATCATGTCTTCTGTGGCTCCTCTTGGCTGTGAGTTTCTCAGATTTTCCTTGTTTTTGATGACCTTGACAGTCATCAGGAGTACTATTCAGGTATTTTGCAGGATGTCTCACTATTGGAATTTGTCTAATGTTTTTCTCATGATTAGAGTGGGGTTATGGGTGTTTGGGAGGAAGATCAGAGAGGTTAGGTTCCATTTTCACCATATCATAACAAAGGTACCTATTGACAGCTGTTGATGTTGATCTTGATCACCTGGCTGCAGTAGTTTTGTCAGATGTCACCACTGTGGTTCATCTTCCTTAATTTCCATACCATACTCTTTGGAAGGAAGTCTCTATGCATCGCCCTCACTTAAAGTTTGGGGAGTTATGCTTCCCTTTATTACTGGTTTTTTTTTTTAAGATTTTATTTATTTGACACAGAGAGATCACAAGTAGGCAGAGAGGCAGGCAGAGAGAGAGGGGGAAGCAGGCTCCCCGCTGAGCAGAGAGCCCGATGCGGGGCTCGATCCCAGGACCCTGAGATCATGACCTGAGCCGAAGGCAGAGGCTTTAACCCACTGAGCCACTCAGGCGCCCCTTTATTACTGTTTTTTAATTGTTATATTTGATTTAGGATTTTTTTTAAAGATTTTATTTATTTATTTGACAGAGAGAGAGATCACAGGCAGGCAGAGAGGCAGGCAGAGAGAAAGGTGGAAGCAGGCTCCCTGCTGAGGAGAGAGCCCGATGTGGGGCTCAATCCCAGGACCCTGAGATCATGACCTGAGCTGAAGGCAGAGGCTTTAACCCACTGAGCCACCCAGGCACCCCTTGATTTAGGATTTTTAAAAAAGATTTTCTTTAGGGACACCTGGGTGACTCAGATGGTTAAGTGTCTGCCTTTGGCTCAGGTCATGATCTCGGGGCCCTGGGATCGAGCCCCGCATCAGGCTCCTTGCTCAGCGGGGAGCCTGCTTCCTCCTCTCTCTTCCTGTCTCTCTGCCTACTTGTGATCTCTCTGTGTCAAATAAATAAATAAAATCTTTAAAAAAATTAAAAAAAAGATTTTCTTTATTTGAGAGAGAGAGTGTACACATGCAAGGATGGGGAGGGGCAAAGGGAGAGAGAGAGAATCCTAAAACAGACTCCCTGCTGTGCACAGAGCTGATAAGCGGCTTGGTCTGAGGACCCTGAGGTCACAGTCTGAGCCCAAACCAAGAGTCAGTCGCTTAACTGACTGAGCCACCCAGGCACCCCTATTTGATTTAGGATATCTATGTGTTTGCAGAGTCAAGGGGTTCTGGGTTGGCTCTGTCAAATTGCTGGTTATAGAAATTGATTGAGTCCTTCTCCAGGATACAGTGACACTCCACTCTGGTTCCTATCTTGCATCATCTCTGCAGTATCTCACATGGATAATTACTATCTCCTTTTTCTTTCCTTTTTTTCACTGTAACACCACATTGTCTCAGTTTGCCTCTTGCCACTTTGGCTATTTCCTTTCAATTTCCTTTGTCAGTCCCTCATCCTCTCCCTATCTGCAATCAACTGAAATTCCTTCATTCTAGGTCCTCTTATCTTCTCACTCTCTCCCTAAGCCATCTCACCTCTTGGCTTTTGAACCATCTCGGGTTCTTTCTTTCTTTCTTTCTTTCTTTCTTTCTTTCTTTCTTTCTTTCTTAGATTGATTGATTGATTTTAGAGAGAGAGGGGTGGAGGGAGGGGCAGAGGGACAGGAGAGAATCTCAAGCAAAGTCCCTACTGAGCACTGAGCCCAGCACAGGGCTCCATCCTACAACTCGTGAGATCAAGATCTGAGCCAAAACCAAGAGCTGGTTGTTCAATTGACTGAGCCATGCAGGTGCCCCACTGTCTTGGTCATCGCTACGGTACTTTTACCATCTATTGGCTGATGGATCTCAACGTATTTATTCCCTTCCAAGACTTCTGATTTGATCCTCTTCCTCCCCTTTTCTACTCTCCATATTATCTATCTATCCATTCATGCACGCACACTTCTATCCATCTATCTTTCTAATATCTTTGTCTGTGTTCTACTGGGCATCTCCATTGGGTGTCTCACATTCCACAAATTGAATCCATTATCCTCTCCTACAAACCCAGGAGATCTTTAGGTGTGGCTGAACTCAGGGGACTCAGACATGATCATCAAGACAAAGTCATGTTTGCTTCATTCCTTGGCCCTGCTTTCCTCAGGGATGGCATCACTCCCAACCATTTTCTACCATTGCAAGAACAGCACAGCTCCTAGTAGAGTCATAGAAAAAGAGATTTTTCTCCTTCCCCATAGTTCTATTAAAAGTCCTGGTGCTGAATCTCATTGGCTCTTCTTAATCATGTGTCCAAACCAATCACTGTGCCCCAAGGTTATCCCATGCTTTCTGATTTGCTAGCTTTAGGCCATGAGGTCACTATTGTGATTGGGGATATGGTCAGCTTAACCCAGTCACAGGTACTGACATTGGGGGAGGTATGATTTACCACAAATCATCTTGGGCATGTGCTGTTTTCAAAAGAAGTAGGGATGCATGCTGGATAGGTTGGGACTACTGGTCTCCCATTTGGGAATTTTAAAATGCACTGGCTTTCTTTTTTTTTTTTTTTTAAGATTTTTTATTTATTTATTAGAGAGCGAGAGACTGAGAATGAGAGGGGAGAAGGTCAGAGGGAGAAGCAGACTTCCCGCAGAGCTGGGAGTCTGATATGGGACTCGATCCCGGGACTCCGGGATCATGACCTGAGCTGAAGGCAGTTGCTCAACCAACTGAGCTACCCAGGCGCCCCAATGCACTGGCTTTCTTAGGCCCACTGCCTGGCTTCACATCTTCCGTGTATCTCTTTTACTTTCAGAATGAACTTCAGGCTCTTTACCAAGGCCTTTAGGTTTTTATCAATCTTCTTGATCCCATCTCAGGACCTTCCTTACTATGATCCAACCACACTGGCTTTAGTTTGTACCTGATTTAGGTCATTCTCTTTTTTCTGTCTTAAAGTCTTTAAACATTGCTGTAAACTGAATGCTTGTGTTTCCCCAAAATTCATAGGTTGAAATCTTAACTCTCAATGTGATGGTATTGGGAGGTGGGGACTTTGGTAGACGATTAGGTCATGAAGGTGCAGAAATAAATTTCTGTTGTTTATAAGTCTATGGTATTCTCTTATAGTGTTCCAGACTGTTGCTACAAACTTGCTGGTCCCACTGCCTGGACCTTTCTCTTCTCTTCTATTTCCCCATCCTCATACTTTTGCTTGACTCATCAGCTTAAATGTCATTTCTCTAGAGAAGAGTTCTTGATTTCTCAGGGTGAGTTAGACTATTAACTATTCTCATGGTCCCCTGTACTTCTCCACAGGACTGACTACAATTCTAATAGTTAATCATTTTTATAATTACTGGTGAGCCCTCCACAATGGGCTTTATGCTACATGAAGGAAGGGATTGTGTTTTGTTTAGTATCTTATTGCTAAACCCTAGTTCCTGGCACAGAATATAGCACATGGGAGTCATCCAGAGCATATTTACTTAATGAAGGAATGTGTGGAAAAGTGAGGGTTTACATACTGTCTGAGTCAGCTTGGACTGTCATGACAAGATACCATAGAGTGGGTGGCTGGAACAACAGAAGTTGATTTCTCACCACTCTGGAGACTGGAAGTCCAAGATCAAAGGGCTGGCTTATTTGGCTCCTGGTGAGAGATAGTTTCCTGTCATGCAGGTGGCAGTCTTTTTTTTTTTTTTTTTTGTATCCTCACATCAAGGGGAGAGAGGTGGGGGAGAGCAGGCTCTTTGGTCTCCTATAAAGGCACTAATCCCATCCTGAGGACCTACCCTCATGACCTCATCCAAACTTAATTACCTCCAAAGGCCCTACCTTCCAATACTACCATCACAATGAGGGTTAGTATTTCCACATATAAATTTGTTGGGGGACACAATTCAGTCCATAGCATTACCTCACTTGATCTTCGATAACTTCACAACATAGATTCCATTTCAGGATGAAGAGAAGGAGGCTTAGAAAGGTGAAGCTGCCCAAAGCCATTGAGCTAGGTAATGACAGAACTTGGAAGTTTTCAAATCTAGGAATATCTTCCTTAAAATCAACTGAAGATATGTTGCCTCATGAAGCTCCTGAGGCATTATCTTGTTTGGTTTTGAGCCAGTTAGTCTGAAGGGAAATGTGGTAAGTGTGTGAAGCAGGATTGAAGAGGAGATGGCAAATGGAGAGGCGTCTATACAGTAGACAGCAGGGGGAACATCTGGAAACTGAGGGAAAATATATGGAGAAAGAGGAGTTTGTCCCACGGAAGAGACTCAAGCAGGAGTTTGACAGGAAACTGGACCCTGGAGGGTTGGGAGTGGATTTGGGGATTATGATGTCAACCATCATCAGGGAAACATTCGACTCATCTTCTCTCATCCTCTCCCCCTCATTTCCAGGTCCCACACCCTTTTGCTGGCTCTGACAGGTTTTTCAGAGCAGGAAAAAGAAGAGCAAAATAGGAAGAACAAAAATAAGACAGCCCCCACCTTTCACTGAGGCAGTAGGAGATACAAAGACCTCCCTGTTGAATAGATCTTAGAATAAGAACATTTCTCCCACACAGAACCAGTGTTAAGATAAAGGGTGACGTTCTCACAGTCCTCAGAAGCCTAACTAACTCACGATGTTCTGGGGCTAGTGCTAGTAACAAGACGTCTCAATTCAGAGAACATCGATCGGGCTCCTTTTCTGAAGCAGGAACTTGGGAAAATGCCGAAATGGAAGGAGCTGTGGGTGACTTCCTCTGCCCTTGGGAAGTTGTCAGCTGTGTGATGATTTAGATACTTTGGGGCACCAGTCCCTTATCTTGGCCACTGTTTCCACAGAAAGGTGAGTTCTCAGGTACGGCACTCTGGGCATGGACCAGGCCTGGAACATATTGACCTTCCTTCCTCTTGTTCCCTTTTCTCACCTCCCATTTGCAGCCACTCCTTCAACAGAGTGCAGCCACTGGCCGGCCTCTTGTTTCCTGCCAAGAAGGCAATTCAGGAGCTTGGCTTACCAGTGCACTGAAGTTGAAGCCCTGAGTTTGATTATTAGATAGCCATTTGGCCACGAGAAAGTCACATAGCATCTCTGAAGTAAAGGAAGAAATTACATCCTCCTTTGTTACCTCATTGGGTTCTTGGGGGTTATTAAATGATTTGTTAGGTATGTGCTGTATAAACCATAAAGCATTATATAATGCAAACAATTGTGCTCTTCCTCATAAAGCTCATTAGTGGGATGGGGCCTTAGACATCCCTTATTGCTGCCCCTTAGTTGCTGTGTGCCAGGCCCTCTTCTAAGCATTTCATATATCTGCAGAGCGGACCAGTGAGGGTAAGTAATTTTAACCACATTTTACACATGAGGAACAGAGAGGTTAAGTGACCCGTTCAGGGTCACATAGTAAGGGCAGAGTTGAGATTCAAAGGCGGGCAGTCATGCTTCGGAGCCCATTGCTAGCCACCAAACTAAGCTGCCTTCTGTGTGCTTTATTAGCACCCTCTGTAAACTCCTCTGGGAGCACTTGACAGAATTATAATTGCTTACCTTAGTGATAAATAAGCTACTAGATTAGAGGGACTGTATCTCATTCACATACTAACACACACACACACACACACACACACACGGTACCTGACACATAGAGCTTAGTAAATATTTGTTGAATGAATAAATAAATGTCCTCTGGGGAGGTATATAGCAAGTCTGATATAACCATTATGTTTTTCCTTCATCTTTTCTTGGCTAGCTACCCTCATTTCCGTCAAGCATTTCCAGTAAGAAAACGGTATTTCTTGCTATCTTTATTGTCCTCTTTTGCATTTTCTAGAGGTCAGCAGTGACCCATCTAAAGGGAAAAGTTAGAATGTGAACACTGCACATGGAGAACAGTCTGACCAGCACCAGATGCAGGATGGCTATCCTCTCCTGCCTCCACAGTGTATAATCATTATCCAGGACTCTTAGGAGCTCGCTCCTGCCCCTGAACTTTTTGTATGTCTGGACAGTTTCTTGACTATGAAACTAAGTACCCAAAGTGACCCTTAGGCCTTTACTAGTGGTTTAGGTGGATAAGTAGAATCTATTATACTCTTCCTTCCCTCTCTTCTCCTTTTCTCTCCTCCCATCCCCTCCCTTCTCGACTCTTCCCTTTGGTGGGAGGAGCTGTAAGGAAAGAAAAGGGATTCCCTAAAGCCCTAAAGGAAGCAAACAAGTTATGGTTGATGAGGGAGTTGGGGCAGGAAACTGCCATCTTTTAATCTGGAATCCACAGAGTGTCAATTTTGCTTTGTGGCATGACTACAGTGAGTTTTCTTATAAAAAAAATAGCATCCTTGGCTTCATATATTGTACTATATTTAAGGGGATGATAAGACAGAAGGTTTGAATTTGGACATGTTTTGAAAATTCCTGTGTTAAAGTGGACAAAAATATTTGCAGTTTTTCTGTTGGGCTCCTCAAATTGGGAAAATACAGACTCTGGTTCTCATTAAGACTAAAGAAACTGACAAAAAGCGAGATTCAATTATTAGATAGGTAGACACACAGTACAAATTCTCTATTCCAACCAGTGTTTTTATTTTTAGTTGTTTTGATTCGAGATTACTTTGGGTGACTAAGTGCTCCATTGGACACTCCGAGCTCCGTCCTTTCAGTTGGGGTCAACGCCTCCCGGCCCTAGAGCCCTCCCTTTGGGGACCGCGACCCACTGGGCGGAGGGCGGACCTCGACCCACTTGGTGGAGGGCGGGACCTTGCCAGCAGGAGCGCGCTCCCGAGGCGTCGTCGGCGACGGCGTGGGGAGCGGAGGAAGGAAGCAAGGCGCCCTGGGAGCGCGCGAGGCCTCACGTGCGCGCTCCCGCCCGCCGGCCTGCGCACACCGGCGCCCACGCGCCCGCCCGCTCTCCCGGGAAGTCTCGCGATGCCGTAGCCGGCTGCTCCCGCTGCGGGTGGCTCTGGCTGTTGCTGTGGTTGCCTGAGTTGCTGCTGCGGCGGCGGCGGCGGCGGCGGCAGCAGCAGCGTTAGCGGCGGTACTGGTGGAGGTGTCGGCCTTTGGGCGGATGTTGACATTGTGTTGTTGTTATTGCTGATGGTAATGGCGGCGGCAGCGACGGCCGGGACCCCTTCTCCTCTGTAGCCGGAGCCGAGGCAGCCAAGACTGATCTCCGCGGCCTCTGAGCCCGTGGCAGCGACTCCCCTCAGCCTCCGCCGCCTCGCCAGCCCGTCTCCCCGGCACCAGCCCCTGGAGTCAGGCCCCTTTGGGCAGGGGGCCTTGGAGGCTCAGGATGGCGGATTTCGACGAGATCTACGAGGAGGAGGAGGACGAGGAGCGGGCCCTGGAGGAGCAGCTGCTCAAGTACTCGCCGGACCCAGTGGTGGTCCGCGGCTCCGGTCACGTCACCGTGTAAGGCCCGGAGGAGGGGAGGGCGAGGACGGGGAGGTGCAGGGCCGGGGTGGGTTCCCCTCCCGTCGCCCATGCTCCTGGGGAGCCCTCTGTCCCCGGTGTCCGTCTTGTGTCGGGGCCTTCGGGAAGAGTAGGCTACCAGGAAGTGAGAACTTGCTTTAATTTAATTTGTTTCGGTCCCCGAAGTGAGGACGGACACTGCCCTTCCTCCCCCACCCCCCACCCCCTTTAGCGGGCCCTTTAGGCCTGGGCGGTGTGACGGATTCCAGTAGGGAAGATTTTTCTTTAGGGTCTGCCCTTTGGGCCACCCCTTCAGCTTTGGGGTGGAAGTACACGTATTTATGAGGTGCCTCCCCCTTGTTTTCTCATCCATTTACCCTGTGGTTCTCTCTCTCCTCGTCTGTGCCTTTGAGCCTATTGACATATGGCTCTGTGGCCAGATCTGGGCCATATGAGACCCCAGTGACAATTGGTAATGAGTGTGGTCCAGTGTCGTTGTGCCTGTGCCTTTCACACACACTCACAGGTATTCCCAGTTTCTTGCAGAATCAGTTTCTTCGGAAGTAATGCAGGTTCCTGTAATTGTATATGATAAAAATGTATAGATGAACATATATTTGAGATATGCAGAACCACATATGTTTAAGCCAATTTTTAAAAAGAAATCTGTGTGATGGACACACACTGCTCAGGTTTCTGAGGGCTCTCTGTAATCTAAGTCTCCTTCGGGCGTGAACTCTGGGATGGTTTCTTCATTTGATAAGGGTTTCCGTAAGTCTGATTTGCAACATTTAAAAGTCCGGTATTATTCAGAGTCTAGGGAATGAGAGCTTTGTGAAAGGTCATGACTAATAAAGGAATGTGAAGACTTGAACCAAATAATGAGCTGTCCGGAAGCAGGAAGTTTTGTAATGTTTCTCTGAGAAGTCCAGAGTTTTGTGCAACTTGAAGTATTTATATTCTTCATTTTAGATCTCCTGTTCAAATCCTAGATCAAACTTCCATGCTTTCAGGTATCTCCACACTTCACCTTTTTTTTTCAGTAAAATAAAAGGGCCAGTAAGTCCGAGACTGTCTGGAACAGTTTTCATTATACTTTTGGTGTAGGGTGAATGGGATGTGCAGTGAGTAACTTTTAGTGAAACGGTAAGACTTCTCATAGGAGATTGTCAGCAAAATCCTTGCATTTCTCACTACGTGTTATGACCAGCCATATTGTTGTTTGGGTATGCTTATGTAATGCTTTGATTTCTTTAGCACCTGTTAGTTTATGTTCAGGTGACTTATGGGGTAAAAACACTGCATAATCACTGTCACCACGCCGTGGGAAGACAGTGGGATTTATCACCACAATAGCAGTTACTTAGTGTTTTAACTGTTATCTCCAGCAGAATTGAGAGATATCATGGATATTAAATCTCTCTTTAACATATATCACAGAACTTTTCTAGTCTCATAGCTTGCCATGTAATTTTTTAGTTTGACTCTTAGGACCTTTTTACCTTGTTTTATACCTGAGGAGTAAAAGAGTCCTTAAGGAAGGAATTTTTTCCAACTCTTTCATGCTGTCTCGCTGCCTTCCCTCCTGCATTCCTCTTGTCAAAGAACAGCTAGCAAAATTTTGTTTTTTAAAAAGGTGCAGGTATAGCTGTAATGTTTCCTCTGTTTAAGGAAAAGAAAAACTAAGCACTTGGTTGGGCAGAAAGAATATATAATAGATGAAGTACTTAGAACCAAATAGGTGATTAGTAAATTTGATTGTAGTTAGGCACTTAGGTTAACAGGGTGGGGAAAAATTAATTAGTGGTTTTTAGTCTTACTGCCCTTTAGAATTACCTTGAGATATGAAAAAAACAAAAGGACAAAAAATGGTGCCTTTTCCCCAGTCCCAGCCAATTGAACACCAGGTATCTAAGTGAGGGCCCCAGGCAAGGATAGGTGTGTCGTGTGTCCCCCCCATCCCCCAGAGTTCCACAGGTGACTCTAGTGTGTAGCCAGGGATTTTCTAGAGTATGAGGAAGAATTATGTGCCATCAGCAAGCAGTATTCCTTTCTATATTGGGAGTTTTTTTTAAAGATTTTATTTATTTATTTGACAGAGAGAGAGAGAGATCACAAGCGGGCAGAAAGGCAGGCAGAGAGAGAAGGGGAAGCAGGCTCCCTGCTGAGCAGAGAGCCCTATGGATCCCAGGACCCTGAGATCATGACCCAAGCCCAAGGCAGAGGCTTTAACCCACTGAGCCACCCAGGTGCCCCTATATTGGGAGTTAATTCTGTGATCTCTCTCAATCACTTTACCTCTCTTCACCATAGGTGAAGGCTCTGGGTTCAGATCTGCCCTCTGCCACTTGGGTAGATTATTTATGCCTCTTCAGTTAAGACAGGGATTATAGTCCTTAACTTTTAAGATTATTAAGGATTAAATTAGACAATGTATGCCAAGAATTCATCACATTATGTGATACTGTGGTCAATAAATATTAACCTTCATTAATTATTCCCCACACTTACAGTTTTCCATTTTAAGAAACACAAAGCGCAGTACTAAGAAATCAGAACTACCATTTTCAGACCTAACAGTGATTGACTTTAGTCCTATCTTTCCATCTCTAAACAATTTATATATTTAAATTGCTCGGTAAAATGTTTTGATGTAAATTAGTAAGAATCTTTCTTTATTGAAAACCTAAACCTGTTTTGTGGTGATATAGATAAGTAGAGTAACAGTAATACAAAACTCTTTTTTACCTGACTCTGTCATGTATAATTCACAGGCATGCTATGCCAGTTGGTAGCCCAGTTAGTGCCTATAAAGGTTTTTGAAATTGATGTTTATGGTTTATTATAACTGTTGAGCATGTTCAGTGTTTCTTGCCTCTAAATATAAATGGGAAGAACTAGTAAAACAGTTACAGTAAAACTGCTACTGCTCCCACCCTACCTGTTTTTTTGTTTTGTTTTTAAACTAATGTGCTCTTTAGAGTAGTCTTCCCTTACTGGTTTGGAAGTAAATGATAGTGCAAACTGAATCATCTGTAATCTGAAAAGATACAGATTCAACCATTTATATTTTTCATAGATTTCACTTTTGAGTGGACCTTTATAGTTGAATTTTTTTTTAAAGATTTTATTTATTTGAGAGAGAGAGAGAGATAGAGCAGGCATGAGAAGGAGACTCCCCATGGAGCTGGGAGCCCAATGCGGGACTTGATCCAGGAACTCCCGGATCATGACCTGAGCTGAAGGCAGTTGCTTAACCAACTGAGCCACCCAGGCGCCCTATAGTTGAATATTTTTGCTCTTTTTTCCCTCCCTACTTCAATGTATCATATTATAGTATTATTTCATTTTAGAAATCACTGTATTCTCATGACATGATTTTGCATGTCATTATAGCGTTGTGAGAAAGTAAGTTTCTTTCCATTTTCTACTACACAAGCAGGTCAGTTTGGGGGCATAATCAGATTTTGTGGATATAAAGAAATAAAATAATTTGTCTAAACAAAGTCTGCTTTAATGTGGTTTTTAATACAAATATTTTCATTTTAGTTATTAATAAATATATTTAGTTATGTATATTCTTAAAGTAGGCTCCATGCCCAGTGTGGAGCCCAACGTGGGGTGTGAATTTATGACCCTGAGATCAAGACCTGAGCTGAGTAAAGAGTTGGATGCTTAACCAACTGAGCCAGGCGCCTTGCAAATATTTTTATATTGACTGCAAATCAGACTTATACTTTGTACTTCCATCATGATCAGTATTCTTTTTTGACATCCTTCTGGATAAATTTATTAATTTTCTTTGTTAGATTTGCATGTAGCAGTACGGAACAATGTGCCAGTTCCAGCAGGGGGATATATAGAAGCATATTTTGAGGGAAAGTAGTATTTGAATGAAGAGGGAAATAAGTTCCTGTTATTGCTTAATATTTATGCACATGTAATTTGAAAGACTTGAGCTCACACTTCAATTAAAAGTTTTCCTCTGTGTGTGGGTGAGAGAGAGTCTTACTATGTAATGAAGATGAGAGGAGAAGGGATTAACTTACTAGGTGTTGCAGACCAGATTGGTTAATATTTTAAAATTGTGAATTTTTTTACCTCTCAGTAAATTTGTGCAAAATATAGGGATCATTGTTGAAGACTGATTTTTCACAATGATGATGGTACTAAAGGATGTTAATCTAAAAATTAGAATTTAAATCTAGTCTTTAGGCCAGTATTCCCTCCCTGATCTATCACTATAACTGACATTATTTCTGTATCACTTCATGCCCTCCTATATCAGTCACACTTGGGGCTTTCCTAGGGCATAATCTTTGACTTCTAACCTAAGCCCTGTATAGAGCCACGTTATTTTGCTAAGGTTTGTTTCTAATAATGTTATTCTCTTTTAATTTCACTAAATTATTATATCTTCATGTACTCTCTTCTGAGGTATAATCTTCCTACCATCTCCACAAATAATTCCTCATACTTCAGCACCAGTTTTTACCAATGGCTGTGGAACTCACTCTCTTTGCTTGTCTTCATCTCAGGTATGCTGTGGAAAATTGAAAGATTTAGAAATGTGGCTTGAAATGAAAAAACTCAGAAACTACTTTGGGGTACAATAAGATCTTTGCATAGGCAATATCACAAGAACACCTTGACCTTTCAAATGGTAGATTTAATAAAAAATGGTCTATCTTGATATGTATCAGTATTTCAAGATGGCTGTCAGATGCTATACTTAGCAACAGGAGATCTGAACATGATTTGCCCAAATAACCGAATCAGTTTGATTGAACGGTTTTTTTAACTTTACAATTTTTACCTCCTTTCCCCCACTCAGCATGATATGTAAGGCATTCCATTTTTATTTTTATCTTTTTTTTGAAAGATTTTATTTATTTATCTGACAGAGATCACAAGTAGGCAGAGAGGCAGGCAGAGAAAGGGGAAGCAGGCTCCCTGCTGAGCAGAGAGCTGGATGCGGGGCTCGATCCCAGGACCCTGAAATCATGACCCAAGCTGAAGGCAGAGGCTTTTACCCACTAAGCCACCCTGGCACCCCAGCATATTCCATTTTTAAAGATTAAAGTTTTTGTTTTGAGATTTTTTTTAAAAGATGTTACTTATTTGACAGAGAGGGGGAGAGAGGGAGTGCACACAAATGGAGGGAGCAGCAGGCAGAGGTAGAGAGAGAAGCAGGCTCCTGCTGAGCAGGGAGCCCGATGCAAGACTCAATTCCAGGACCCTTGGATCGTGACCTAAGCTGAAGGCAGATACTTAACTGACTGAGCCACTTAGGTGCCCCATGTTTTGAGATTTTTGAAGACCTTATTTTGATGTTTCTCCATAAGCTGTAAGGTTTTTTGAGGGCAGGGATTGTGTTTATTGGCCTTATTTCTCCACTCTTAAATACAGTGTCTGGAATATTGTAAGTCCTAAAATGTTCTCTAAATAAATGAGATAGTTCCATACATCTTTGGATCTTGTCAGAATTACCAAAGGAGTAACTGTTTTCCTACCTTCCTGAACTTCCTCCTGAAGGTAAACAATATTTTACAATAGAACTCTTATAAAATCATAATCCAAAGATAAGTGGCTTCTCTTTTTTTAAACAAAATTTGATAATTATGAGGAAATCATAAAATTAAGACATTTTTTCCTCCAGTGATCCTCAAATGACAATTATCCTCAATAATTATTTTTTGAGGATTTTTGAGGATAATTATCCTCATATGATAATTCCTTATCATTTGAAAGGAAATTAGTTTGATTTAGAATACAACATTGAACGTACTTTTGATAATACAAAGAAAAAAATGCTAAATAATTGGGCCAACTACTAAAATTTCTCAGTGGGTAAACTTTCTTGAAGAAATGAGGAACATGGTAGTAAACTGAAGTTTTAAAATTTTACTGTATTTGAATTTGAAATTTACATGGTGTTTCAGTCCAGACAGTTCAGTGTTGGATTTCTGCCTGTTAACAGATATAAAATTGACTAGTGCTTAAAATTTTATGTGACTTAGCTAAGTGGAATACAGAGACTAGATGGTGAGAAATAAGTTATATGAAATTATTTATTATGGTAATTATTCAAATACTATTAATCTAAATAACACTACTCTGAATACTAATATTTCTCTAAAGAATAGTATTTTTACTTTGAGAGCTGCTCTTGAACTCAAACTTTAGTTTATATTCCTAATAGGTTAAAGGCTCAGGATATTAGACCAACTGTATACTTGGAAGGGAATTTTTTAAGTCTCTATAGAATCTGTGTCTTGTTTTCTAATTTAAAGCTATTTAAGATTTTATTCTCAATAAAAGGATGCTTTAAATATAACATATAGCAATAGATACGTTTAAATGTCCTTATTTTAAGTATCTTCTGTGTAAGATTTTTTTGTGACTTTTCATAATTGGTTTCAGAATCCATTTATAAAATCAGATCTTAAACTAGACTTTCAGTGTTCAGGTAGGTGGTCTAGCTTAATCCCAATGCAAGATTTCTTAAACTTGCCTGACTATCAGAATCACTAAGAGCATTTTAAAAGATAAACATTTTAGATTCTTAGCTCTGACATCCCCAATCAGAATCTTTAAGAAGAGTTTAGGAATTTTTATTTTTAATAAGAGCTTAGGCGATTCTCATATCATATCAGACACATTTAGAAGCATTGATGGTATTTGGAAAGAGTGTGGTCTTTGATGTTAAGCATATTAGTTTTAATTCTCAGATACTTCCCAACTGTAACATAACTGTAACCATTAACCTTTCTGAGTTTTAGTTTTCTCATCTACTAGGGACTAAGAGGGATAATGACTACCTCAGAGATTAGGTGTGGGAGTCAAAAATAATTTATCTAATGTCATGGACCCATAGTAGACATTAAGCAAATTATTACTTATTACATATTTTGGTGTTTATCCCTTCATGCACATTTTTTGGCTAATCTTTACCATTTTCTTGGAAATCCATCTGAAAGGTAACATATGCTTGCTTCCTGCTTTTAAACAAGACCCTGAGCATAAATCAGAATTATTTGATTGAGTTGAAACATTTACTCAGAAACAGGTATTATCAGGTTGGTACACAGTGATATTTTTAGGGGTCATTGAGGTATTTTGGGATTTGAAGATCTTCTCTAAATGGCACTTCCAAAAAAAAAAAAAACCACAAAAATAAATGGCACTTCCTTTTAACTTTCACATGTGTAGGCTTTTCCTTTGTTTTACCTTCTTTCTATCTAATGGATGAACTGTAGGTTGGGAATGAGACAACCAACATTATAAGAACTGTGAATAAAGTGAGAGAAGTTACTTGGTTCTGAGTACTGGATTTAGATGCTTGAATTTTAATACTTGGGTTTTAAGATATTTGTTTCCTCAGAGAATTTTTTTTTGTATAATCCTTATCAGCTGTCTTATTGAGGTTTCCTGGTAAGTAATATAACAAGCATTTATCAAATTTTATGCTAAGTATTATTTGAGACACTAGGTATATAGTTATGAATAAAACAAACATAGTTACTCTGTCCTCATAGAGCTTATAGTTAAGAGACAAATTATGTCTGAACAAATTGCTTCGAAGGAGCCCAATAGGGGCGCCTGGGTGGCTCAGTGGGTTAAGCTTCTGCCTTCAGCTCAGGTCATGATATCAGGGTCCTGGGATCGAGCCCCACATCGGGCTCTCTGCTCAGCAGGGAGTCTGCTTCCCCCCCCTCTCTCTACCTACTTGTGATCTCTCTCTCTCTCTGTCAAATAAATAAATAAATAGATCAAATAAATAAATAGATAGATAAATAAATAAATAAATAAATAAAATAATAATCTTTAAAAAAAAAGGAGCCAAATAGAGTGCTGTGACTGAAAATAATGTGATTCGGAAACTCTATGAGGAGTAACATTTAGGAACGATGAAAGGGTTCTGTGAAGAGCATCTCAGGTGTGGAAACAGCAAAATAAGTTTGGCTGGCCCGAGGAACTGAAAGGCTACTTGTGTGCTGTGGCCAGAACATATGAGTAAAGGGAATGGTGCCTTGACATGAGGTTGGAGAGCTCAATGGGGCAGGAGGGGATTGTAGAGGGATTAGAGTGAAACTGGGGAGAGGAGTTAGGCTGTTGAATGGTCTACATGAGACATGATCGTGGGGATGGTCTTTAGATAAAGGAGATGTTCGAATTCTGTCTATAAGTCATCAAATTTCACGGCTTTCCTATGAGGTCTGGAAAGACAGTAGTGGCTGCTTGTGCCATCTCTTTCCCCATTTCCACCTCATTCTCATTCCCATCTCATGTTTTGTTTTGTGTTTTTTGCTTTGGCTTTGTAAGGAGTCAGGTCTGAGAACTGTAGCTGCCCTTACTGTTGACTGAGACTGTCTCAAAGACATACCTGCATTTCCTGTTCTGCCACAGGGCAGTTAGCACGCAAAGGAACAGCGTGTGCCGAAAGTGGAAAGGGGCTTTCCCACAAGATCAGAGATTTTGAAGTGAGGAACTTTGTAGTCTTACCCTTTAGCTACAAATGTGTGGTGTTGACATTGATCTGTTTATTAGATTGGAGGGCTGTGCTTTTTAAGTCTTTACACTTCAAAACTAAAGTGAATACACAAGGGCTGAAATTTTCTCACAAAGGCCTAGACAAATGATTTTTTTTTTAGATTTAATATTTTATTTTTCTTACAAAAAATAGGTGTTATTGCAAGCTTGAATTTGAAGTGTGAGATCCAGCTGATCGCATTATTGATCAAATTTATACATCAGGTTTTAACAGATTAACATTATTTTGACCATTTGAAATGATGAAATTAGTTTGGCCATATGGTGACCGAATGGCAATTATTAACTTCTCATTAATTAGCCATTATAATAGCATAAATATAACCATATATGAGTCAATCTGGTTAAGCTATTGAGACTGCTTCTTTATAATATCACCTATCCAGTCTTTTTTTTTTTAATTTTTTATTAACATATAATGTATTATTTGCCCCAGGGTACATGTCTGTGAATCATCAAGCTTACACGTTTCACAGCATTTGCCATAGCACATACTAGACAAATGATTTTTCTCCTTAAGCTGTTCTCTATCCCGCCATCTATGTAGGATCCTACCGTCTAAGTAAACCTAAACTTATTTAGGTTGGAGTTGGTTGGACTTTGGGGTAACCTACCTTTAGTTTGTTTGGTTTTTTTGATTGTGTGTGTATGCTTCCTGCAAGAGCTCCTTTTTTTCTTCCTCTTTGATCTTGTGTTGTAGTATATGTGCTGCCGAAGCGAGCACGATCTTGTGTTGTAGTTATAGTGGAGTCCTTGGTTAGTGTATTAAGGGAATTACTGTGTACCCAGCCTTCTTTTTCTGCCCTTTATAAACTGTTGTATATCTCACTTGAAATTGATATTTTCGGTAGTTTATAATCCAGTTCAACCATATATTATTTCATAAATGAACATAATTTATCATTATTGTATACCTCATAAGATTTATGTGTGAAGAATATTCTAACATATTTATAAATCAGAAAGTTGACTTAGATTAGGTCAATTTGTATATCATCAGAGGTTAATATCATGAACTTTAGTTAGTATAAATTTACATTACTTCCATTGTTTGACAACATACATAATCATCTGTAATCATCTGTAAATACTTGAAAATATAATCTCAATAATTGAAAATTAGTAAAATTCTAATGCTAGATTATAAAACTGTATAGTGATGAGGTTTATAATAGAGTGAATTAATAAATGATTTAAGTAATTCTTTGATTTCACTAGTTGATTAATAAGATTGTATTTTCACAGAGCCGAATGAACCCATATATTCAGAATTTTGTCACACAGTTAAAATTTTTAGACGCGTTCTGAGATTCATATATATGTCTTCAACTCCAAGGGTTCTATATCTTCTGGGTAAACACAGTACACTTTCTGTTCTAGCCCTTCTTCCTTGTGCCACATCGATATTCAGATGTATATTGAGGCAGCCAGATGAATTTAAAGTGTGGCTTTTATGAATTGATATCTCTTAATTTCTTCTGTAGTTATGACTTCATCTCCCAATATAGCTAAAAAGCTGATTTTGTTGAGCTCAGAGTTCAACATTAGGAAATAAGTGCTGCCTTCACTTGTCATCTGCATAGATGGTGTTTTTAGTTTGAATCTGAAATTTCTAGTTCATGTTTATAGGTCTTGTCATATCTATAGGAAGATAAAATCCTGTGAGTCTAGATTTGTACAGATTGCATGTCTCAGGATCCAAAATATCTAAAACTGATTTCATAATCTTTTCCCCAAATCAATTTCCACTGCAGCCTTTTTATTCTCAGTTGATGGCTGATCTGGCATCCTATTTGCTTAGAGTAAAAACATTTTTGACACATCCTTAAGGTCTCTCTTTCTCTTCTCACTCTCTTTCACAGCATCCAGGCTTTCAAGAAATAATCCATTTGGGGCGCCTGGGTGGCTCAGTTGGTTAAGCATCTGTCATCAGCTCAGGTCATGATCCCAGGGTCCTAGAATCAAGCCCCGCATTGGGCTCCCTGCTCAGCGGGAGCCTGCTTCTCCCTCTCCCTGCTGCTCCCCCTATTTGTGCTCTCTCTCTCTGACAAATAAATAAAATCTTGAAGAAGAAGAAGAAGAATCATCATCATCATCATCATCATCATCCATTGGTTCTGCTTCAAAATATATTCAAGATTTGGTCACTTTTTATCATCTCTGTTACTGGTGTGAGTTGTCACCATCTCTCTTCTGCTATACCCTTAATACTCTTTTTCTCTCCTTCCTTTGCCTCTCAGTCTTCTTAGTACATCTTCTTAGTACATCTCCCATAGCGATCCTTTAAAAACATAAATAAGATCCTGTTTCTTTTTTGTATCAAGCCTCCCCAAAGCTTCCTATCCTCAGAGTTCAGGTCCTTTTTAGTGGCCTACACGACCTTATGTTATCTTTTTTTTTTTTTTTGAAAGATTTTATTTATTTATTGGACAGAGAGAGAGAGATCACAAGTAGGCAGAGAGGCAGGCAGAGAGAAAGGAGGAAGCAGGCTCCTTGCTGAGCAGAGAGCCCGATACGGGGCTCGATCCCAGGACCCTGAGATCATGACCTGAGTGGAAGGCAGAGGCTTTAACCCACTGAACCACCCAGACAACCTATGACCTTAGGTTATCTTGACCCATTGTTACTTTTTTGACTTCTTTTCTACTATTCTTTCCTTTTTTCTTAAACAATTTTATGTATGTATGTATGTATTTTAGAGAGTGAGAGAGAGAGAGAGCTGGAGAGCAGGAGCGGGGGTAGAGAGGGGCAAAGGGAGAGGGAGAGAGAGAAATTCAAGTAGACTCTACACTTAGTGGGGAGCCTGAGATGGGGTTGGATCCCAGGACCCTGAGATCATGACCTGAGTGGAAATCAAGTCAAATGCTCAACCAATTGAGCCACCCAAGGGTCCCCTCTACTATTCTTTGATTGTTTACCCCACTCCAGTCATACCACCCTCCTTTCTATTCTCCAGGCACACTCCTGGTTTAGTGCTTTTGCATTGGCTGTTTCCACTTTCTGGAATATTCTCTCCAGATATCCAGATGGCCAGTTCATTCACCTTCAGATCTTTCACAGTTATTTTCTTTTTTCTTTTCACAGTTGTCTTCTTAATGATCCCTCCATTTAAAATTAAAACTCATTCATTTCCCCCTTAGTGTTCTTTTTTCATAATTGCTTTCTCAGAAAGTTGAGATGAGGCATATTTGATAAATCTTCTCTTGAAAGGAGAAAAACAGAAACTTTTTGACAAGAATAAAGTTTTAAACTTTCTTATTTTACAGCAGCTGTCCTACTTGTAAAATGTGAATTCAGAAAGCCTTGCTAATTTTTGTTATCTTAAAATCTTTGGTACACCATTTGACCTTTGGGCTATATATGACCCTGAGAGGCCAGTTTGTTTTACCTGAAGCAAAGTCAGAAAGGAGATTTGTTTTCTTAAGACAATGTACCTAGGTGCTTTCTGAAACAGGGTTAGAACTTGGGCGTGTGTCTCCATTGTATTGTTCTTCCATCTTTACCACAATAACTTCTTTGTGCTTTTCAGCCTTTGTTTCACCTGCCTGGATTTGTGGCCCGATGCTTGCCCATATTAGCTTGTAGGGTTTGTAAAAACTCTAGTTTTGCCTGGCTTTCCTAAACATAGCTCCTCCCTGGGTACCCTATTTCCTTTATAGCACCCCTGACCTTGAAGAGGTTGGCAAAAAGTTGGAAAACCTTTCACAGTTAATATTGCCAATTTGATCATTGGCTATTCTATTTGCTAAGCTGTTTGAAGGGGATATTTGTGAAGTCATGGATATTTAGGCATTCTCTAATTTATCAAGTTATCCATAGTGGCTATTAAATGATATTGCCCACTTTACTAGAAGAATGATAACCATAATAAAACACACCAGACATATATGTTGTTTTATAATAACAAAAAAGCAATTGCAACATACAGCATTTATGCCATTCACTGTTGGTGTTTTATTATATTATTTAATAAGTTAAGCACTATTATTATCCCCAGTGTATGAAAAAGGAAACTGAGGCTCAGAAAAGATAAGTTAACTTGCTCAAAGATGCCATTTACTAGATATAAATGGCAATGTCAAAATTTCATTCCAGGCAGTCTGGCTAGCTCCAGAATCTTTTTGCTTAATTGCTTCTTTTATTTTATTGAACCAAGCAACAAATTTATACATTCTCTGTATTATTCATCAACACAAACATTTATAAATCCTATATATCTTGGAATTTTTAGGTACAAATGTGAAAAGCTGAAAAACATTTTATTTTTCTAGATCCATATGAGAATGTTAAAATTTATTTTGTACTAGTTGTAATTTTATAATTTATTTAATGAAAAAAGAACTTTTTTCCCTCCAATTCTCAAATATTTTCTCAATCCAGAAGTTTCTAATTCAAGGAGATAAACTCTTTTTTTTATGCTTACAGAGAAAGTAACTTAACTAGAGGCATTGTCCTGTAGTAGAAATTGCCCCAGGCTTGGGTTCAAGAAAGTAAGGCTCTCGACTGGGTACTACATATTAAGTTACTTCTCTTAGGCATTAATTTTTTCATCTGTAAAATGAAACTTTTTCATATGATAACTTTTTTCCGGCTCTCAGATTCTGAGATTCTACTGTTGTGAAATAGAAATTATTTTTTTCTCTTTAATTTCTAAATTGTTTATAATATACCTATTATATATTTAAACTTTCTTTAAAAATCCTAAAGAATGTACTCTACAATATACTTTAAAAGTAGACTTATTTTGAAATCTAGGCATGTCAGTTGCACATGTATTTCTTTTTTTTTTTTTTAAGATTTTATTTATTGGGGCGCCTGGGTGGCTCAGTGGGTTAAAGCCTCTGCCTTCGGCTCAGGTCATGATCTCAGGGTTCTGGGATGGAGCCCCGCATCAGGCTCTCTGCTCGGCAGGGAGCCTGCTTCCACCTCTCTCTCTGCCTGCCTCTCTGCCTACTTGTGATCTCTCTCCCTCTGTCAAATAAATAAATAAAATATTTAAAAAAAAGATTTTATTTATTTATTTGACAGAGAGAGAGAGATC
>CM052800.1:37290095-37412330 GCA_028533885.1 Nasua narica | reverse complement strand
GCTCCCCGCTGAGCAGAGAGCCAGATGTGGGACTTGATCCCAGGACCCTGAGATCATGACCTGAGCCGAAGGCAGAGGCTTTAACCCACTGAGCCACCCAGGCACTCCTGCACATGTATTTCTTTAGTTTGATTTAAAAACAACCCCCTTTGGGGTGCCTGGCTGACTGGCTCAGTCAGTGGAGCATGTGACTCTTAATTTTGGGGCTGTGAGTTCAAGCCCCGTGTTGGGTGTAGAGATGACTTAAAATCTTTAAAAGCAAAACAAAGGCCTCTTTAATCATCTACTTTTTTGTTTAGGTTTAATCTTTTTCCTTTTTTTTTTTTTTTTAAGATTTTATTTATTTATTTGCCAGAGCAAGAGAGAGCACAAGCAGGAGGAGTGGCAGGCAGAGGGAGTAGCAAGCTGCCTGCCAAGCAAGGGCCCAATGGAGGACTCGATCCCAGGACCCTGAGATCATCACCTGAGCCAAAGTCACATGCTTAACTGACTGAGCCATCCAGGCGCCTCTCCTTTTTCTTTTTTTATAAAAAATCCTTTTTCGGGGCACCTGGGTGGCTCCGTCGGTTAAGCGTTTGCCTTCAGCTTAGGTCATGATCCTGTAGTCCTGGGATCGAACCCCTCTTGGGCTCCCTGCTGAGCAGAGAGTCTGCTTCTCCCTCTCTCTCTGCCCCTCATCCTGCTCTAGTTTGCTTCTCCCTCTGCTCCTTATCCCGCTTGTGCTTTTTCTCAAATAAATAAAATCTTTTTTAAAAAATTGCTTTTTCTAATTATAGTGAAAAACAAAGATTATTTAAAAACTGGAAAGTAGTATGTCTCAGTGAAGCAGAAAATAAACTGTCTATAAGGTCATTTAATTTTTTGGTGTGTTTGTTTCTCATCCTTATTAAATTTTTCTAAGAATTTCTTAAAAAGATTTTATTTATTTATTTCAGAGAGAGAACAAGTGAAAGCAAGCGGGAGTGGGGGTTGGGGGGAGGAGCAGAGGGAAAGGAATAAGGAGACTCCAGGTGAGTGTGGGGCTGAGTCCACGTCCTCGAAATCACCACCTGAGCCAAAATCAAGAGTTGGACACTTAAACTACTAAGCCACCTAGGAGCCCCTGTTTAGTTTAAAATAGCAATATATGTTTTAGAAATTTTGGAAAACCTGGAAATACAGAAAATGAGATATCACCCATAAGCTTATTGCCTGTGATTAACCATGATTAATATAATTTTAACCATGATTAATATTTTGATGGATTAACTTTTTAAATTGTTCTCTGCATAAATGTAAATATTTTTTTAAAGTTTATATTTAGCTCGGTCTGACCTTTTTTTTTTTTTTTAAGATTTTATTTATTTATTTGACAGAGAGAGATCACAAGTAGGCAGAGAGGCAGGCAGAGAGAGTGGGGGAAGCAGGCTCTCCGCTGAGCAGAGAGCCCGACGTGGGTCTCGATCCCAGGACCCTGAGATCATGACCTGAGCCAAAGGCAGAGGCTTTAACCCACTGAGCCACCCAGGCACCCCTAAATGTAAATATTTTTATTAAAAAATGGAAACCATACTTATTTTGTATTCTACAGTTTTCATTTAACATGTTGGAAACAGATGCCAGTGTCGTGAGTTTTTAAAGTATGAAATATAAGGCCCTATTAGATTTCAAAGAACAGAACTACTCAGGGGACCTTAAGCAGTGGAAGTTTGTTATGAGAATGCATGGACACTAAGGAAGACAGGAAGCTTTGCCATTGTACAGCCAGGCTTCAAGGAGCCTTGAATATTATTGTTTATGGATATAGTACAGTCTGGTTATGAAGTCATTCTGTTATTTTTCTCAACAGCACATGTCCTTTGCTCCCTGGTCTAGTGGACTGTCACAGTGACTTACCTACTTTCAGTTCCAGCTTTTGCTGTTGCAATGTGAACTGGCAGACTGCTTTTCCCCTCTTGTCTCCTACTGTCTGCTTACTATTGGTTTCAGCTTATTCTTTACTTCTGCTTATTCATGGCTTTACTGTATGTATCTTGGCTTTGGTTTAAGCTTCATGTTACCAACTATTGTCTCCTATTTAGATACCTCAAGAAAGAAGATCAGATTGAGTTAGTTAATGTTGTCCAAGTTTGGGGGGGTTGTTGGGTCTTGCCATCCCATATGCTGCTAACCAACCCAGGGATTAGCTGTTCTTAGATAAGATGCCCATTTGTGGTCTAATTCATGAGAGCATAGGGGAGCTCCTAGTCAGGCCCTCAGAGTAACAGGCTACTCTCTAGTATACTTGGTTTTGAGTTGTACAGTGTCTTTTCAAACTGATGTATCATAATTAGTACAATTGTATGACATTTTATTGTTTTAGAATTTTCACTGTTAAAAATAGCACTGTAACTGAGAAGCAAGAAAAAATAAGCACAAAGCAAAACAAGTTGAAGCAGTCAAATTCTTGCAGTTCTGTATTTAAAAGGTAAAATTCATCATGAGAGTGAAACTTAATTCCACTCAAAATAACAATGCATTAGTGAATTATAAGAGGCGTTAATATGAGGAGTTACATGGAACATGGAGGAATTAAAAATAAAGCAAAAAGGACTGGAAATTATATGATTTTGAATATAGAAAAGGTTGAAATACAGTCAGGAAAACTGTTGATTAGTGAAACCAACCTCCTGGTTTATTTATGATAAATTACCTAGCTAATACCAAATAATAGATTAATATAGAAGAGACTATGATAGTATTGTATATTATAAAATGCTTTTAAAATATTTATTTAGCAACTATTATACAATCTGAAAATTAAATCTTATTTTAAGAAATAACAAATAAAATATGTAATACTCCCTTTCTAAAATAACACTGTAGAAGACTTCATTATTCATTAACATATCTGTGCCAACTGTAACTATTTTCTTCTGCTATATTTCTAGAAGTAGAATTGACCCATTAGTACCTGGGTCAAAAGGTATGAATATTTTTTTGACTTTTATATATTATCAAATTGTATTCTGAAAGTTTCTGTTATTTTTTAAGTTTTTTTTCTTTACAGTTTAGATGACACTATATGTGCAGTTTTGTGTTTTCTTTTTTACTTAATAGTATAGCATATGTATATCCTGTGTTATTAGTTTGCAAATTTTTTTTTAAAAGATTTTATTTATTTGACAGAGAGAGAGAGAGAGAGAGAGAGATCACAGGCAGAGAGGCAGGCAGCGAAAGAGGGAGAAGCAGCCTCCCTGCTGAGCAGAGAGCCCTATGTGGGGCTCCATCCCAGGACCCTGAGATCATGACCTGAGCCGAGGGCAGCGGCTTTAACCCACTGAGCCGCCCAGGCGCCTCGCAAACTTCATTTTTTAAAAAAGATTTATTTATTTAAGAGAGAGATTATTTTCTAGGCTAGACTCCTGAAAGAAAAATTACTGTGACAAAGGTCTAAATATTTGTAATGCCAAATTAATTTCTGGAATGGTTATAATAATTAAAAGTTCCACTGACGGTGCATGATATTTTCCATCGTAAGACCTCCTGCCAAATACTTTTTGGTTTTATTTACAGGTTAGTCTTTGTAGATAACTGAATTAAGATTCTACCCACCTTGAATCATATCTTTTGAAATTATTAAGTGCTACTTGCAGCTTTTTGGATTAATAAAATGTTAGATTATTAAGTTCGAAGGGAGTTTGGCTTCCTATCAAATTATCCTTTTATATGATAAAATTTGGCTTTTTTGGTCCTGTCCAGGGCTAATTGTACTTTGATTTAGAATGAAGGAAGTTATTTTTTGCCATATTTAGAAACTTTAAACTTGGAGGGATAATAGATAAAAGTAAGTAATTTATAATGCTGTCAAATTAAAGCGAAACACACATCTAATTTTCATTGCTGACAGGCCCCACTTACTGCCAAACTTAAAAAAAAAACACTCCTCAAAACTTGGACTAAGGTAGTATGAAAACTAAGTAACTTACATCACATCAAAACCATTTAAGATGACATTGGAGTTACATTAACAAATATGAAATGTGCCTTTTCTTATACATTTAATAAAATAAGATGATCTTCTTAAAACTTTATCAGTCAGTATTGCCTTCATTGGCCCAGAATTAAACAAACAAAAGCTCTCTCAATAAAATAAAAAATCTTTTTAAAAAAATGAAGTTTGTAATCTAATAACATAGAAGATACATGTACTATACAAAAAGCCTGGCAGAAATCAAAGGCACTGCAAAGGAGGCATTTGCTGTATCCTGTGACAAATAAGACATCCCCCACTCTAATACTCAAGCTCTTTGCTGGGACAAAGCCTGCTCTAAGAAGGAGGACCTGCTGAAAAGAGTTGTTTTTAACTACTCTGTTGAGTGAAGTAAAGAAATGTAGGTTAAAGTCTGAATTGTGGTAGTTTGAGTAATGAATGAAAGGTGAGATAAAGATAGTAAACGTGAAGACTTTGAAGATACTGGATGAAGAAGGAAAAGAGGTGGATGCCCTCATACATTAAGGGGGAAGGAAACAGAGGTTCAGATTCTCAGGCTGGGTAGACTTACCAGGTTTATAAGGAGCCAAAAGAGAGGGAACAATACAGTGGATTGCAGAGGAGACTGGAGGAGATGCAACCACGAGCAAATGGTTAGCTTTTAGAAAGCTTGCCTCCTTTGAGAATGATGGTAAATATATGGAAGACCTAGGTAAATCTAACTGGGATGAAGACAAGAGTTTAAACTTAGAGAGTAGGAAGATGTAGGGAAGAGAGTTAACGTAGCAGACTCCAGACTGCTGCCCTTAGAAATACTTGTTTGCAGTGTTAGCTCTTGGCTGGTATCTGGGAACTTAGATTTTTAGGAGGGCCTCCAGTATTCCCAAAATTGATAGGAATGGTTCACTGAACCTAAACTGTTTGAACAATGTGATTTATACTGAACATCTGCTTTCCTTCTGGGAATCTGGAATTTTGGTATATGCTAAGTAGAGGGTGAATGTTTACCAGTTCCTGATAGAAGGCTTGGGCATTGAGTCTCTAAGGAGCATTCCTGGTAGACAATATTGTATACATGTTGTCAAAACTAGTTGCTGCAAGAATTAAGCACCTCCTTGTGTCTTCACTGCGAAGAGGTTCTTACAAGCTTACTCTTGGTTTCCTCCGGACTTAGCCCTATGTGCCTTTTCCTTTTGCTGATTTTGTTTTGTATCCTTTTGCTGTGGGTCCAACTATATACTGAGTCATGTGGGTCCTCCTAGTGAATCATCAAACCTGAGGATAGTTTTGTGAACCTCTGGCCCAGAGGGAGTGACCTGGAAGGCTGAAAATGATGGTTGAGATTTGGAACAATGTGGTAGAAACAGAAATCATGGGCATCAGAGGAAGAGAGAACAATAGTGTGGAAATTTGGAATGAAGAGTTAGTGGAATGTAGACATATTTTCTGTTTTGGAAATTGATGAATTTATTTAGCAAATATTTATTGAGTAGCAGTCATTGGGCCAGATATTTGGGGTATAAAGATAATATACCATACCTACCCATAAACAACGCATTATTTATCAGTAGGGAGTTAGGGTTGTAAACATAATTATAATATGTGATAAGGACTGCACAAGAGAGAATGTAGTCAAGTATTATGGGAACATGAAAGATGGAATCTAGAAGGTGGACTTCCAGGGAATGAGCTATAATTGAGAATTTCTAGGAAACAGTGTCATTCCAAAAGGAATTTTGGTTATACTGAAGAAAAAAAAATTTTTTTTAAAGAGAAGATATAAGGAGGCATCCAGGTAGTAGATCAACAGATTAGGGGTACCAAAGTTAAATAGTAAAAAGAATTTGGAAGGGAAATGATCTAATGGGAAATGGAGGTTTTTGGTTTTGTTTTTGTTTTTAAAGATTTTAGTTACTTATTTGAGAGAGAGAGAGCATGAGTGGGGAGGGGCAGGAGAGGGAAAAAAGACTCTGAAGCTGACTCCACACTGAGTATGGAGCCTGACACAGGGCTTGATCTCAGGAACCTGAGATCATGACCTGAGGGGAAATCAAGACTTGGATGCTTAACTGACTGAGCAACCCAGGCGCCCTGGGAAAGGGGGATTCTGAATAGATGAAGATAAGAGTGTAGGGTAACAGAGTGGAGTGGCTCACGCTTTGAGTTACAGCGATAGAATAGTAGGAATGAGGCGAGAGTGAAATAGAAGAAGGTGGGGCAGGTGTAAGAGAAGCCCGTTTGAAGATGCCATTTACATTGAGGTGTAAATCTGCTATTTCTCTCCAAAGCTCTGCTAGGCATATTACATGGACTTTCAGAACTACCTCAAATTACATAAAGTTGGCCTGGTACATGCTTTCTTTTTAAATTTTTAAAAAAGCAACATAAAACTTCTGTTGTAGGATCTTGTTATCATGAAGTATTATGTAGAAGGTGTTCAGTGGTTGCGATTTGAATGAATTCTCTTTTCTTCAAGTGTTAGTAGACTTGAAAACTTGTAATAGGTAAGAGTAAAATGGGTTAAGTCTAATGTATTTTATCTTGTCATATATGCCATTCTTTGCAAAAGTTGAAATCTTTTATCATTTCTGAAGCCAGTAGTGTTTTAACCGTAATTGAGGAAAGGGTCTTTTAGGTAATAGGCATAGATGTAGGTATAGCACATGTCTACATGTCTACATTTTTTTTTATACCATCTAATGGATTGACAATAGGTATTGAATGGTAAATGAGGCAACTGTTGGTAGGACTTTCTCAGTGCTTACTTTCTTCTTTATTTCTTCTCTCCCTCTCTCCTTCCACTTCTCCTTCCCCACGTTTCCCTACATTTTTCTTTCTGCTTTTATTGCCTGTGTGTACCCAGGAGACCTGCTAAAATTAAAAACCATTGCTCATCTCCACCAGTAATGTTTAAAGTTAGAAAAAAAACCTATTAAAATAATATGCTTTGAAGTTAGTTTTCAAGGCATAGGTGGTAGCTCGAATATTTTTAAATGAATCCTTTTTTTCTTTATGTAGTGCTAGTTAACTTTCTCTTTTTTTATTTTTTAAATTTTTTTTTTTTTAAAGATTTTTTTTATTTATTCATTTAACTGAGAGAGAACACAAGCAGGCAGAGAGGCAGGCAGAAGCAGAGAGAGGAGCAGGCTCCCCGCGGAGCAAGGAGCCCGATGCGGGACTCGATCCCAAGACGCCGGGACCATGACCTGAGCCAAAGGCAGTTGCCCAACCAACTGCGCCACCCAGGCGTCCCTTATTTTTTAAATTTTTAAAAAAGATTTTATTTATTTGAGAGAGAGGACGTGCATGAGCAGGGGGCGGGCGGTGGGGGGGGGGCGGGAATAGAGGGAGAGAAAGAAGCAGACTCCCCACTGGGCAGGGATCCTGATGTGAGACTCCATCCCAGCACCCTGGGATCATGACCTGAGCTGAAAGTAGATGCTTAACCAACTGAGCCAGGCCCCCAAACCCCTCACTATTTTTTTTTTAAATAAAGCAAGACTGTCATTTCAAGGAAAACAGCTGATAGCATTTGTTGTCAATAATGAAATTCTAGCTTTCAGATAAAAATTATAATTTTGGAAAAGTTATATCTGTCACCATAAACTTGACAGTTTCCCATACCTTTCTGATGAGATCAGTGTTCATATTAATGAATGTGATGATTCTAATATCACACAATGAAGTGTGTCAACATTTTTGACGATCTGAATAACTCAATTTATGAATATTTTCAAGAGACAAATGTATGAAGTTAAAAATCAGGTATAGGTAAAACCATTCAAAATGCAAGATATACTAATGGAATTTAACCTACCAAAGTATTAAAGTTCATTGATGTAGTTTCAGTTTCCTCCTTGTAATAAACAGTTAAGACACTATCACTTGTCAAGTTTTGGTATATTATCAAGAATGATATACACAAATTTCCAACTATGTATCTAGTGAAGCCTAATTTTCTTTATAAAAATCAACCAAAGAGCATATCACAGCAGATGGAATGCACAGAGATTTGAGAATCCAGCTGTCTTCCATTGTCAGACATTAAGGAGTAAATACCATAAGTAAAGGAGTAAATACAATACAATATTGTAAAATAATATTGTTCTCTCTAAAATTTTTTGGTTTGAAAAAGTTATTTCTCATAAAACTGTTACATTTGTTAGCATATACTTATAAGTTTTTTTTTTTTTTTAAGACTTATTTGTTTATTAGGAAGAGAGAGAGAGTGAGCTCAGGGGAGGTGAGGGAGAAGGGGCAGTGGAAGAGGAGAATCCCAAGCAGACCCCATGCTGAGCACGGAGCCCCACTCAGGGTTCAGTCTCAACCTGAGCCAAAACTAAGAGTTGATTGCTTAACGGACTGCGCCACCCAGGCACCCCTATGAATATAAGTTTTTAAAAATGTTTTAGGTGTCTCAGTTCTAATGTCTAATTCAAAATATTGGTAAATATAAACCACATAAACTTAAGCTTATTGAGGTCCTCAAGGATTTAAGATAGCAAAAAGTCCTTACACCAAACCTTTGAATACTGTTGTAGGACCAAACTGTATTCCAAATGGAGACGAAGAAAGGGTGCCTGATTATCATGGCTCATTCTGCCAGTAATCATGAGTACTTGATTTGAATATTAGATGTCTTGTTTAGAGATTTTATTTGTTTTTTTTAAAGACTTTATTTATTTGACAGAGAGCACAAGCAAGGGGGAGCAGCAACAGGAGAGGGAGAAGCAGGCTCCCCACTGAGCAGAGAGCCCAACATGGGGACCCTGGGACCAAGACCTGAGCTGAAGGCAGACACTTAACCAACTGAGCCGCCCAGGCGCCCCGTTGTTTGGAGATTTTAAGAGAGAAAGCAGAGTACAGTTGGGATTCAGTCCCGTGGGCTGGGGAGACTTTAAGGACTTTAAGTGCAGCGTTATCTTGACACTTGTTCCAGGTAGATTCTTTTTTAGTGGGTGGGGAAATGCAAGCAAGGGGAGTGGAAAAATCATTAGCACCAAGTTAATGGCTGGTAGAAAAGCTCAGCACTCTCATACAGTGATAATCTTGTCAGCAGATAATCTTTCTTTGGACATTTTTTTGGGGGCGAGATGAAGGAAGAGGCAGGTTTACTATCTGCTCCTAAGATACAACTTAACAAAAAAGTATGACTGAAGAATTGAGCGAACGTTCTTGGACTGCACGTTCTTACTCGAAGGAATAACTAGTCTAACTTAAAAGGAACCCTGACCTGCAGGAACAACAGGGCAATTAGCTGGTGTGCTCCCTGGGTAAGAAATCAAAACTCAGTCACATGGCCAATAAGGAAATAATCAGGCTCTAGAAAGAAAGGAAATTAGGGTTTAAGCTCATCCTGGACTGCTCCCTCCAACTTAACATATTATTTGGCGGCAAACTGTAGGTATTCAATAACATAATTTAATCTGTGTTAAATGTCTTAATGGCTGGTATGAAAGGGAAAGACTTTTCTAGTTAGGAGACTTGGAGGGGGGCTCCTGGGTGGCTTAGTTGGTTAAGTGTCTAACTCTTTGGCTCAGTTCAAGGTCTCAGGGTCATAAGATGGACTTTGCACTGGTCATGGAGCTTGCTTAAGGTTCTCTCCCTCTGCCCTTCCCCTGCTTGGTGTGTGTGTGTTCTCCTTCTCTCTAACAACAACAACAACAACAACAATAAAAACAAAAGAAAGGAGACTTTCTTTTTGAAAGGAATTTCTTTCTTTTTTTTTTTTTTTTAAAGGTTTTATTTATTTTTTAGAGAGAGAGAGACTGAGACTGAGAGGGGAGAAGAAGGTCAGAGGGAGAAGCAGACCTCCCACAGAGCCGGGAGTCCGATATGGGACTCGATCCCAGCACTCCGGGATCATGACCTGAGCTGAAGGCAGTCGCTTAACCAACTGAGCCACCCAGGCGCCCTTGAAAGGAATTTCTAAAAAATTTCAAAGACCACTTGGAAGGAGATGGTTAATTGCAATAATAAACATGGTTGAGGGATACCTGGGTGGCTCAGTTGGTTAAGCGTCTGCCTTCGGCTCAGGTCATGATCCCAGGGTTCTAGGATCGAGTCCCACATTGGGCTTACCCTCTGCCCTTCCTCTTCCCCCCCCCCCCACTCATGCTCTCTCTCTCTGAAATAAATAAATGCATTCTTAAAAAAAAGTAAACATGGTTGAAATGGAAACTATTCATTAAAAGAGAATACCTTTAGACCAACAGACAATAACTTCAAGAGATGGAAATTTAAAATTTATACTCAATAAACGTTTGTCGATTGTCCTTTTCCCTAAGGGAAACAGATGAAAAGGAGGTACATTATCTAGAGACCTCACTTAGAGCTGTCCTCTAGCGTGTCACACCTCTTCCTCATTCCCGAGTTTTGAGGTTGGAAGTGAGTTATCTCCTGGGGCAAGTAGAACCATATTGCACTGAGGCATATAGACAGAAAATAGATTTAACTGAGTCTGTCAGTCTTAGAGTGGCATTAATGCCAGAATTGTGCAGAACAGTAACTAAATACGTTTAGTGTGAAAAGAACTTCACCTTGGACTTCGGTAGTTGCATTGTAATCTTTTCAATAAATAGTACCCATTATTTATAAAGACAGATTAATATCATTCAGTGCTGCTGTAAAATAATGTATCAGTTACTTAAGATGATGATAAAATGGTCTCCGTGCCACCATCCACATGTAGGGAAGTCTAGATAATGATGCAGACCACAACCTGACCACTGAAGTGTTCTGTTTGCCCTGCACAGTATTTTATTTTTTTATGTTTTTGTCATTTATTTAGCACAGTATTTTAAAGATGGGAAATCTGGTCTCCCAGTCCTCTTAGAGAAAAAAAATCATACCATCTCTGAGACATGGGCCTGTATCCTAATATGACAGTAATCAGCCGAATCTGATCCATGATGCGTGCCCCCCCTTCTGTTTACCCTCCACTTGGCCAGTCTCCACCATTCCTTACTGCTTTCACATAGCCCATGTTACCGATTTCCCTGTTTAGCTGTATTGATGGTTGAGTTAGAAACCCCTGACTTGGCCAGCTGTTTCATGCAGAATATCTCAGGAGATCCCTCTTGTTCGTGCAAACTACCTCAAGTGCAGTACTGTGTATTTATAAGGGTTATGAAGACAATGAATGTGAGGAGATGGATGGTAACGAAACTTACTGTGGTTATCATCTCACAGTATATACATGTATCAAACCATTCTGTTGTATACCTTAAACTAATACAGTGTTATATGTCAAGTATATGTCAATAAAACTGAAAAAATTTTGGCTTTAGGATCCAACAAAAGTTAGTAAGTATCTCAATTTTTATTTCAAGGTGCAATCTGCCATTACCAATTTGTCCATGAGTATTTTGTTCTTTCCTAATAACTTATACAAAGAAATAATCAAGTGCCCAATCAATCCTTATGATTTTTACAGACATTTAAAAGCTTACAGATATTAAAATATATTACATCAATTCCATTTCTTTAGGGTTTCGTATATATCAAGTGTTGTTGTACTTCTAAGTTTAAGTAGGCAGGCAGCTATCACATCGTTCCAGGTGTTTTTTAGCATTTTCTGGCTATAACAACAATATGCTGGTCTCAGAAAATGCCAACCGATGAACTTGCATTCTTAGACATGTTACTGCTTTATTGAGTGTTAACACATACTCTTGACCTGAAGAATAATCAATAGCAGAGATCGTAGCTTTCTGGTACTTAGTTGGAAGAATCTCAGTAATTTTTACAAAGTTGGATAATTTTATTATTTTCCATTACATTAATATTTTGTTTACAAACAGAGCCCCAAAGAAGTAATTTCTTTCTGTATTCTAGCCTCTCATACAAGTTTTTATTCAGCTGCTAAAATTATTTGTTACATTTTATACATTGCTGATTACAATGGTTTTGTGTTTTAAACTTCCATTGTTACTCTGTATATCAAGTTGGATCTATTTACTTGCCCTTTGATTAAGTTAAATGGCTTTTTTTCCCAACAATGACATGTAATAACATATTTTTCTTCTCTTTAAAAATAGATTTGGACTGAGCAACAAATTTGAATCAGAATTCCCTTCTTCATTAACTGGAAAAGTGAGTGTCTATCATTTACTTAGGTACTATTTATATACTTCAAAAGTAAAGTCTTTTTCTAACAAATTTTAGAAACAATTATGCTAATGAGACATGCTTATTGACATTAATATTGCAGTGTTGTTATTTCTTAAAATTTTTCTCTAGGTAGCTCCTGAAGAATTTAAAGCCAGCATCAACAGAGTTAACAGTTGTCTTAAGAAGAACCTTCCTGTTAATGTACGTTGGCTACTTTGTGGCTGCCTTTGTTGCTGCTGCACATTAGGTTGCAGTATGTGGCCAGTTATTTGCCTCAGTAAAAGAGTAAGTTGAATTAATATATTTTAATTTAAATTTAGAAGTAGACAAGCAAGTTTTGCATTCATCTAGTTTTTATTTTTTTGTATTGAACGATTCATACCATGCTGAATATTATAAGAAATGATCTGATCCAGTAGAGGAATGTTAAAGTAAATTATGGCATATCCACATGCTGTTATATTAAATTTAATTATAAATTTCATTCATAATTTTTATGACATAGGAAGTTACCTAAGAGTAGAAGAGAATACAGCATTCTCTTTCTATGTATACATTCATGGTGGTATAGCATAGTGATTGAGAATGCTAGGTTCAGACCTACCCGTTATCTCTGTGACTCTAGGCAGGTTTCCTAACCTCTTTTAATCTCTAGTTGACTTATCTGTAAAATGACAATATTCACCCATCTGCTTGAATAGGGTTGTTGTAAGTATAAAATGAAATAGTGTATATAAAGCTATTAGCTAAATAGCTCAAAGTATCTAATAGATATTGTCTAATAGTGTTATTACTAATATGTAAGGTAGTACCCATAGAAGAAATAACATGGGTACAGTGTTTATTTCTAGTTGGTAAGATTATGGGGAATTTTTTTTCTTTTGTATTTTGCTAGTTTTCTGAGATGTGTACATAATGATCCTGTAATCAGAAAAAATGATCTAAAGAGTCATAATTTTGACTGCTTATAAAAATTTCCTAAGCTAAGGGTAGAGATATGGCAAATTGTTATAGATGGAACACTTTACTTTTTTTTTTAAAGTTTTAAAAAATTATGGTAACTATATGTATAAAAATGAAATACTATTGAAACTGAATGAATGGTTTGTGTGGCTACATTTCATCATCAAATAATGATAGGAAATATGGAAAAGCAAATTTTTTTGTTCCTTGATTTCTGTAAGCAGTATATTCCTACTGAAAAAATTTCACTAATGTATTTTATTGATAAGGAGATAATGTCTTTGTAATAGAAGTAATTTTGTAATATTTACTGTAATATTTGTAGTATTTATTTTTTTCTCCAAAAATATTTCTTTTTTTCCTCCATATTTTGACCAGATCATCTTCAGACCACAGAATTTTGTTTTAATTTTCAGTTGTCCCTTGAAATTTGCCACTGTTGGAGTTTAGAACCTCTCACTCCTTCCTACTGTTTGGGCATTTTTATTGTTTAAATGACTACTGTCTCAGGGCACCTACGTGGCTCAGTTGGTTAAGCATATGCCTTCGGTTCAGGTCATGATTTTGGGGTCCTGGGACTGAGCCTTGAGTTTGGCTCCCTGTTTAGCAGGAAGCCTGCTTCTCCCTCTCCCTATGCCTCTCCCTTTTACTTGTGCTCTCTCTCTCTCTCTCAAGAGAATAAATAAAATCTTTTAAAAAAAAAAAGCAACTTCTGTATCCCACTTGGTTGGCAGTTTGCTATTACTTAACCCAAAGAATTATAAGAATTCTATTTTAGAAATCTATGTGATCTAGCTTTTTTGAGGTTTTGAGATCCTTTTTTTTTTTTTTTTACCTTTTTTTAAAAAAGATTTATGTATTTGTTTATTTAGAGAATGAGCAGGGGGAGGTGCAGAGGGAGAGAGAGAATCTTAAGCAAACTCCCTGCTAAGGGCAGAGCCCAATGTGGGGCTCTATCCCACAACCCTGAGATCACTACCTGGGCCAAAATCAAGGGTCTGATACTTAACTGACTGAGCCACCTGGGCTCCCCTGTTTTTTACTTTTTTAATGAAGAAAAAAAGATACTGCAATATGTGCACAACATAGGATTTAGAAAACAAAGCTCAACTTCCTACTCTTCTCTATGCATTTTTAGCAACATAAGATCATTTTTCAGATGATTTCATTAAATTCCTTTTTATTTGAATCATAGGATAGATTGATTTTTTTTAGGCTATTATTTATAGTTTCGGAAAGTACCTTTCATTTAAGAGTGTACTATTCAGTCTAAGGTCTCTCTTTGTATGTATATAATTAAATTTTATGTGGACTTTACTATCTAGTGAGTGTAAACAGATATGATTACTGTTTAAATAAAAAGTTGTGCATTTCCATGTCTTGGGTGTAAACTGTTATATATCCATGGAGAGAGTGACCCTTCATGCATGTGTGAAGGTGTTAGAGACCCTGAAAAAAGTGGTGCTGTGTACAGTGGGAGCAGGATAATTTAGAGCAGGGATTTTTAACTTTTTATTTGTCATGGATCCTTTTGTTGTTCGAGGGAAGCCTATGAACCCTCTCTTAGAATAATGTTTTATTTGTATTTTAAAAGGTTTAATATATTTTAAATGTATTAAATGAAATACACAAGATTATAAAAGAAGCCACTTATATGAAATAAAGTTATCAAAGTACTAAAACTCCTCAATTAGGGGTGCCTGGGTGGCTCGGTCAGTTAAGTGTCTGTCTTCAGCTTGGGTCATGATCTTTAGGGTCCTGGGATGGAGCCCCATGTGGGGCCCCCTGCTCAGTGGGGAGTTTACTTCTCCCTCTCCCTCTGTGCTCTCTCTGTCTTTCTTGCTTTCTTTAAAAAATAAGGCCCCTTAAATATATTATTTATAAATGTTTATTAATGCACATAAAATAAGATAATCAATGGTAATATGATGTGATAGGAAAAATCTGATTTCTGTGAGTGATAGAGATCGAGGTCCAGTTTATTCTACCACAGTTAGCTGCATACATTCATAACCTAAGGAAACTATACCACATTCCAGTTAGACGTTAGTGAAAATAAAGGTGAATTTTTGTTTCATCCATTTTCATGGATTCCTAGAATTTTATCGAGGTACTGCATGTTAAGAATAGGAACCCTTGACTGAGAGGTACTAGTATAAATAAAGGCTAAAACCCTGCCTGTTGTTAGCCTCTGAACCTTTCCTTTGTCCTCATTTGTGATGTGGAGTTTGGTTAGAATTGTCTCAGATTCTTAAGAGAAATCAGGACCAAAAGCATACTTTATATGCAGCTCAGCATTTTCACCTTCATGACATTATTCAGTAATTTGGGTAACTTGATTTCTGCCTTGATTTTGAAATCCATCTCCAACTAAGTGTCCCATTTTATGAACTGACCTTGTTCAGTGAACAAGACATTGTTTTTAAATCTGTATTATTATTCCTTCCAAATTACCTTGCCTTTTAAACAAAATTGCAATAACCTGTTTTTGAAAATTATTTACCATACAGCAAAGTTCACTGTTTTTGGTATGTGTTTTTATGCTTTTTGACAAATGCATGTAGTTGTGTAACTATCACCACAACCAAGATACATTACTATTCTCTCCAAAAAAACTTCCTTGTACCATCTCTTTGTAGTCATACCCTTTTCAGCTCTTAAACCCTGGCAACCGCTGATCTATTTGCTATCCCTACAGTTTTGCCTTGTATATGTAGCCTTTTGAGTCTAGCTTTTTTTATTTAGCTAGTGCATTTGAGATTCATCTATTTTGTTACGTGTATCAATAATTTATTTTATTTATTTATTTATTTTGGTCTGGGTAGTATTCCATTGTATAGATGTGTCATAATTTATTTATCCACTCACCAACTGAAGCACATTGAGTGGTTTCTAGTTTTGGTGATTTTGAATAAAGATGCTATAAATGGGAACGCCTGTGTGGCTCAGTCGTTAGGAGTCTGCCTGTGGCTCCGGTTGTGGTCCCCAAGTTCTGGGACTGAGCCCCACATTGAGCTCCCTGCTCAGCTGAGGGGCCTACTTTTCCTTCTCCCCCTGCCTGCTGCTCCTCCTACTTGTACTTGCTCCTCTCTTTCTGTCAAATAAATAAATAAAATCTTTTTTTTTTAAAGATTTTACTTATTTATTTGAGAGACAGAGAAAGTGAGAGAGAGCATGGGAGGAGAGAAGGTTAGAGGCAGAAGCAGACTCTCCGTGGAGCTGGGAGCCCGATGTGGGACTCGATCCCGGAACTCAAGGATCATGACCTGAGCTGAAGGCAGTTGCTCAACCGACTGAGCCACCCAGGTGCCCAATAAATAAATAAAATCTTAAAAAAAAAAAAAAAGATACTATAAATGTTCACATGTATGTTTTTCTGTCAACATAAGTTTTTTTGCTTTTAGGAGTCAGGTTGCTGGATCCTATAGTAACTGTATGGTTAATTTTCTAAGAAATTACCAGATTGTTTTCCCAAGTGGCTCTACCATTTTACATTCCAGCCAACAGTATATGAGAGTGCCAGTTGTTCAGCATCTTTGCCAGGATTTAGTATCGTTAGTTTAAGGAACTTTAGTCATTCTGATAGATTTGGTGGCATCTCATTCTGGTTTTAATTCACATTACCCCCATGACTGATGGTATTGAGCACCTTGCCATTTGTAGAATCTCTTTTTGTTAGTGTTTATCAAATATTTTCCTTTTTTTTTTTAAAGATTTTATTTATTTGACAGAGAGACAGCACAAGCAGGGGGAGCAGCAGGCAGAGGGTGAGGGAGAAGCAGACTTCCTGCCGAGCAGAGCCCGATGTGGGGCTTGATCCTAACACCCCAAGAACATGACCTGAGCCAAAGGCAGACGCCCAGCCGAGTCACCCAGGCATCCCTGTTTTGCCCATTTTAAATAGTTATTTCTTACTGTTGAGTTTTGAGTGTTCTTTTTATGTTCTGAATATAAATCCCTTGTCAGGTATATAGCCAAGTCTATTTTTCCAGTTGTAGCTTGTCTTCTTACTCTCTTAATGTCTTTGCCAGAGCAAAATTTGATTTTGATGTGGTCTAATTTAGATCTAAATTTGATCTAAAATTGACTGTATGTTTGGTGTTACATCTAAGGATTCTTTGCCTAAACCAAGGTCACAGACTTGTTCTCCTAAGATCTCTTCTGCATTTTACTTTCAGATCTCTGACCCATTTTGAGTCAGTTTTTATATACTTGCAAGGCACAGATCAGAGTTCATTTTTTTGCATGTGACTGTGGGTTTTCTAGGACCATGTGTTGAAAAGACTGTTTTTTCCTCATTAATTTGCCATTGTACATTGACAGAAGTCAGTCAACCATAGTTGTGTGGATCTGTTGATCTCCATGTGTCTATCTTGATTTTAATACAATATGGTCTTCTTTAGGGTAGCTATAAAGTAAGTCTTGAAATCAGGAAGGGTGTTCCAAATTTGTTCTTATTTTTCGGGATTGTTTTGTCTATTCTAATTTCTTTGCCTTTCCATGTAAATTTTAGACTCAGCATACCAGTACTATGTCTAAAATTTTTTTTGATTGGGATTGAATCTGTAGATCAATTCTGGAGAAATTTGCCATCTTAACAAGTCTTTCACAGCAGGAACATGGCATCTCTCTTCAGTTATTTAGGTTCTTTGATTTTTTCATCAGTGTTTTGTAGTATTTCACATAGGATACAGATCATGCACATATTTTGTTAGTTTTATATGTATGTATTTCTTTGTGCTTAGGGCTCTTGTTAATGGTAATGGTATTGTTTTTTAAGTTTTGATTCTCAGTTCATTGCTAGTACATAACAAATACAATTGATTTTTATATGTTAACTTTGTGTTCTGTGACCTTTCCAAATTCACTTATTAAATTCTAGGCATGCTTTTGTAGATTCCAGAGGATTTTCTGTGTAGATAATAACCATGTTGTCTGAGAATAGTGATAGTTTTATTTCTTAGTTTCTAATCTGCATACCTTTTATTTATTTTTCTCTTTTTTTCCACTGGGCAAGACTTCCAGTAATATGTAGGAGTGATGAGAGTGGACTCTTTGCTTCAGTCCTGATTTTCTCTATTGTTTTTCTGTTTTCAATTTCATTGATTTTTGCTCTTATTTTTATTATTTCTTCTTGTTTTGGATGTCGTTTACTGTTTTTTAGTTTCTTAAAATCGATGCAGAGGATATTGATATGAGAGTTTTCTTTTTTATATGCTGATATAAGCATTTAAAGCTAAAATTTTCTCTAAAGCACTGCTTTGACTGCATTCCATATTTTACTTTCATTCAGTTCAAAATATGTTATGATTTTTCCTGAGACTTCTTTGATTTATGTGTTATTAAGAAATGTGTTATTTAACCTCCAAATATTTAGGAATTTTCCATACACCTTTGTGTTACTGATTTCTAGTTTAATTCTGTTGTCAGGGACAATCACTTTGTGTGATTTCATTTTTTAAAATGTGTTGTTTCATTTTATGGCCTTAAATATAGTGTATTTTGTTAATGATGTATTTACAGTTTTTGTTTTTATTTCTACAGCTTTATTGAGATGTAATTTACACACAATATACTGCATATATTTAAAGTGTACCATTTGATGAGTTTTGTCATATAATTAACACCTGTATACATGTGTACATCAAAATAGTGAACATCTTCATCATCTCCAAAAGTTCCTTGTGTCTCTTTGTAATCATCCCATCCTGCCCCTTCCAGGCAACTGCTGATCTGCTTTCTGGTAGTATGGATTAGTTTGCATTTTCTAGAGTTTTATATAAATACAACTATTCAGTGTGTATTCTTTTTTGTTTCTTTTACTCATAACTATTTTGAGATTCATCCATGTTGTTGAATCAATGGGATTTCATTGCCTTTAATGCTGAGTAATGTTTTGTGTGGATATATCACATTTGTTTGATTGCCATATGTGTTTCCAGTTTTCATCTTTATAAATAAAGCTGCTATGACTATTCTTATTCAAGTCTTTTTGTAAACATATCCTTTCCTCTTGAGTAAAAATTTCTAGGAATAGAGCAGCTTGATCATGTAGTGTAATATGTGTTTAACTTTTTAAGGAAGTGAGAAACTATTTGCCAAAGTGGTGCTATTACTTTACATTTCTACCAGCAGCATATAAGAGAGTCTCTTCTGTATTCTTGTCCACATTTAGTATGGATAGTCTTTTTAATTTTAATCATCCTAATAGGAGTGTAGTGTTATCATTATGGTTTTAATTTGTATTTCCTTAATAATAAATGATGTTGAGCATCTTTTCATTTTTATTTAACATTTGTGAATGTTCTTCGTTGAAATGTTCCGACTTTTTGCCTGGTTTTTTATTAAGTTTTTTCTTTATTGTTCAGTTTTGAGAATTGTTTATATATTATGAGTACAAGTTTATGCTTTAAAAAGATTTATCCCAATTAGTGGTTCAACTCTTTATCCCCTAACAGTCTTTTCAAAAGCCGAAATTTCTAATTTTAATAAAATCCAGTTTGTTCATTTGTTCTTTTATGGATCGTGCTGTTAGTGTTATACCTAATAACTCTTTCTGTGCCTAAGTACAGAGATTATTTTTTCCTGTTTCCTCTAGAATTTTTATAGTTCCAGGTTTTACTTTTAGGTCTAAGATTCATTTTGAGTTAAAAGTTTTATATGGTGCAGTGTTATCAATTGAAGTTAAAATTTCTTTGTGTGTGTATAGATATCCAGTTGTTCCATTCATGTTTGTTATAAAGGCTATTCTTTCTTTACTGACTTGGCCTTTGTACTTCCGTTGGAAATCAGATGTCTCTATATATACACATATATAAGAGTATGTATATCTATATATATACACACATATATGTGTGTTTGTATATATATGTGTACATATATTTATAGCATCTATTTCTTAGCTCTTTTCTTTTCTCTTGATGTATTTGTTTGTTTTGATGCCAATACCACACTGTCTTGAGTTGTAGCTTTATAATTACATCTTGTAACTGGGTAGTGTTAGTTCCCCAACTTTGTACTCCTTTTTCAGAGTTATTTGCTTTTTACATTGTTTGTATTCCATATGGATTTTAGAATCAGCTTGCCAATTTCTACAAAGGAAATCCTGTTGGATTTGGATTTGGATTGGATTGAATCATGCATCAATTTTGAGATATTGATAACTTAAAAATATTTAGTCTTTTGACCCATGAAACAGTGTCTCACTCCATTTACTCAAGTCTTTAACATTTTTTTCTGATCAATGTTTTAAGTTTTGAGTAGATCTCTCTTGCATATCTTTGTATAGATTTATACTCAAGTATTATTTTTTATGCTGTTTCAAATGGTATGTATATATATTTTATTTAAAATTTTTTTTAAGATTTTATTTATTTATTTGACAGAGAGAGATCACAAGTAGGCAGAGAGGCTGGCAGAGAGAGGGGAGGAAGGAGGCTCCCCACTGAACAGAGAGCCCAATGCGGGGCTCGATCCCAGGACCCTGAGATCATGACCTGAGCTGAAGGGAGAGGCTTACCCCACTGAGTCACCCAGGTGCCCCTATTTTTAAATTTTTTTAAAAAGATTTTATTTATTTTGACAGAGAGCAGGAGAGAGCACAAGCAGGGGGAGTGGCAGGCAGAGAGAAAGGGAGAAGCAGGTTCCCAGCTAAGCAGGGAGCCTGATGTGGGGCTCAGTCCCAGGACCCTGGGATCATGACCTTTATTTAGTTGAAGTCAGACACTTAACAGACTGAGCCACCCAGGCAACCCTATTTTTAAATATATAGTTAATATACAGTGTTTATTAGTTTCAGGTATACCATACAGTGATTCTCCAATTCTTTATGTTATAAGTGCTCATGATAATAAGTGTACTCTTTAATCCCCATCGCTTGTTTCATTCCCCCCACCCACCCAACCATCAATTTGTCTTTAGTTAAGAGTCTGTTTCTTGGTTTCTCTCTCTCTCTCCCTCTCTCTTTATTTTTTTTTGTCTGTGCTCATTTGTTTCTTAAATTCCAAAATATGAGTGAAGTCATATGGTATTTGTCATTCTCTTAGTATTATATAGAGTATCTTAGTATAGAGTATTATGTCTGCTTAGTATTATATTCTCTAACTCCATGTTATTGCAAATGGCAAGATTTCGTTCTTTTTTATGGCTGAGTAATATTCCTCTCTCTCTCTCTCTCTCTCTCTCTCTCTCTCTCTGTGTGTGTGTGTGTGTGTGTGTGTGTATTTGAGTGTATACCACATCTTCTTTATCCCTTCATCTATCACTGGACACTTGGGCTGCTTCCATAATTTGGCTGTTGTAAATAATGCTCCAGTGAACATAGGGGTGCATATACCCTTTGAATTTGGGTTTTGGGTTTTTTTTGGGTAAATACCCAGCAGTGTGATTATTGGGTCATAGGGTAGTTCTGTTTTGAACTTTTTGAGGAACTCCAGACTGTTTTACAGAGTGGCTGCACAGATTTGCATTCCATTCAGTAGTGCATGAGGGTTCCTTTTTCTCCACATCTTCACCAATACTTGTTGTTTCTTGAGTTTTTTATTTTAGTCATTCTGACAGGTGTGAGGTGATATGTCATTGTAGTTTTGATTTTCATTTCCTAGATGAAAAGTGGTGATGAGTATCTTTTCATGTGTCTGTTGGCCATCTGTATGTATGTATTCTTTGGAGAAGTGTCCATGTCTTCTGCCCATTTTTAAATTGGATTATTTGTTTTTGGAGTATTGAATTGTGTACATTTTTAATATATTTTGGGTACTATCCCTTTATTGAATATGTCATTTGCAAATATCTTCTCCCATTTAGTATATTGCCTATTAGCTTTGTTGATTGTTTCCTTCACTGCACAGAAGCCTTTTATGTTAATGTAATCCCAGTAGTTTATTTTTGCTTTTATTTCCCTTGGCTCAGAAGATGTATATAGAAAAATGTTACTACAGCCAGTGTCAGAGAAATTACTGCCTGTGCTCCTTCTGGGATTTTTATAGTTTCAGGTCTTACATTTAGGTCCGTAACCTATTTCAAGTTTATATTTTTGTGTATGGTAGAAGAAAGTGGTACAGTTTCATCTTTTGCATGTAGCCATCCAGTTTTCCAACATTATTTGTTGAAAAGACTTTTTTGCATTGTATATCGTTTTCTTCTTTGTTGAAGATTAATTGACCACATAATAGTGGGTTTATTTCTGGATATTCTCTTCTGTTCTCTTGATCTGTGTGTTCTGAGCCAGTACCCTACTGTCCTGATCACTACAGCTTTGTAAAATGACTTGAAGTCTGGAATTGTGTAAATAGTATATGTTTTTAAAATTTCAATTATTTTTTCTTGCTAGGGTTTAGTTTTGCTAAACGCATCTTTTCCATTAACTTATTTGTAGGGTATTGAATTTTTTTTTTAAGATTCTATTTATTCATTTGACAGAGAGAGAGAGAGATCACAAGTAGGCAGAGAGAGGGGGGAAGCAGGCTCCCCGCTGAGCAGAGAGCCTGATGCAGGGCTCCATCCCAGGACTCTGAGATCATGACCTGAACCGAAGGCAGAGGCTTTTACTTACTGAGCCACCCAGGCACCCCAGTATTGAATTTCTTTACAGATAATCATATCCTCTGCAATGAAGACAGTATTGCTTTTCTTTGTAATATACGTGCTTTTTGTTCCTTTTCTTTATTGCGGTGACTAGAATCTCCAGAAAAACATTGATTAGAAGTAGTGAGAACGGATATTCTTACTTTTGCTCCTGATCTAGGAGAAATGAATTTACACTTTCTTCATTTCATATCGTCTTAATTGTAGGGTTTTTAAATTTTAAATATTTTGTTTACTTAACTTGAGAGGGAGTACACACAAGCAGGGGGAAGGGGCAGAGCGAGAGGAAGAAGACGACCCCACTGAGCAGGGATCCCCAGGTAGGACTTGATCCCAGGACCCTGAGATCATGACCTGAGCCGAAGGCAGAGGCTTTAACCCACTGAGCCACCCAGGCGCCCCTATTTTAGTTTTTGTCTTTCTACCGTATCCCCAGTGTTTCTCACAGTATCTCACATCTACTTTTTTGTTCCATAAATATTTGCTGAATGATTGTACTCTTTGGCTTTTGAAATCCTTGAGTAGTAAGGTCATAAGATTTCAGAAGATACAGTCCTTACTATTTAAAAACAAGATTCCTAAGTAAATAAAAGCATTCTGTCTTTTAGAGTAAATAATAGACATTTTTTTTTTCTGCAGGGACAATGTCATAAAGTGTAATAGGTAGTAAATCACTGTTTGAAACTGGGTGAACTTGAGTGAGTCACTTAAAAACCTCTCTGAGCCTGAAATTTTTCTACCTCCTACTCTTCTTTTTCTTTTAATCTGAGAAAAAGAGAGACTAACCTCTCAAGTACTTTACAGCTCCTAAAAATCTATAATCCTTTGAATATTGAGAGTTGTGTTGGTCTTTAAAAGCATTTGTATTTCTAAGCTTTAAATAAACAAGTTTTCAATGTTGATTTTTATTTCAAATCTATAAAGAATTAACATTTTAGTAAAAATTTTCACTCAGTTTTTTTGGGTTTTTTGCTTCTCTAAGTTTTTTTTTTTTTTTAAGATTTTATTTTTAAGTAATCTCTACACCCAACTTGGGACTCAGACTCAAAACCCCAAGATCAAGAGTTGCATGCTCCACTGACTGAGCCAGCCAGGCACTCCAAGTTTTGTTTTTGTTTTGTTTTGTTTTGTTTTGTTTTGTTTAAAGATAATTGCTATTTAGTTTTTTAAACTTTGATGAAAAGGATACAGATCCAGTCTAACTGCATTTCTCTTACTTTAACTTTAGTATGCTTAGATTCACTTTTGGATATCTTTTCTCTCAACCCTGGTTTAGTTATCTAATAGTTGTGAGTTACTTTCCTTGGGGATGTTGTAGGATGTTGAAAATCATCAACATTTAGGAGAGGTAGAGGTCAGGAGTAGAGTTTTTGAGTGAGAATATACTCTTTTAAGACTTAAAGAAATTCAAGGGAAAGTCAACCTGGGGGAATCATAATCAGGAACCTACAAATATTTGTATATGGGAGGAACTTGAACTATACTTACTCAATTATACAGACAGTATTGAAAGTTACGCACAACTTTCAGATTTTTCACTTACTGTACTTGTAATTTGAGTGTTTGTAGTTCGTAACCAGATCATAAAATAAAAATGGCATTGAACATTTGGATGAAGAATTAGGTGAACAGAAATACCTTTAACATATTGCAGATAATGAAACAAAGCAAATAAAAGCATGTCTTTTTTAAAGTTTATTTTTTTAGTAATCTCTATACCCAATGCAGGGCTTGAATTTATGACCCTGAGATCAAGAGTTGCATGCTCTTCTGAGCCAGCCAGGCGCCCCCAAACTTAAAGCATCTAAATGAAATTTTATTAAAGGGGAACCCTGAAAAGTTTCTAGTGAACAAGGGATGATGAATGAAATGTGTTCTTATGAAAGCATTATTATTAATTGAAGATGCAGAAAATCAATGCTAATTTTTTTTTCTTTTTTAGAATGTTATCCAATTTGCTTTGTTTTCGCAAATATAACAAATATTCATAAGGCTTCCATGTGGTCAGTAATGTTCTTAGCCTTCAGTATCCTTTTTTTCTTGACTTTATATGTGCTTACTACAGAGGTTTTTCAGGAAGCTGACCTATGTTGTGAAGGAAGATTTAATGCTGTTCTAATGTACAGTGGTAGACTTAGCAATATAAAATATGATTTATAGAAATTTCTATCCTGTCTTGAATTATACATTTGTATATTTAAATTAGAAACATCTTAATGTTATATTTTTAAAGAACCTTTTCTTTTTATAAGTATACTCTTTTAAGATTTTATTTATTTATTTGACAGAGAGAGAGAGATTACAAGTAGGCAGAGAGGCAGGCGGGGGGCGGGGGCGAGGAAGCAGGCTCCCTGCTGAGCAGAGAGCCCGACATGGGGCTTGATCCCAGGACCCTGAGATCATGACCTGAGCCGAAGGCAGAGGCTTTAACCCACTGAGCCACCCAGGCACACCAAGAAAACTCTTGTATAGGGGTTGCTGGATAGCTCTTTTGGTTAAGCACCTGACTCTAGATTTCAGTTCAGATCATGAACGTCAGGGTCATGAGATCAAGCCCTACGTTGGGCTCCATGCCAAGTGTTGGGGCCTGCTTAAGATTCTCTCTCTCTCTCTGCCCTACTCCCTTCCTGTTCCTGTGTGCTCTCAATCTCCCTAAAAACAAAATAAAACAAAACAGAACAAAAAAAAGAACACTCCTGGATAGCTGGGGAAACCTGTATTGTACACTTGCTGTTAGTAAAGCATTTTATATGCATGATTCTCTTTGGATTTTTTCTGTCTCCTTTTTTATTGAAGTATGATCAACATACAGAAAAGCTGTACATATTCATGTATACAACTTGATAAATTGGAGCTAAGTATACACCTGTGAAGTTGTCACCATAAATAATACCATGAACTGAGCATCACCCCTAATAATTTCCTCCTTTCTCCCTCTTTTGTGTGTGTTTGTATATATGATAAGGACATTTAACATAAGATCTATTCCGTACATTCTTTTTTTTTAATCTAGCTTTGAGATACAATTTACATGTTATATAAATTTAAAGTATACAGCATGATGGTCTGATATATACGTATGTTCCAAAACCCATATATTCTCTTTTAATTTAATCTTTACCACAGTCCTATGTGGTAAATATTATAACATCTAATAATTATTGAATGCTCACTGTATGCCAAGCATTGGCTTAATCATTTTACTTACATCATGCCATTTAGTTTTCCTCAAGTTCCAAGAGTAGATGTTCATACTATTCTTCTTTAAGGATGAGAAAACTGAGGCTCAGAAATTAAGTGATCAATTGGAAGCCCCACAGTCCTAAAGCTTAAGCCACAATTAGAATCCCAGGCTTACAACTCCAAATCTCATACTTTTTTTTTTCATTCTTCAATAAGAATACAAAATTAAGCTTTTAAAAATTACTTATAATAATTTGATTTTATACTTAGAAGCAGGGAGATTTTAGAGGTTTGAAAAGAACTTAGAAGATCATTATTTCACAAGTTAGGAAATTAAGACCCATCAAATGTATAATTTACTTAATTTACTGGGAAAAAAAATTTACCTAAGTTTATCCAGTTGATTTATAAATGGTAATAATGTTCAAGCATTTATATCAGCTTTTATAATACTATAGTTTTTCAGCAAATTTATCTTTCCAATTAATTTTTTTCCTAATATTTAAATAAATTTGTTATTTCTTGAAGATACAGTGTCTCAGTTAAGGAAGGAGGCTGTAAAGCAGATGAGTGAACACAGGAGAGAAGTACATTTTAATTAAATTTTATACAGTGTTCCAGTTGGGCAACTAAGAGTTGATATAGTGCTTCTGGTTCTATTTTACTTTTATAAGAACAAATGAAAATCAACATGCCTGTCTTTGAAAAATTATTTATGAGGTTCTCACTAACAAATAGGTATACATGATTTTTGGTAAAGATTTTTCCCCCCTGATATTACATCCCTCCTTGAAACTTGTATATTTTACTCTTAGATTGAAAATGCGATGTAATAAGTTAATGCAATATAAGCAAGACAGGGACTCTCAGAGTCGGGTTTTCTATGTCCAGCCCTAGGTGTTGGTTCTATGGGTTGTTGCCCCTTCCTCAGTATCTCCCATATTTTAAAGTGCAGGATAAAGAAATAAGTGCAACCTCTTTGAGGTGTTAGTTCAATAGCTTTGGAAAAGGATGTAAAAGAGTTCACATTATGAGGAATATACTTGTTATTTCATTTTAAAGAGTACTTGGGGCTTGAAACTTAGAAAACTGATTCCTACATAAATTAAACTATGGCCATTAGTGTGGACAGTGCTGATAATTAGTTTTTAACTGGATTAAAAGCATGTTACTAAATTCCCATCATAAAAGAGGATACAAAAAAATGTAAATTTTAAACTTTAGGCATGCAGAGGTGGCACTGGGACTTTAAATAAAGATGTATTAGACAACTTAGAAAACTTATTTTTGCCAAGAGCTGACTGACATTCAGTCCTCTTTGAATATTTATTTATGTATTTATGTATTTATTTATTTGTTTATTTATTTATATGTTTAGATTTTATTTGATTATTTGACAGACAGCGAGTAAGGGAACATAAGCAGGGGGAGTGGCAGGGAGAGGGAGAAGCAGGCTTCCTGCTGAGCAGGGAGCCTGATGTGGGCTCAGTCCCAGGACCCTGGGATCATGACCCGAGCCGAAGGCAGACACCCAACGACTGAGCCACCTAGGTGCCCTCTTTGAATATTTGGAACATAGTATTGGTGTGGTTTATAGAAAAATTTGCTTTGCCTGTCTTCTTCAGTGTCCAGTCTGCTGTTAACCATCCAGTGAGTTCTTAATTTCAGACTCTGTATTTTTTAATTTTAGAATGTCCATTTGATGTTTTTAGAGAGTCCAGTTCTCTTTGAAATCTTCTTTTCACGCATATTCGTCCATCTTTTTCTTTTATTTCATTGAACATATTAACCATACTTAAAGTTCTGTCAGCTAAAACCAATACTTGGATTATTCATGGGTCTGTTTAAACTGTGTTTTTTTTTTTTTTCGTTTTGATTATTTGTCATATTTTCCTGCCTTTTATTTCTTATCTTATGCTAGATATTACCCACAAAAGGAGAAGCTCCAGATGAAATCTTCCACAATCAAGGGTCTCATCTTTTCTCCATTCGGCAGATAGAGTGAGGAAAATAATCACTTTGGTCTAATCAGGGACTGAGCTGGGTTGGCATGGGTTGCAAGTTTAGTAAGAATCAGTTGACCTTTGGATTTTCCCTTTTTCTTGAGTATGATCCTTTTTAGATTTTTGATTGAGGTTTGGCAGGTCTTTTTCTCCTTTTTTCTCTTCATTTTTCTCCTAAAAGCTGTACCCTTAGGATTTTGAGTTTGGCTTTTTAGTGTTCATTCTCCTGCTGGTTCACGTGTCTTGAGGGAGAAACCAATCAAGTGTTGGATTGCTGCAGATCCTTCTACATCCAGCAGAATTTTTGTCTCCTAAGCCCTGGGAGACTGTGAGTAGTTTTTTTCTGTCTTTCTGGCTTGGTCCCCGACCCTTCCATGCTGCCCAGAACTCAGTAATGTCTCTAGGGAGAACTGGCTTTGCATTTTAGGGCACATCTACTTTCTAGTCCCTTGAGCCAGGGCGCACAACCTGCAAAAGCTTTGTTGATTTCCCTTTCCTTCTATTGAGTCCTGCTTGTTGTTGCCGAGTTGGATCCTCAGCCCACCCCTAGAGTCAACAAAACAGAAAATGGCCAGTAATCATCAAATGATTTTAGGAAGGGCTCTTTTCTTCCCTGGATTTATTTCATGTATTTCGTGTTGTTTTCAGAGTTTTCTGATGTTTTAAGAATAATGGTGTTTTTTTTTCTTCTTCAGTTTATCCATTTCTATTTGTAGTGAAGTGGTGGCTTGACACCAGCTACTATATCCTACTCAGAAGTATAAGTCTCCGACTACTTTTACTTGATGTAAGGAATGATGCTGTTCTTTGCATGATTGAAGGAAAAGAATTAGACGATTGTTTTTATCTTGTTTTTACATTTTATTTGAAATTTTTTCAAATTCAGATGCAAGTAGAAATAGTTATCCAAAGTGGAAAGAACATTGGCTTTAAGGATGCTTCGGTGGCTCAGTTGGTTAAGCATCTGCCTTCTACTCAGGTTATGATCCCACAGTCCTGCATCAGGCTCCTTGTTCAGTGGGGAGCCTGCTTCTCCCTCTGCCTGCCCCTTCCCTTGCTTGTGTGCACACCTGCTCTCTCTGACAAACAAATAAATAAAATCTAAAAACAAATAAAAAACATTGGCTTTAAAGTTTGGAGATCGGAGCTTGAATCCTGTCATTCCCCTGAATGGTATATATGACCTTGGGCAAACCATTTAAATTCTGTAAACCTGTATACTTAATGTATAAAATAGAAAAATATAGGGGCTCCTGGGTGGCTCAGTGGGTTAAAGCCTCTGCCTTCGGCCCAGGTCATGATCTCAGGGTCCTGGGATTGAGCTCCACATCAGGCTCTCTGCTCAGCAGGGAGCCTGCTTCTCCCTCTCTCTCTGCCTACCTCTGCCTACTTGTGATCTCTCTCTCTGTGTCTTATAAATAAATAAAATCTTCAAAAAAAAATAGAAATATACCTCAAGTCATGTTTTATTGCATGAGGTAAGGTGTAAAAAAATACATTTTGGATGAGTCTCATTGAAACTAAGAAATAGAGTAATTGAATTGGTATTTTTCAGATCTTAGAATCACAAAATATTAAAGGTGGAAAAAATTTAGTTTTAGAGTATGTTGGATGATCAAGGCCAATAGCTTCATTAGTGGCTTAGATACTTTTTGCATGTCATAGATGTGTTATTTTACAAGCTACAGATTCTTTACAAATTCATAGCTCTGGTATATAATGAAAAGAGCATTATATTGAAAGCCATACAATCCTGGTTTCACATCCTGGCTCTGCCTCTTTCTGGTGCAGCTTTAAGTTTCTTAACCCCTTTAAGCTGTAGTTTTCATATGTAAAATGAAAGTAAATCAAGATGCCTTATAGATGCTTTGTGAATATTAAATAAGGTAACAAAGGGAAGACACCTAGCATTGGGTATGAAGATCAATAGATACCATTCCTTATCCCTTTTTGTTTCTCTAGTTGTCCATTATAATCACTTAGCAAGTGACTTTCCCCCTCACCTGTTGGTCCTAACCAGTGTTTCATTCTTGTGTAATTACATAGTTTTTAAAAATCCCTGATAGTAATACTTGGATTATATTAGCTTAGTGAAATTCATTTGTCAAAATCCCTGTTAGTAATACTTTGATTATACTAGCTTAGTAAAATTCACTTGTCTTATGAACAGTTTTTCTAATCTTCTTGATGTCAGTTAAAATTCAGTTTTAGGGTTTTTTGTTGTTGTTGTTTTAAAGGTTTTATTTGACACAGAGAGAGAGAGTACAAATAGGCAGAGCATCAGGCAGAGGGAAAGGAAGAAGCAGGCTCTCTGCCGAGCAGGGAACCCAATGTGGGACTCAGTCCCAGGACCCTGGGATCATGACTTGAGCCAAAGGCAGCTGCCCAATTGACTGAGCCACCCAAGTGCCCCAGTTTTAGTTTTTAAAAACATTTATTTGAGTGTAGTGCAATTTTCTTTTTTTGAGATGTTATCAGTATTTACTGAAATATTGTCAGAGGTACTGGATAACTCACTTAAAATCATGTGCAACATTTTATGTTTATGTATATTTACCTTTTTCATCATTCAAATAGAGTAACCTAAAAAAGGTAAGAACCACTAGCCTACCTCATAAACTCTTGATGAAATTGTTTTTAAGCATACCTTATTTAAGATTAGTTACAGTTGTGATACACAAAATACCTAGTTGCTTAGCTTATCTTCATCTCAAAGTATTACTTTTGACAAATAGTACTAGAAGTGTTCTTTTTTTTCCTCTTTTTTAAAAGATTTTATCTATTTATTTGTCAGAGAGAGAGAGCACAAGCAGTCAGAGTGGCAGACAGAGGCAGAGAGAGAAGCAGGCTCCCCGCTCAGCCAGGAGCCCTATGAGGGTCTCCATCCCAGGACCCTGGGATCCTGACCGGAGCCAAAGGCAGCCGCTTAACTGACTGAGCCACCTAGGCATCCCTAAAAGTGTTGTTCTGATAATACTTTGGTGATGTTTTAGTTTATCTAGGTTATTTAAAAGTTCATGTTCACATACAATTTTTAAAAGGAGCCTTTAAGTATAGGAAGGGAATTTGTTTAAACATCCTGTTGAGGAATCTGATCATATTCTAGTTTGTCTTTTTGCTGAATCCAGATTTTTTCATGTGTCACGATACTGAGATATGCCATTTAATTTTCTGCACATCACTGCAATATAAGACTTGTATTAAACCGGAAGAAACAAGTGACTCAAGTAATTTTTTCTTGTTAAAGTAATTCATTTAAAGTGTTATATGGTTTCCATCTAATGACTTGTAACTAGAACATTGTTGTCACTTATTTTAGCAATTTGAATTTGTACAGATGTCAAAAGAAGGTATAGTTCTTGAAAATACTTAAATTACTGTAAAAAATGAGATTATGCATATATTTAAAGCATTGTTCTAGTTAAAGCTTAATGCATTATAAATTTAGGAGTTTAAAATTAAAACGTGTTTTAAAGAAAAAATTAAGCATTTGAAATTGCTCTTTGACATTGTGATATTATGAATAAATCTCATTCAAACAAAGTTTTAGCTTATTGAGTTAGATATTTTAAGTTTAAATAGCTGAACTTTTATAGTTATTAGTATTAGTGAGATATTCTATTTATACATCTTGTTAACATATTTTAGCATCTTTATATTTTCAAGACTGATAAGAATGCTGTTTCCTTGGGAGAAATTCAGAGAAATTTTGTTACAGCTTCCACATTTAACATTCTTCCTTTGGCTTTGAAGTACTTTAAAATTCATGAGATTTCCATTGATTTTATTAGCAACTTCTAGAAAACCACTTTTTGAAAAACCACTTTTCAAACAATCGATTGTGATAAGTGAATCATTGGTAATGAGTATACTGTTAAGTAAAAGTGGTAACAGGGTAGGGGAATAATACACTCAAGGTTTTCTAAATGAATCCTTGCTGCCTAATGACTTATTTATATCTAATGGCATGTAATTTGCTTATAAGGAATAGTAATTTATTCCTTAGAAGGTAATGATATTTAAAAAAATTGGCAAAAATGCTTCATAAGAAGTCAAATTTGAATTTTCAAGAAACCCTAATTTTCAGTTGTGCTAATTTAACTTTTTCTAGGTACTTTATAGGTATTTCACTGTTGTAAATGTACTTCAGATGCTTCTTTGGAAGTTGATAAGAACACGGCATACTTAATGTAAATTTTTTATTAATCATTATTTAATTAGCCATTTTGTGAATTATCCAGACCATTTTACATCTATTAAGATTTTCATTTATTTCCACAATTTTATCAAAAAATTAAAAGGAATCAAAGACAATAGAAATAGAAGCCAAAATTTCTATCCTTCTATTACTACTACTTGTTACTTAGAAGTCTGTTTATTAAGTAAGTTTATTTAGAAATTGAAATGTTTTTGAATCTGTTATTTTTTACTTTAACATTGCTGAATGGCTATATAATAGTTACTTCATCTGTGAGAAAAATATAATTAGCAAGGTGTTGAAATGAAGAAATGTGTGGAAAAAAGTTAAAGTGAGCTCTCTGATAAGGAAGATAGGTGGGAGTTCAGTTCTTGGGGCTATCCCCTTCCAGACCAGGTCAATGGCTTGACATTATTCTCTTAAAAACTTATTTTGCTTGCATGGTGTAAGTTGGTGGTCTTGGTCTTTTTAATTAAGAATCCATGATAAAATTAGATTTCTTGTTGATCATCTTATGCTGCAGGTCTGAGGATTCATTGGTAAAAGAACACTAACCTGTCCTCTCACCCCCAGGGTGTGAACACTGAAAAGGATTAAGGCCCACTGTAGGGAAGCTAGCACTGAAGCCTGCACTGCCCTTTCCCCTGTTCTTTTCAGTTAAATAGAAGATTTTTAGTTCCCATGACTATCAGTCTGGTGCTTTTCACAAGCACCAAATTCTTTTAAGAAAATTAAGATGACTTATTTTTAGAAATCCACTGGCCTGGAATACTGAAAGATGATTTTTTTGGTATTTTGTGTTGACAGGTCCTGTACATACTAATTTTTTTCTGGTACATATTAGTTTAATTTGTATTGAATTTGATGATTGATACAAACTTTTAAAAATCAAGAACAGATTTTTATATGGTTAGGTTTGCTTGACTAGTAGTAATTAATAGAGTTTGACAGTGTTGAATCTTACATTTCTTTAGAAATAGCTATCTAACAACCCTGTGGACCTAAACTCTTAACTTTTATTTGTAGATGACTGCAATTATAAGGTGCTTTCTTTTCATGTTGAAAGGCTTTTAAATAGCTTTTATAAATGCTGAGGTATCATATATTTTTTTCAGTATTTGCTAAATTGGAATTATATTTAAACTTGAAAATATATTTTGTGTTTTTTTTAGCTAAAATAATTGCACAGTATTAAACATTCTTGGTAGTTAAAGCTTTTTTTTTTCCATTTAATTTGAGCTTTTGTTGTTACTAACAAATAATTTGTGGCACAGTCTCTCCCTCTCTCTTTCTTTCTTTCTCTTTCTTTCTTTCTCTTTCCTTTTTTAAATGACTGCTAGAATCTATATACTTGTCACCTTAGTGTCCTAGAAATGTTCCACTTAGATCAAGGGTTCCTTTCTGGTTTTGTATGTTCTCACCTGCTCCTCACTGTAAATCATTGAGATGTCAAGTGCAATGATTAATTAAGCTGCACGTGCAAGTGCTTTTTTTTCACCTGTCAAGCAGGAAAGAAGTCTTATCGCAAGATTAGATGCTGCTAATTCAGAACTTTTTCACCAGACTGTCAAGTATGTAGAAATATTTTATATTTGGATGCTTATTCAGAATATTGCATATCAGGGTTTGTTTTGTTTTGAGTTCTTAGATATTGTAAGATACAATTATTGTACCAAACCCTATCATTAAACTCCTAATTAGAAGCAAAGAGTAAATTCAGAATTCCTACATAAATATTTTGGAATTTTAGGTTTGTTCTTTGTAATTACCTTTTATCCAAAAACTGCTAGTTGACTTAAGTTATTTAAAGTAACTATTTTCAAGTATCTAAATTGATTTTGAATGTATCATGTATACCATGAGATCCATTCCTTATGAGATCCATTGTTACTATAATATAGCATAGATTTACATTTGTGATGAAATATGATGACGGTAACTACACTTTTTTCTTTGAGTAATGAATATTTACTGAATGTAATGTTAAGCTTTTACTTTTTTACATTGATATAAAACCTTGGACTTGGATGGCTTTTTCTCCCCATCCTAGTTACTTCATTCTCCACCCTCCTTTTTTAAACATCAGTAAAAGTAAAACCTCAAATTGTATAGTAATCTTAATCTATTATTAAAAAGTCCTAGAAAGGAAGATTACAAGGTAGATTCAGGTTTTGAATCGGTTTTGCCATTGGTTTAGCAGCGGGTGGGCAGGCAGATGCCTGCTCAGAGTAGAACCTATTGCCATTTTTCACCATTGATAGAGTAGCCTTTCAGAGTCAATGAGCTCTGTCAATGTGAGCTTGTCAAGGCTACAACTTCATAGACCTGAGAGGCGGTTTGAGAGGTCAGCCCTTTTCAGGTTCGCTGTGATGCAAATGAACTTTAATGCTTAAACAACTATTGGAATTTTTATGTCTGCTCCTTGTTCTTTTTTCTTCACAAAGTCATTGACGAGACATTCAGTGCTTTTTAAATTGGAAGTTGCATTGTGCTAAAGACCTAGTACAGATTTACGGAGGGCTGAAAGCAGTTAGATCATGTTCTTTTCATGGTGCGATTAGAATCAAATCGATTTCCCTACAGCCTTCAGCATTCAGATGGCAATTTTAACAAAGCTTGGGGGCTAGACAAGGGACAAAACGACTGAACTGAATGTTAATTACACTCTGCAGCCTTATTTTCTTTTGATTTGGGGCTGACTGGCAACTAAATTAACAAAAAGTGTGACCATAACTGCTGCCCTATTTTCATTTAAAAGGAGAGCTGCCTCTAAAAGGCTATCTTTACAAAGAAACAAGTGAGGTCTGCTGATCATTGTTAACAAGGGCACTTTTTTTCCCTTAAAATTCTTGCCAAAAAAAAATCTGTTCAAAAAAAGTAATGTAATAAATTAGTCACTGGCGTGTTATTGCTCAGAGTTAGATGATTTTCTGATTTTTATGACATAAGCTTGGAAAATGGTAATAGTGGGTGATTCATTGGTAGTTATGAATTATAATTGGCACCTATGTGACTAGTGTGTCTTTTGTATGTACAACATGCTACATAGGTAATATGGTAGCTTAGATGACAGTAGATACTTTAAAGAAATATTAACCATTTGTTATATAACATTAAGCTATTCAAAACTAGCTTGATCCTAACAATTTTTCACCTCTCTCATTCTTGCTTGACATGCAGATTTTCATATCTGACTATTAGTACTCATTTAGTTGTGCACGTTAATAGCGCTAGATGCTTTTTTCCTTCCCTTGCAAGGAAGCTGCAGCTGCACCAAGTTGCAGTTGATTCTTGTGGCAACACTGTCCCTTTTGCACCTGCAGCTGTGTCAGTCTCATCCTAACACCTGGCATCATGAATTATCCTCTCCTTTATTCATACTTCCAGGCAAGACACATTTCATGCTGCATAGTAGATATTGCAGAAATCAAGTGAACTTAAATTTCTCAGTTGATTGATTTAACAGTAGTATTGACTTAAGCGTTTGATTTTAGTATCATTTTTGTGGTTTATATACAATATTTTGCCTCTGAAAATCTTTATCTGTGGAATAACAAACAGGCTTTTAAATTTGGGTATTGAGTATGATGTGAAAATTTGTTTTGATAGCTAATGGATTTTTAAAAAATGTATTAATGTTTAATTATTTTCTTTTTGATTTTACCCTGAAGTCATTTGTATTTTGTTAACTAATAATTAAATAACTTGTTTTAAAATATGAATGAAGGAACTTTTATCACTAAGTACTGCAGAAATATTTTTGAAAGATATGGGGATTAAAATCTATCTCATTTGGTAGATGATGTTAATTTTTTATTCTTACTTTTTTTTTGACATTAGCTTTTTAAGAGACTTTGATAGTTTCATATCAGAGGCTAGTAAGTTTGAAACAGTTAAAAAAAGATACAGTGCTGAAGAATAAAACCATATCTTTATTATAATAGGAGTACTATTTCTGTTCAGGGTATTATTTAGTACAAAAATGTTGAAAGTGTTATAGACCACCATGTACTCACTCAGTCACTGTCTTCTACCTCTCTCCTTTTCACACAAAAAACAGCTGCAAAACAAAGTTTTTCTAAAACCAGTCAAGAGTAAACTTTTTTCTCATTTGTCTTCCAGACACGAAGATCGATTGAGAAGTTATTAGAATGGGAAAACAATAGGTTATACCACAAGGTGAGTACCACAGGGAGCAGCTTCGTACTGTTGGGGTCTGAATTGCACAGTATGGAAACAGATGCTTTTGTTGAACTAAAAATATGAAAGGTGGACAAATGGGTTAGTCTGTGTGCTGCAATAAAATAGAGCTCATTTTTCTTCTTTTACTCTCCTACTTGTCTAGCTGTGCTTGCACTGGAGACTGAGCAAAAGGAAATGTGAAACGAATAACATGATGGAATATGTAAGTTAAAGGGCTGTTTTGTGAGTTTCTCTATTAAATGATCATTTATTTTGCTTCTGATCTTATTCTTTCCATGATTATTAATCAGCAAAGGTGTCAGGAGCTTAATCTCCTGAGCGCAGGGATTTTCTACGGTTCACAGATGCATGGTTTCATGTGCAAGACTGATTTATAAAGTTATGAATGACTTGAAAACAAGGCTTCACTGTGTTCTGAAAAATAATAAATTAATTGCCAAGATAAAATAGCCTGAACATGTGTTGATGGAGTGTGAAATTTTAGATGCTGTATAAAGAATAACCACAACTTTGGTTACGCAGCAAGTCAGATATGGCTTTTTTATATAATGCTAATCAAGTTTCCAAGTATGGAAGAAAACCTTTCAGCCAAGCCGTTGGAGCTTAAGAAACCTTTAGCCTTTATAGATTTTAACTGCCCATACCTCAGTGGCCTTTAAAGAATCTTTCAAAATGTTATTAGAAGATTGTTTTGTAAAAATTATCTTTAAAGCAGGAGATGAGATGTTGCTCATTCTGTATTCTTTAAAAGATCTAATTGGCACATGTATACAATGAATTTTAGAGTTTATTCTGTAAATATTCATTTGCTCGAACAATTTTTCTCCTTTTGAAAAGTTCAGAATACTGTAGAATATCATGAATTTGTGTTTAATCTCCTCTGAATTGGGTGTTTTATTTTAAATATGGAAAGGTTATTTTATTAAAAGAAAAAGGTCTGTGGACGAGTTATTTGTTGAAAATGAAAGTCATAGTCTTTGTGAAGTAACCAGGCCCACTTCTGGCAGATTTTGTCTATTCTCTGAAACAATATAGCCATCATAGATAGTATATGTATGTGTGTGCATGTGTGAGAGCATGTGTGACCAAGACATTGATTAAAACAGTGCTTAAATAGTTGGAAATTATCATAAAATCATTTTTCTCTGTAGCATTTTCCCTTTCATTATCATACAGTCAAATCCCATTTCTAGCCTTGAACATAAAAGACATCTTAAAAATGTCTTTTTTCATAGAACAGTTCTATTCAGTGAATCAAAGAATGTAGATTTTATCATTATCTATTATATCAAACATGTTAATTTATGATGATGAGAAAGACACTTGATACTTTTTTTATTAAAAAGCATATTCAAAGAACTTGTTTTGAGATTGACCTATGAAAATGCTAGTCTTGTGCTTTCATCATAGATGGTAAAAGTTTATATATTTTGGGGGGAGGGATGATTTAAAAGGATTTTGGGAAAAGATACTTGCTATATTTATGAACCAAAATACTAATACATTTCTAAATTTATTTGGTAAGGAAAACATGAAAGTTGTTTCCAATGCTATTATTTCCAGATAGAACTATAAGAACGTTATTCATTCGTAAAATGCACTCAAATATTGATGTTTATTTTTATGACATTCTTTTATTAACTAAAAATAAAATAATTTAACCATCCAAAACATCCTGAATTATGTACTTTGTTTGTAAAATAGTTTAATTTATCATGAACTTTTAGATACATACTTTTCCTAAAGCCATATTATTTCATATATCATTATGGGAGATATCCAGAAGAGTTGTCAAAAGGAAAAATATAGGGGCGCCTGACTGGCTCAGTCCATGGAGCATGTGACTATTGATCTTGGGGTTGTGGGTTCAGAGCCCCACTTTGGGTATAAAGATTACTTTAAAATACAAAATTTTTTTTTAAGGAAAAATATATAAAAATCACTACAAAATGTATTTTTTCTAAATTTTCTCAGAGTATATATATTTGTGATAGTTGCATGGGAGAATAACATCATTTCAAAAACTCCCTAAGAAATAATTTTCAAAAGTTAAGATAGCAAAATAGTAGGAGGAAGAGTGCTCCATTTTTCTAATGAATTGGGGCCCTTTTCACCATGCTTCTCTTTTACCTCATCTTTTCATTAACTTAGAGAAATTTCATTTTTAGTTAAAGTAAAATGATCCTCCTGATTATATTTTGAATATTGGGGACAATCTAGAAAAAATACCAACTTGATACCAACTTTTCTTTTCTTCAGCTACAATAAAATAGTGATAAAAAAGAAATAAGACAAGTGGCCAGTTTCTATGTGTGACTTCTGAAGGAAAAGAAGTTGTAGGATATATTCTTTAAAAACTAATGATAATTCAAATATAGTCAAAGGTAGCCTTTATTTTGCATTAGGTAGTAAACGTGGTAAAATGTAATGCCTACACCTAAGACCTAAAATTTATAAAAACTATCTAATGAGGACATGTTTGAAATATAGAAGTGTTTATTGATTGTTGACTCATGAATAGTTTAAACATCAAATCAGGTGGTTTAATCATCAGATTTTAGAGCTGCAATGAATTTTATCATCTAGTCGAATCCCTGTATTTATTATATGAAGTAACTGATAAACAGAGGAATCCAGCTCAAATAAAAAACTGTAGGAAGCTAGGGAACATTTTGTCAGCAAATACCAGGTGAAAAGAGTGGCAAAGGGTGCTGCCCAAGACTTAGTACAGGATAATAACTAAAATAGGAGAGAAATATTTTTTAGCTGTGTGTAGAAGAGCTTTCTTTATTGAGGCAGATCAAAAGTCAGGAGAATTGAAGACTGAAAATGAAAGTTTCTGGCCCTTTTGCCTAAATGTAGAAAAGTGTCCAAACCTGGAGGTTATATCAGGACAAGTTTCTGAAAGAAAATGAGGAGTTCGCCAAAGTTGGAAGCTTTTCAAATATTTTGTTTAGCATCAATTTCATACAGAGCCTGGAACAAGGGAAAGAATTGATTGTCGTTTAAGGCAACTCAGGTTTGGAATAAAAATTAGCTCCGGTCAACTTATGTTTTTCTGTGTTAATGTGTTTTGATTTTATTGGTTTTCCTTTAGTTTCATAGTAAAAGGTCCTTTGGAACAAATTTAATCTTTAATATTGCTGACTTAAGAAGAAAAGGGCTTTTAAAAAAATTAAAGAGATAAAGAACGCTTTATCAAGAGATTACGTATCATCGTAGGGTAAAGTGAGAGCAGATCTAGAACCTAAAGACCTATGTAACTGGGTGAGATAAAAAGGAGGAAGGAAGAAGAAATAAACATTGTGTTGATTGTAACCACGTAGTACAGCAGAAAGGGCAAGGCTTTGGAGTTAAGGTAGTCCTTTGTTCAAATATTGACTCCACAATGCATGGTGTTATACTTACTTGGATCATCAGTGTCTTCATCTGTAAGATGAGAGTGATAATACTTGCCTCATGGAGAAGTTGTTAGGGTTAAATAGATCCACAGTGTATGAGACACTTGGTATGTAGTCATTTCTCAAGAAATGATAGCTCTGGTTCCCTTCCTCATTCATCCCTGCATGCATTCTCCTGCAGGGCCATTGTCAAAATTGCTTTAAGTGATGGAATAGAGCTGACATTTTTTTAAGATAAAAATTTATTTAAATCTTTTTAAAACTTTTTTTTTCTCCTTCTACAGGTCATCCTCATAGAATTTTTACCAAAGACACCGATTTTTCGACCAGATTAGCATTTACTTTATTTATAGAGACTTTCCAAGTATGTTGTCTTTCCAATGGTGCCTTGCTTGGTGCTCTCCTGGTGGTGACATAACATTGGTTCTACAGAATCGTGTGGTGTTTTTTTCTGTTTTTGTTTTTTTAAATAACCGCATGTTCTAAGTGTGCATTTTTGTCAAACTTTGCAAGTTATTTCATACAGATGTTTAATACTTAAGTTATTGTGCTCTTTTCTGTTATGTATTCTGATTTTCAAGGATTACTTTTTTGTATTATCGAAAAAATACATTTGAAATTAGCATAAAAAGTGGCCAGCCTTTTTTATTTTATCACCAAGGTACACACAGTCCTTTATTTATTAACTACATAATATAGAAGAACACTTTTGTAAGGCTCTCTTATCTATTCTAGCAAGCACACTCTTTGTATTATTTTTCTTCCTTTTAAAATTTAAAATAGTTATTATTTTAAACAGTAAGTTTTCTTTAATAGCTTTTTGGAACCTAATGTATCCTTTCCCATACAATTCCTAATGCTCTGTTTACAGCAGAAATATCTGTAACATTATGAAGACCTATCAAATTTTTGAAAGTATTTCTGTCTTCAGAGGTAGTAAGGCAGGATTAAATTATTTTTATTAGAATAGACAAATAACGAGTGGTATGCATGCACCTAATGGTTACTAGAGCTCAGGATCACAAAATATAGTAGCATTACGATCTGTGTATATTTTTGATCAAGATGATAATGGCCTTACTTACTTGCGTTATTTTTTATTTATCAAATCTTATATAGAAAAGTATGGAAATACTCCTTTTAAAAATTCCTAAGGAAAATATTTCTCCCAACCTAACGTAATTGCAGAATGGATATATGTTTCTGGAAGGTTTTTGAAAGAAAGCAAAAGTTCTTGAGTTAAAAGTAAGCTGGTATTTAATACCCCATTGATATTTAGAACAGATTATTACTAAGAAATGGAGGAGATATCTAGTACTGTTTTTATCTACTAGTTTGTTTTCAGTCCAGTTATGTATACTTTTTTGATTGAGAACGTGACATATAAGTTTGAATCAGATTAGCTTGTTTCTTTTAAAGATGTACAAACATACATATTTTTTTTCCTTCTTTTTGTTGTACATATCTCCATGCATTTTAAAACTTTCTAAAATTCTGAATGGCCTATGTGTAAATTTTTGTTTTTATAGACATGAAATTATACAAGTTTTTAATGTGTGTCAAGAACTTGTTCCATACAACTGTGGTATCTAGCAATAATGTGAATAACTTTTGAAATTATATAAACTATGCTTACTAATTTGTATTGAGAATTGGTACCACTATACAATATCTTTTCTCCTTGTATTAAATCTTTTAAATACCAGTTTCATTAATTTATATACCTGTATTTTTTAAAAGTATTACTCTGTACTTCTCCAAAGTACTGTAATTCTACATCAGTTTGAATAGTTGAATTCTAGTATCTTAAATCCTATATCCTATACTGGACATTAGGAGCTATCTTAAAAGCTAGGGTGTTGTCGTCTGTCCCCCTCCCTCCCCCCCCCCGCCCGAGAATTGTTTGTTTTCCATTGCTCCCAGAACACTTAACAACTTGAATTTATAAACCACTTTTCCTCTGAAGAGCTCAAAGAGCAGATAATTCAAACACTTCTCGCTTTATTGACCTTGTGTCCAGGGTGTGTCCTACCACCTTAAAGCAGTGGAACTAAAAGGTAATGGTATTACAAAAACTAGTATTCCTGTATGATTTCAGTGGGAAAAATTCTTGTCTGGAGAAGGCTAAATCTGCCTCAGGATTCAGAAAGATCATAAAAATAATAACTGTGTAGACTGCAACACAGTGTTCTATATCTAAACTTCTGTACATTTGTAGAGTACCGTATTGATCAGCTTTGTAGGAAGAACTGTACCTATTTAGACAAATTTTTTTTTCTCCTGTTAATAGTCTTCTGGAAATTTTAATTTAAAAATTATTCCCATAAGAATATTTTAACATAATTTTCACAGTTGATAGTATTTAAGTATAGGAGTCCTTTTAAAGCTTTTCTGATTTTGAGAGGTATGTCAGTTGCTTTAAGTTTCCTTAGAAATGTGCACTCTTATATTTCTAATGTGTATATAGAAAAGAACCGTGAATGCTTAATATGTGACATTACCATTAGCCAGTTATTCCTTGAGCACTTAGATTTCCATGTTTGGGCTTTTATTAGTAGCCCCCAGAAAGCCCTCTGGCTTATCCTTTCTTGATTCATGAATCTAAGTGCCCATGTTACTGGAAATTAGAAATGTCAGAGATGCCTATGTTGTGTGAACACTAGGAAACATTTCCAAAGGAAAATTTAAAATAATTGTTCTTCAGTTCCTATTTTTTTACTTTAAATTTGTGAGACATCAACCATAGGTACTTAGAAAACTGGCCAAGAAAAGATAGTATTGGCAGAAAATCTAGCATATAGATTTTACATAGGCTAAGTGAATAACTTATGATCTTTGTTTATATATTACGGGCATTTTACAGGTTGTCCATCATTCTTGGGTAGAAACATTTACTTTTCAAAGCTTATTATATTTTAATACACTATTGTTATATATCTGAGTTAAAATATATGTATACTCTAGAACCTAAAGACTAAGTAAAACTCAAGTGACACATTTAACTTCTAAGGCAGATACTGGCCTGCTCACAAGGGCTCACCTTACCTATATAAAATGGCCCTCAGATGCTTTATTAAGACTCTTTAATGACTAGGTTCCATTCATTTGAAATATAAACATGTAATTTTGGCCTAAAGTCAAGAAGTGTTCAAACCTTTAATAGTAAGCAATAATTTCCTTTTCGTACTAGAAAAACTACTTTTATAATTGAGTAATTTTAAATCAGGAAGAATTACAATTTTATCCATGGCTGTGTTTTCAGTATTATTTGTAGATCACCTCCATTTGCATTTTTTTATTAGTAGACACAGGCAAATTGTATAAAACTTTGACAACATTCCGTATCAGTCTTGGGTTATAAAAGAATGATAGTAACATGTACAGCTGGATCCACAGTTGCATGCGTTCAAACTACGGTAGTCTTACATGACATTATGTACATAGACTGTTTTAACTCTTACGGTATTCTGCTTCACAATTATAACGTTTAGCTGCATGCCTGATTTTCACTGTAAATATTTGCTTTGGCTCAAGTATTAGTCAGTAGTACTAACTCAGAAGTACAGTCTGTTTAAAATCTGTTCAATCTTTGACTGACTTCCAACATCTAGTCCTGGACTCTCTTTCCTTCCCTTATCCTACTGAAGCAGTGTGGGTCCTTTTGCTGCCCTCCTGATGTGCAGAGTCTTCATCCAGATGTGGACATAGTTCACCATTTCCTTTTGTTTTCCTTCCCCAGAGCTCCCAGTACAAACGGTTAATTCTTTTGTATTCTTAGCTAGGTGTTTAGAAGGCCAATTAAAGTGAGTTAGCCACGTTAAGTGATCAATGGGTGACACTCTCAATTTTGCTAAGGTGGTACTCCAATTTGCCATTGGAGCAGCGGTACAATTGGTATTTTCCTTTTCAACAGACCTTGTTGGTCCAGACTTAGCAGGGAAAGAATAGTAGGATGCTTGCACGTGGGGCTTCTCAAACCACCATTTCTGATGAAAACTGATTTACATCTAGTGTGATGGCAGAAAGAATAAATTCAGGCACCTGGCTGGCTCAGTTGGTTGGGCGACTGCCTTCGGCTCAGGTCATGATCCCGGAGTCCTGGGATCGAGTCCCACATTGAGTCCCACATGGGGCTCCCAGCTCTGTGGGGAGTCTGCTTCTCCCTCTGACCTTCTCCCCTCTCATGCTGTCTCTGGCTCACTCTTTCTGAAATAGATAAAGAAAATCTTTAAAAAAAAAAAGAAAGAATAAATTCAAGGCCAATCCTAAACCAAACTATTAATTATCTCATCATAGTTGTGTAGTTGTGTTAAATATAAGTTTAGATATAATAGCCAACTTTATGTTATTTTTAGGAACATGCCTTTTATGTAAGTTGAGGTGTGAAGGTAATTTGTCTTTAAAACTTGAGTTATTATCTTGTTCTGTACTTTTACAGAGATTTTTAGGTAGTAATGTAAGAGCAGTCTAAGTATTGTTTAAATTATTAGTCTTAATTCTGTGTATTAGGGAGCAATATTCCCCTTTCTCCCACAGCGGAAAATTGAAACAACAGAGGTTGTTTGTAGCCTTAATAGACAATACTGAAAATAGAAATTCAGAATGCTAATCATGATTTTGAAGTTCTTTCTCCTGTTCTGCAAAATCATCAAGTTACATGGCTTCTTTGCATTTATCTTTTTTCCACAAAAGGAAGATACTATGACTACCTCATATTTTTAAATCATTTTTTGCTGTTACTTACTAAGTCCTATATAAAAGTAGAAATGAATAAGTAGCTTTTTTGACTTATTTACAGAGTCAGCAGAAACCTGAGTTACTATTAAATTTTACATTTAAAATTAAAGAGAGTACTCCCTATATATTTATAGTAATGACTTGCATGTTTAAAAATCACATAGACATTAAATATAATACTTGAGAAGAATTTCTTTCTAATAAGACTCTTTAAGATATAGTTACCTTTCATATACTTAAGCAAAATCATGCCCCCCCCTTTAAATAACATCTCTACTTCATAAACATGGTGCTCTGAATTTAAGAGTTGACTACTTTTTTCTCTTTATGAAAGATAGTGTATCGCTTTCTCAGCTTTATCTCAGAAATATTTCAATGAACTGACCATACCAGGCATTCTTAATTTTGGCAGATAGGACACAATTGTATGTATTTATTTTTAAAGAAAGTCATCCAGCCTTTAAGAGAATCCAAGTAACGGATCAATCTTTTGGCTTCTCTATTGGACCATATGTAACCATATGTAATACATTCTCAAACTGCAGATTTCCTGTTATCTCTCCTGCTGGTTCATTATTAGTTCTTTCTTGACATAAGTACTATATAGATTTAAAATATTCTAGAAGGAACAAACAAGCATCTTCTTCCCTGAAGAAACCTTTTGCACTAATAAAAGACCACCTCCTTTCTCTTCTAGTAGCAGCTTATTTAATTAGTTAATTACAATAATCTCATTGCATTGCTATAAAGTCTTCTTCGTCAACAGGAGTTCACTTTAACTGAAGTTATCAAACCTCTTTTAAAGTCTCTATTTCTTTTTACATTTGTTGGAGCAAATGAATGACATTTTGTCCTCTTAGAAGAGTTAAGCATTGTGAAGCTGGCAGTGGAAGCAAGGTAGACATGATTGGAAAGCAGTATGCTGAAATCTGGCTGAGAGAAATAACTACGTTGTTATCTTACACTTTGGTTTACAAGGGGCAAAATTATGCAATGGTGGGGAATTGCACAGAGCTTTATGCTTCCTTTTATATATTCTTTATGTATTACAATGGAACTTATTTTTTTTTAAGAAAAAATACTGTTCTAGATAGTTTTCTTCTGCTATCATGTCTTTTGAGAAGATAACGGGAGGCTACCTTGAATAAAGTATTCTTTTATTTATCTTTTATAATGTAAGTGTGAAAATTTTTTAAACACTAAAGGATTTTAAGAATTTATTCCTATATCCTTAATAAGCATGGCATAGTTTACAAATAAAATAATCAGAAACTTAGGGTGGGTGAGCAATTATGCAGACCCAAGATCAGGGGTCTGTTATGTTTTCAGGTAATTCTAGTTACATTCAGGTAAGTCTAGTAACACTTTTAAAAATGAAAATAACTTTGGTAAAATATACAGTTCAATTTTAAGGGTATATGTCATATTTTTCTTTAATTATTAGGAAATTAACACCATTGTCAAACATCTGTGTTAGAACAAGATTTTGGGGGTTAGATAAGAACTTGTTGGCCTTCGTAATTGTGAAGAAATATGTAGATGGGTTATGTTTAAGATGGTTTGGCTTCTTGTCCCATGTTTGTTGCAGTATGTTTAGTCTTATAAAATCAAGTCTTAATTGACAGGGTTTTTCCTAGTAAACAAATGGATTTCTAATTTGAACTAGGAGACTTTTTTTTTACTTTGCTTGCTGGATTTGGCTAGTTGAATTTTTGTTTTTAAGTGAGTTGGTTGTAATGCGTGACTTCAATACATGATTCTGTGCTTGAACCTAAAATGTGGACTGATTTACAGCATTTGGCCTTTAAAGACTGTACTATATTAAATAAAATTTGAAGCCAATTTAGTTGAAGTTGGAAAAGAGAGCCTACTTAGAGATCAAATCACTTCCAAAAAAATTGGCCAAACTAATGATATCTGTTGAAAGGACCATATGAATGAATGCACACACAAATAAATACTTCTTCTGTGGATAGGATCCGTACAAATATCTGGGAATAAAATAATTGACATCATGAATATAAGTTTAGGAACCATGCATAATAAACTTCTGTATTTGTGTATTCATAAACTTGCACATAGTTAGAAAAAATAGAAAAAAGGTACAACTTATCTTTTATTTAAGTTGTCCCTAAGTTTTAAAAGCCAATACAGCTTTGAAAATAGGGTTCTCAATTATCTTATTTAGGTTTAGCATCGGTTTTTAAGCTTTCAGGGGGAGGCAGAAATAATTCTAATCACTACTCCTGTAAATACACATATCTAGCAGTATTTAAAGTTTATCTGTTGTATTGTTTCAAATAACTATTTGTCATACATACTTTTTCATTTTACTTGATTGACCCAGATTCTAGTGCAAACCTTTTAAGAACTAATTCCACATATATGGAAAAAATACATGTATGTACAACACACACATGCACATACACTTCATTCTAAGATAAATTGTAACTGAGTTTCTTATAGGCAGTAAAGATGCTTTCATCCCCCTCACCTGGATTGCTTTAGTTAAAATACAAAAGGACAATTCTATTTGAAACATTTAAAAATGAAGAGGGAAATTTGTGTTTGCGCATTGTTTCCTCAAATCATCTCAATATTGTAGTTTTAAAAGAATTGGTTCCTTATTTTCTGAATTCCTGTTCTTTCATTCACTTCTTTTTTTCATTCTGACGAGAAAAATATGAGAGTTCTCAGAAGTGTATTCAGTTTCCTTTTTCACAAATGGAGACCTAAGCAAAAATGCCATTACCGCTGGCAGGCATTACTATCTTAGAACCCAGCACAGAAAGCCTAAAAAGATAGCCCAACCTTTTGTACCTACAGTCTTAGATATTGTTAGATAGCCATTCAATTTTCTTTGCATTGTGTGTGAGATGAATATTTCTTGAGACTTTTTTGTTTGCTTTACTAAAGAAATCAAGGAAGAAAAAAAAAAACCTCAAAAAACAAAACAAACAAAAAACACCCTGTAACTCATGTGAAGCATGCAGGGTGTTGTAATTTCAGTTTGCAAAGTGGTGTGATACAATGTTGCTGAGCCAAAAGCACACGATAGATTTAATGTAGCCAATTGTGTACTTTTGAAAAAAAGAGTAACTGTTCCCTGTGAGTTAATTTTGGATTTTTTCAAAATCTCTCTTTTAGGCTTTGTGCTGGATTCTTCCAGACAAATGCGTATTCCATGTGGGCCACTGTTCTGCTAAATGCTCTCAGTTCTCCTTTTGCAATCAAGATTATGTTGCTAAGGAGATTTTGCTTTTATTGGTGCCATTGATTTGTGTTAATACGTTTTGAATACCTCTCCGTATTCTTCCGCAGACAAGGCCAAAAGAAAAACTTCCCCGAGTTTCCCAATTTACATTACAAATGGAGCGGTGGTGTAATGAAGCCGATATAAAGTGGGCAGTTGAAAGGAAACTAAAGAAGGGCACTCAAGTGAGAAATGAAGAAATGTGCCGAGTGTAGTCTGTGGGCTGCCTTCGGTCCAGCTGCAGGAACTGGCTGTGGCCAGAGGTAGAGTGAGTGAGCACCTCCCTCTGCAAAGACCACCCACTTTTTGGAGCCCGGGCTGCACACCATGGATTACCTCATTGACTAATATAGGGCCCTTAAAAAAGTGAAAAACACTTTCTCAAGTGGCAAAGACATGGTTCTCTCTTACCCCCGAATCTCTTTTTGAATTCTTCCTAGCGCTTGAATTCTTCCTAGTGCTGTACTTTCTATACCTTACGACCTTACTTTGTCACGTTGTCCCTTAAAGGAAGACCTATGGATGAACCCGGTCTTTGGTTGTGAGGATTAGCATACTGTATGTCACTGGGTGCCAAGGATGTTAACTAGAGTGTCAAATTGAAGCTTTTAGTTATATGCTCCTTACTTGGTATCCCATTCTAGACTTCAAAGGCTCTCTTTACTACAAAATGCAAATATTCTGTCTGAGTGGAAGTAGACGCGTCTTGAACCAGCCAAGTGATTTGCTTAGGTGGCAGTACCTTGAAGGTGCTAAGGAATACCTTTGTGGCACAAGCATTACATACGCTTTCAGTGGTTTACACTATTCTGACAGGCTGCTATGGATGCATATGGCTTTGCTCTGTTTTGTTTTTTAATCAGCACAAATACTGCACTGATATAACTTGAAGAAATTTTAGACATTCTAAATTAGGAAAGTCAAAAATAATATGGAAACTATGAAGAAAAATGGCTCTGTAAGTCTGAGCAGATTTAAAATTGATCACAAGAGAAGTATCTCAAGTGTTAAAAGGACAAGCCTGCATTATTTGGAGACAAGGAATGACTGTTTCTGTCAAAACAGTTAATTACATTAGTAAAACTCTAATAGTTCTTTAATGTTGAATGATCTGGGCAAGAAGCATAAATTCCAAAGGCATTCTGCTACCAGTGGGAAATATGAAATTTAAATAAAGAACATCTGAAAAGGAAGTCCTTAATTCCTGTATTTATAGTACCTTTTCATTAGATGGTTTTCCCAAAAGATGCTTGTCAACTGCTGTGCTTCATAGATAAAATCTCAATTTCCAGACTAAATCTGGTAAGAATTTTTGTCTCACATTCCAAAATCTTGGTATACTCATATTTCTGGGTGTGGTTTTTTTTTTCCCTGTAATATTTTTAAAGCTTTTAAAATTAATTACCTATAGCATAAAGACTAAAGTTGAAAAGTATAGGGATGAATTTATATCTTCAGCCTGGCATATCTGTTTTTGTCAGTAGTTTCTATATTAATGCTACCATTCTGGCATGCCATAATACTAAAATTGAGAATTTATAAGAATGAGGAAAATAGGCAAGAATTAATTATAGGTGAAAGGTAGTGAGGTGAGAAACATAATATTTTTGTATTACATACTGAGATCTTTTCTTTTTTCCTCCCAAATTGGTATTAAACCTTTGAAAGTGACTTTACTTTATAAACTTTAGGATTCATATACTTGGACACCTGACCTGAAGAGGTAGGCAAACCTGTTTTGTTCATGTAGGCAAAAAATAAGTAGTATAGCTTTACTTTGAGCATCCAACATATACCAAAAACTTTTGTGAAACTATTTTCCATATATAGGTAAAATTTACGAGAAGTATTCTAAGATTTATAAACTGACAAGCCAGCTCTTCATAGTTAGTCTTCTGTATGTAATATACTGCTACCTGCTGGAAGGTAGTAAAAGAATGTAAGTGGAAGAAATCAGCCACTCTGCCTTGATTGACTAGTATTTTTTCTGTATACTGCTTAGGGCAAAGATGAGTTAGGTTATTTATAAGTGCATGGCATGCTTGTAAATACTATCAAAATCATCGACAATGAGGCTAGAAAAAGAGCTTTGAAGAAAGGATGTGTGTGGAAAAGCACTATCTTCTTTTCCAATTCTGTCAGTAGTGCATCTTGCTCTTTAGCCATAGCCCACATCCATTGTTTAAAAATGTGGGATTTCAGAGCTGGAAGAAACCCCAAAGGTGTCCTGTGGGAATATGCGTTAGAATCAACTGGGGAGTGTTTCTGTTTTTTTCAATTATACATAACTATACTCCCACCCCCATTGGAATTGGGAGGAGAGGAAAGGAGAGCATGTGTATTTTGAAAAATGTTCTCAATTATCGTAAGACACCTTCCCTTCCCATTCCAGCCTTATAATGACCTAGGAAGTGTGTCACCTGTCTGCACTCCTAGATGGGTAATGACAGTAGCAGGACTAAAACTCCAGTCATATGATCTCTAGTTCACAAATGCTATAAATAGAGTCTTTTTTTGCAAGCGATTTAAAACAAAATTCTCAAAGTAATTATTTGAAATCCAGAGAACATTATCAAAATTGATTTTGTGTAACTGAAAGACTATCATCCAAAGCAAATTCTTGGACCAAAAAAATTCCCCAAATTTCTTACCTCCAGGAGTGAGGAAATTTTAGCTCTATCTACTGCCTAACCTGAGAACAGTGACTTAGACGTTTAATTATTTATTGCTGGTCCGTGTGAAAACATTTCGAATGGCTGGCAGCCTACCAGGCCCTGAGTTAAACATTCTACAGCCTGACTAGACTGCTGGGTAGCCAACTTCACATCAAATTAAACACATTCTCTTCATGATAAATAGCTTGGAACCCAAAAACTTGATTTTGTTACAAAAAATGCAAGGGGTGTGTTGTTTTCTAAATTAAAATTATTTTATGTTTTACTGCCACCACTCTGATTGTGATTGTCAAGTGTATTTTCTTTGGTGGTGGTGAGATGGAAGAGAAATGGACAATGAGGGACTTTCGGTACCAATAAAATTAAAAAAGGACTCCAACAAGGTTGGACACAATGTAGCCTAGAGATGAACATTCATGAATTTTGTATTGAAAAAATTTACATTTCATTAACATTTTAAATTACAAAGGCAGGTCTACAAATACCGATTTGTATGTGTGTGTTCTCATTGCATTTTCCAAGCAAACAGTGAATAATGTAAGGCTAACTTAACTATATCCTGTTTCCTTACCATTAATTTCCCTTTTTATTTTAAAGTGTGAGCTGACTGTAATGTGTAGCAACATTAATTTCAGTGAACCCGACTTTACATCTTCTATAGATCTGTGCACATAAACTCCATGTAATGTTTCCTTATGTAACAAATGCTTGGGGATAATGAAGTGTAGTCTGAGCATCATTGCTCAGCTATGTAGTAAACCAGTTCTCCACAGACTTGCCACTCTAGCTCTGCATCTACATGGATAGCCATCAGCTGTCTTGATAATGAGTGACAATGTAAAAATGGAACGTTTGACAGTTAATATTCACTAGAGATTAGAGTTATTCAACTTCAGTTTGTCGTTCTTTTAAATATGTTATACTTTGGGAAGTTCTGTGAAGTTACAAGGAATCTGAAAGGGTCGGGGAGGAAATAGTGGCTGGCTGATGTAATGAATGGAAATGTTGGAACTAAGAACTCTATGCTCAAGGAGCCGGCCGCCCAGCAGGCTGCCAGTTGAGGGTAATTGACAGGCAGGTGCCTGAGAAATGACAGGAAAGGCCCGAGTTTTAGTTATTGGCATCCGTAATAATGGCATTATGGCTCCAGGCCGTGATTGCAGAAGAAGATCGTGTATCATATGAATTTAAAGTCTGTTCACTATTCAACTGCTTAGAGTGTCTAAAATTGTTTTTAATGACCGAAAGCCCTTTAACCAGAAACTCTCATTTAAAAACTTGTTCTTAGGTAGTTTGAAAATTTAGCAGCTTAAAAAAAGTATCAGTTTTAGATATATTTTTTTGATAAAACTATAAACTTTAAAAATCACAGAATTTTAAGTACTTGTATGAATGTGCTTTCCTTTGAATGCTTGGAGCACTCTCGGAAACTTAACATAGTTTGGAGTTCTCTTCTTGAAGAGGCATTCCATCAGTGAAGATACAGCATTTTGATGTTGTAGGAGTACTGAACTCGGACAGTTGCCTTAACTGTCTTCTTGCAGCGCGGTGGAGCCCGTCTCACTGTGCTTCGAATGTGTTATAATTGAATGCCACATTTTCAGGCATGAATGGGTGAACATGAAGAATTTCTTGGTTATCTCTGTGGTTCCTCCATTAAACTACTCTGATTTACACCTCACAGTTGCATTCTTGGAATGAAGTTGTATTAAGACCACAAATGAAATTCATTAAATCATTCAAAATCACCTGGAGAATGTTTCTCATTAAACAAGAAGATGAAGTACAGGAGCTGCTTCAAAATTTGTTCAAAGTATGCTTCTGGGTGATGTCTAAAATTCATTGGGGGAACATTGAAATACTTTAAAGCAGAAAGAATAAAAAATGATTTTCGTTTTTAAAGAATTCAAAGTGTCGACCAGAGATAGTAGTAGTTCTGCCTTGGAGTAACATTTAGATTTCAGGATTTGAGTTTTATTTTCATGTTTGTTTTGACAAGATGCTTATTTTGCTTGCTTCAACATAAAAAGGTTTAAGGCTTTGAATTTTTTGAAACTGCTAGATCTAATTGTTGAAGTTTTAAAAACAAACCCAAGGGAATGTCAATAATTCAAGTAAAGTAGAATTTACTGCCGCAGCAGCAAATCCACCTACTCACAAAATTGACTTTCAAAGATATCTTTTTCTCAAAAACAAAAGAAGGAAACATTTTACAAATTTATTATTGTCATTTTGATGCCACTTTAAGCATGTTTTCTTTGACTCCAATTTTAACAGTTTAAAAATAGATGATTACCGAATCTTTTTTCTTAAAGCAAAGGAGTCCTGCTCCGTAGGTTAAATCTACTATTAAATGCTGCCCTGGCAGTAAACTTTTCTTCGTAGGATTGTCTGTTACACTTAAGTAGACGAAATAAGTTGTCTCAGTTATCTCACACCATCTGTATGACTTTGCTACTTCCGACAACTATGGTTCAGCTTTAAAGAATACCCTCATCATTTTTTTTTTCTTTTGCATCAGTTCAAAGTCCAGAAGGCACAAAAAAAGTTGCTAGTTTTCATTCTCTTCAGTTTGGTTCCATAAAGTAATCCTTATTATGAAGTTTGTTTTGTTTTGTTTTTGTTATTAGTATTTAATAGTATTTCTTTTCCTACTAGTTACCAAAGAGATTTATTATTACAGTGCCCCCTAATCATATAAGTTGTGGCCTGGAATAGCAGATGAAGACTTCCTTAAAAAAAAAAAAAGTGTATTGAGCGGCTCAATTGGTTAAGTATCTTCCTTCAGCTCACGTCATGATTCCAGGGTCCTGAGATTAAGCCCTGAGTCCTGCTCCCTTCTCAGCTGAGAGTCTGTGTCTCCCTCTCCCTCTGTACCTTCCTTCCATTTGTGAGCTCACTCTCTCAAATAAATAAAATCTTTTCAAAAGTGCATTTAAGAAAAGTGTGTTGAAGGTGTCTAAGAGATGACACTGTTGTAACCTAAAGACCTGTTGAACTTCCCTTTCTGAGTGAGACAAAAAAATCCAGCTAATAAATTATCTTCCAATCCACGGCAGTGTCCAATCCGATCCAATTTTAGGAGAATAGTCTGAAAACCAGTTGCCCTCACTGTGGCTAATGCACACTTTACTAAACGATTAATGTAGATTTTTGCAGGTAACAGAGCTAGAAATATGTTACTAATGAAATTGAGTTATTCTTAATAGAGTCGTACTTTAAATCGGTTTGGTGAAGAAAGGGTTCAAACAATGTATGAAGGTTGGCCCATTCCCAGACAGTGTGCCAAGGGCAAAGGATATTAAAGGAAATGACATCTCTCTGCTTCGGAAGATTTGAGGCTGGAGGAGTAAGCATGTAATGTGATATGATAACAGCCGAGGGAATCCCGTGGCGTGGCACGGCTACAAAAAGAGCAATACATTTTGTATTGGGTGGGAAGTTAAGTGAAGTCTGCAGGAGAGATAGTAAAGGTAATTTTGAAGGATCAGTTGAAACTTAATGGACATGTACAGAGACAGGTATAAACACGGTGCATTAAAAAGCCGGGGGGGTTCTGAGAAATACAGGGAACAAATAGTTGCCAGAGGGGACAGAGGTCGGGGGATGGGGAAAATCGGTGAAGGGGCGTGGGAGGTCCAGGCTTCCAGTTAGGAAGTAAGTCACCGGGGTGAGAGGCCCAGCACAGAAAGTGAAGTCGGTGGTGGTGTAGTAGCGTGGTAGGGTGACAGACGGTAGCCGCGTTTGTGAGCACAGCATCACAGAGTTGCGGGATCACGACGTTGTACAGCTGGAACTAATACAACATTGTGTCAACTGCAGACACACAACACACACACACACACACACACACACTGCCAACAACAAAAACGGGTTCTCCGTGATGGAAAATGGGAAAATGGTCTGGTATGTAGTAAATAGATGTTAAATTAATAAATTATGAGGAAGCATCAAGAGAAGGCCAGGAAAGGAAGAAGGGGCATGTGTCTCATGCTGAAATTTTAACTACAACCTGAAGCTACTGGAGGATTTTCAGGAAATGAATGGACCTGATCAATCTGTCATTGATAATGCTCCTTCGGACCCTGAAATCAGCCCAAATAAACTCCATTGCTAATGTCTTACCTTGTAAAACTAACAGGCCATAATTCCTTAGTTTAATAACTCATTCTAGCAGTAAGACCAAAAAATAGGTAAGAGAGAAGGAATGGAGGTGTAGAAAAATGGTTTTGCCCTTTAACGAAAAGATTAGCTTTCTAACAATTTTGGGTAATTATCTGAGAATTTATCAAGGAATCTCTGGAATCAAACCTGGAATCTAATTCTGGCATCACCTAGCTGTGTGACCTTGGGGAGGTTACTTAACAGGTCTGTGTCTCATGCGTAAAATAGATTTATAATACCACCTGTTGCAAGAAATAGCTCTGAAGATTACAGAACATAATGCATGTGTTCCCCTGGCAATGCCACCCAACCAGAAACCACCAGGACGAGCAGGCGTTGAACAAAATGGGGTTCGTTGCTTGTTGAAACCCGAGCACACGCAAGGGGGAATCCGTGAGGCTATTTCAATCGGCAGTGAAAGGACTTGATTATAGGATTGGGACTCGGCTAATTTGGAAGAGTTCAAAGAATCCTCAGTTTGCTCTGGATTTAGATTCTCTCGGGAAGTGGGGTAATATTATGATTGGATCTTGTTTAGAAGGCACGAAGAATGAAGCAAAGTTAAAGCTGAAACTGCGAAAAAGCAGCAGCGACCAGTAGTAGTAGGGAGGAGAAGGGGGATGTTTGGAATTCGTGCTTTGCCCTGGGGCTTTGTTTTTGTCCATCCTTAGACAAAATTATGAAGAGGTCTTCATCTGTTTGTGTCATTTCGTCAGGGTCACAGAGCAACCTTGCCTGATGGTGGTGGTCTGTGAGGTTCAGTCCGTGTGCAGCAGAAGAACACCAAGGCCTCACTGATGGTAACAAACCAGCCCCCACGTGCCGGGGGCTGCTTTTTTTTTTTTTTTTTTTTTTGCCTTTTTCATCACTTATCACAATGCCTGGCCTGAAGTTCAAGCTTAAAGAATATTTCTTAAGGAACTGTAACATTGAGCCCAACTCTCAGAAATGCATTCTGAATCTAGCAGAGTGGACAGTTTGGTCTATTTTTGGAATTAATGTAACAGTGTTTTCCAACTCTCTTGGCCTCCACTATGCGAATAGATTTTTCTTGTGTTTTAGATTTTTATTTTGAGCCCGTATTTTTCGTACTCAGAAAGGATAAAGCAGAGTGTTAAACTTCTGATTCTTTGAACATTTTTACAGAAGCTTAACTGGAAGTTTAAGAAATCAAATTCCAACATCTCTGTTTTATGTAAGTATAGCACTTTATAGTGTTCATAATATGACTGAACTTAAATATTAAGTGTAGTTATTTGTATGATATCTGTGTCCCCGGATATGCCGCCAGAGCAGGTCCCTGTTTGCCTTGTTATTTTATCTCTAGCACTTGGTACAGTGCGTGTCACAGACTGAGTGTGGAAGAAATGGTGGTTGAGTCACGGAAGGAGGAAAAGAAACTGTGCTTGGAAAATGGAACTGAAACTAACATGCACTGAGAAACTAACATGCACCCAAAACACCAGGTGCGATTTGGGACACACACTCTGCAAAAGTTATAATGAAATCCTGGACATAAAGGATAATTTCTCTGCTCTGCCAAGGACGCTTTGACTCACGCTGAAGGAGCGTGCTCTTCTAGGAAGTGATTAAGCTCCATTTCAGATCTGTGTTATTCATCAAACATTTAATAAACATTCATCTTGCATGGGGGAATTCAACTTATCAGAGCCTGTCATTAGCATCTGCCTTGTCATTAGAGCAGCTCGTTCATCTGTTCTCCCTGTGTCATAGTCACCCAGGGGTCTCAGTGTGTTTTAAACAGAGCTGTCCCCAGGTGCCTGGGTGACTCATTGGGTTAAAGCTTTCCCTCTCTCTCTGCCTGCCTCTCTGCCTACTTGTGATCTCTCTCTTTCTGTCAAATAAATAAATAAAATATTTTTTAAAAAAACAAACATAGCTGCCCCTGACTCCTGGCACCTAGCAGCTGAATGTGGCTGGAGAAAAACCTACAGCCAGTGCTAATTTCATTTTTAGCTCATTCCCACAAATGTCAAATAGGTAACTACTGGGAGTTGTTCCTCAGCTTCGCAAATACCCTGTGTTCTTTTGCTGTCCAAAACTATTTTGCTATCCCTTCGCTTCCCTCCGAAGCATCCGGCACTGGCCTTCTCTTACTACTGGATCTTTTCATCAGTGCACAAACATTCTCATCCTCCTCCCATCTTTAAACAAAATAAAACTCTCCGCGGACCTCATATCCCATTCTGGCGCTTCTCCCATCCCTCACAGAGTGCTTCCAGAAGCTTCCTCACATCCCAGCTGATATCTGCTGACCCTAACAAGGTTTTGGCAGCCCTCCCCCCCGAAAGATTACTGACACCGCTCTGCCCATCAGCGGTCGGTTCTCTATCACTCTGGACCAGGGACTCAGTTGGCCATTCCGTCCTCCTCTGCGCTGTCCTTCCCTGCTTCTCTGACAGCGTGATCTCCCGGCTCCTTGCTCCTTGGTCCATCCTTTGGCTCCAGCTCCTTCCCTTATTCCCCTTGATGCTGGAGGGCTTTAAGGGTTCAGGTCCAGGACTTGACTTGTGCCCTTCTTTTTTCATATCCATCTCATCTAATCCCATGGTTTAGATGCAAGTTTATATTGCCAGCTCTGACCTTTCCACTGAGCCGTAAGTTTAAATAGCCAAATGCCAATTTAACTCTTCTCTGCTTGAATAACAAAATGGGCATTTCACACTTGAAATGGCCCAAGCAGGACTCTTGGTTTTCTTCCTGGGAAAACGATTCTTTCTTCAGTCTTCTTTCACACATCAGTATATGGCTTCTTCCACTCGGACATTCGAGACAACAACCCAGGAGTTGTCTTTCCCCCTCAATTCCCCAGTTCCCCATACCCTCCCTCGGAAATACATCCTCTGTACTTGAATCTCTCTCCATATTGTTGCTTTCACTTTTGTCTAAGCTGCCATTACCTTCTGTTAGTTCTTAGGGGAATTGTTGCCCTTCACCAGTTTTCCAACTTCCTCTGTAATCTGGTCCTTGCCTACCTTTCACCTTCATTTCCTCCTTCCCAGCACCTGGTCTCACCGACTCCAGTCTGGATACACGGTCTTTTCTGGTTACTTCTCTGGTTACTTATGGCAAAGTTGAGTTCTCCTCTGGGGCCCTTTATTCCTGTTGCCTTTGCCTGGAATGACTAACTTTTCGTATCATTCAGGCCTCAGCACCAACATCGCCATCAGTGAAATCTTTCCCAACCACTCAGTCTGAATTAGCCTCTCTATCCAGTCGGTACCCTACTGTATTTTCTTGATTATACTTTGCAGAGTCTGCATTTATCTTATTTATATTTTTGTCATTTGGTATGTCTTCCATTCGATTTTCAGCCCCGTGAAATTGAAGACCTTGGCCAGTTTAAATCCCAGCACTATATTCTCAGCACCAAGAACATTGCCTGAGCCATGATAAGTGCTCAAGAAATATTTATGGAGTAAGTAAATTTTGTAGCCATATTTGTTTTAATATATAGCTGGCATTACCCAGCAACTTTGACCCCTAGGAAATGTCCCTTGTTTCCCTCATGGTTCTGTGTGTCCGTTGGGAAGCTTGGCCACTCCTAACCAGCCACTGTTAAGAAATTACAGGCTCCAAAGCCCTTCAGAATGAAAAGAAGGGCAGTAGGATCTTTGAACAGACATCGTGAGGAAACTCATCAGTACATTATCAATGTAGGCCAAAACAAAAAATAGAGACACTGTCATAAAAATCTCTCACACCCTCAATAAAGCTTGACCCTTGATTAAAATAGAATAGTGCACTTCCCTGATGGGGCTGATAAAAGGTAATAGTATTATGTGATGGGAAGAGAGATGAGACAAAGACCAGAGTCTACTTTGAAAATATGTAAATCTCTGACAGGTCAAGACTTTAGACCACACACAGTCCGTCCTAAGAGAAAAAACACAGGAAAGAAAAACAGCATCAACATTTCTATCCTTTTTGTGTTTGCCCGAAATAGAGTTTCACCGAGGGGTAGTCACTAGAGTGCAATGCTCTTTTCCAACCAGACTATTCTTTCCTGGAATTATAGAAGGGTTTTTGTTTGGTTGGGTTTTTTTGTTTTTTGTTTTTTCCATTGTTCAAGTGAGTGAAACAACAAAACTTAGTCTTCATTAATCCAAATGTAATCCTAATGTAACAATGTGTGTGTGCTGAGTAAACTTGGCTAGGCATTTACGAGTGGAAAGCAGAGTACGATTACCAGTCTTATATACTGACCTCATCTCTTTTCTCTTATGCTGAACTTGTTTTCAAATATGGGAACTCATCCGTACCCTAAGATGGTAAATCTTAGGAAACAGGGCGCATATGGTCTAAATTAAAGTTGAGCAGCTCATGAATTAAGGTTTGTCGCAATGTGATCTGCAACCATGTTCACTTCGACTGTTGAGTTTTACTAGATTTCTGCTTCCTTACCCGTAGAAGGGGATAGTGTTCTAGTCATTATTGTTAGGGTATGAAGCAAAGGGTACCAAGGCAGGTTAGAAAAACAATTAAACATTGGCCATTTGCAATAGTCTATTCCCTTGATTGTTACCTGAATGCAAATTATTTTGAAAAGATTTGGAATTTTACTGTGCGTTCAAAGAAAGTTTTTGCTAAATAGTTTAGAAGTCGGGGTCATTCCAGAAAAAAAAAGGGGGGGGGGAGGACAGACCTTAATAATTAGTCACGAGATTTTAATTGCAATGAAATTTTTTTCTTTAAATAACTATGTAAGATAAAATGGATTTGTTTTCCTTCTTTTCTCTGTTTCCCGTTGGTAATGATTAGAATATACCAAAGGGAAATTTAAAATAATCCTGAGTGTCATTGTTACCTATCACTGCGGTTCATGAGTGCAGTTAGCACTATTTACCAAGTCCTACTCGCTAAACGATGCCTCCAGTCAGAGCTTTGTGGGACCTGTTTTGCCTGGGGCCTGGGCCTTGGCCCAACTGCAGGTTGCACACCGTCATTATGTGAAGCTAATCGGACAAGTTCTGGTCCTTACTTTGCACTCATTCTGGCAAACCCAGCCCCTATGACCTTTAATAGCGTCATTGTCTGTCAGTCTATCAGAGTGACTGCCTTTAGGGCTTTCCGCTGTGTGCCATGTCCACCGGGCACTGCGAGAGCCACCGAAGAATAGAGGCCATTTATGGCTCTGTGGAGGGTAAATCAATCTCCGAGGAACGGCTCAGGGAGGAGGGCATAGCACAGCACCGAAAGGCTTGAAACATTCTCCCTTTCAGTAAAGAGAAAAACAACAACAACAACAAAAAACAAGAAAAAGCCCACGGTGTCAAGGCTCTCCCCCAAAGGAGTGATGCACAGCGGAAGATAACACACAGGTCTGAAGAGTGAATTTTGAAGGCTAAGGGAGTAGCCCTGACGAGTTGCAGGGCCTTGGTGGATGTGGGGAGCAGTGGTGAGATCGGGGGGTTTGGGGGAGGTGTTGACTTATTTTACTTCCTTTCACTGTGATTTGAAACGGAACAGATAGAATGGAAGAAATGAGCCCGATCAAATCTTTTTTTCTTTTTTTGCAATGAGGCAGGTATACACGAAAAACAACAGCAAAACCTGGAGTTCTTGAAAACAAGGAAACATTAGGAGGAAACGAGGCTGGGAGAACAGAAGAGAAAGGGGGGAACACCTTCTCCTTTAGGGTAACTACTTTGTCCTGGAAATGCAGACTCTTCGGGCAAGGCTGTGTGACTGGGGGTCCACGGAGCTCAGTTGTGTAGATTCTGGACACTTGCATCTTGCCAGCGTCCGCGACCCTCCTCCCTGAAAGCCTCTTCACGGAGGGCGCAGAGGGAGCAAAGGCGAAGGAGGAGAGGGAGCAGGAGGAGGAGGGCCTTCCTTAAGTATCTGCTTGTGGCATTGTCCTCAGCTCACCCAGAGAACTCAACACAAGGCATCCTATTAGAAGGGAGAACAAGTACCTATTGTTTGGGCTTAAATAGCTCTAAGTGTTTCTTCTAGAGATAATTAATTTAATTAACATAGTCCCTGAAGCCAAATTGATCTTCATCTTGAGCACTGCACAAATTCCTTCCACATTCCAGCACAAGGCTATTGAGAACCAGCAAGCTATCAACTCTGTAACTTTGCAGACCTACTGGGCCCGCCCCCCCCCCCCTCGCCTCCCGCAGACTTGCCTTCCTGACTCCGCTGGGAATGGAGGCTTTAGGACAGGGTCTTAGACCCAAGGCTCTTCCTGGGCTGAGGAGAGTGCTGTTAGTTCTGATGGATTTAAAGGGAAGATCATCTTTCATCCGTGGATTTAGTTCCAAAAAATGACAGTGGCATTTCTTCCTTCCTGGTGGCTTAAAGGAGAAATTTGGCCTACTGATTGCATCCCCATCGCCAGTGCTCATCAGGATAGCCTCGGTAGGTTGGTGCTCAATAAACATATGTTGAATGAATGAATACATAAATGAGGGAAAACCAATCCCTTTGGTTGGCTTTTTGGCCTATATTGTCTTCTGGAGTACGGAAGGAAATTGCATAGCATTCGATCTTAGATTGAAAACTACCAACTGTCGTGCGCCCTAAGGGGACATAAAATGGTGGCTCTGGATGGTGGTTTATTTATGGAAGTTGTAATTCAACCCGTGTATCCCAAACCCTGAGGCAGGCACAACTAGGCCACACGGTAGGGCCATTTAGCAATCAGACTATGGAGTCAGAAAGACTGGGTTTTTCGCTGTCTTTCTTTCATGGGCACATTTCTAAAACCTCTCTTGGCCTGTTTCTTCATCTCTAAAATAAGGATACTAGGGGCACCTGGGTGGCTCAATGGGTTAAAGCCTCTGCCTTCGGCTCAGGTCATGATCTCAGGGTCCTGGAATCGAGCCCCGCATTGGGCTCTCTGCTCGGCGGGGAGCCTGCTTCCCCCTCTCTCTCTGCCTGCCTCTCTGCCTACTTGTGATCTCTCTGTCAAATGAATAAATAAAATCTTTAAAATAAATAAATAAAACCCAACTTAAAAAAAAATAAAATAAGGATGTATAAAACCTTGCTCCTAAGGTTATTGTGAAGTTCAAGTAAAATACTGTATTCATTCAGCATGTACTAAACACCTACTACATGCCAGGCATTGTTGAAGGTGTTCGGGATACATCAGTGAAAGGGATAATGCTCCTTGGCTTTGGGACGCTTGTAAGTCTAGCAAGGGTAGAGGGGAGGGAGGCAAACAAAACATCAGCAACACAAAGTCAATATAAGCTCTGTTAGAGTTCTAAGTGCTAACAGGAGTGCAGGGTAAGAGTCCCGAAGGCAGAACTGGGGGATCTGGCAGGTGGGAGTGGGTTGCAGTTCTATGTAGCGTGGCCAGAGGTAGACAGGGTAAGCCTCGTTGATGCTTGAGCAAAATTTTGAAGTTAGTGAGGAAGTAAACCGGGCATGTATCAGGAGACAAAATGTTCTCGGCAAAGGGAACAGCCAGTACAAAGGCCAGAGGGCAGGCACAAGGCAGGCATGTTGGAGAGCAAAGAGCAAAGAAGCTAGCGTGGCTAGGAGGGGGAGAAGGGACCGCAGAGCGGGTAGGACCTTTAGGCCTAGCGCCAGCACCCACAGCGAAACGGGGAGTACTGTCTGACCCATATTCTGAAGGCTCACCCGTGGTGGTTGGAGGAGGGACGTGGCTGGAGGAGGGGAAACAGGCTTGTGTGCCGATCCAGCTGGGTCACGATCCAGGTGAGTGAACACTACTGATGCCCGAAGGAGGAGAGAACGTTGCCAGAAGGATGTGCTTGAGTAGCTCGCGGGATCAGCTCTGCACGGGGGTTCTGCGCCAACAGGTAAAGGGCAGAGAGGTGGGTGCGGGTGCCGGCAGCGGGTAGAGATGGGGGGTGGGGGTCCGTGGACATTTGCTTCCGGTTCTCTCAAACTTCTCGGAGAAGTAGGAAGCACAGTAAGCAGCCGAGAGGAGGTGGGGAGAGAAGAGAGTATGAACTTGTTGAGGAGAACAGGAGGGTGAGTGGACTTTGGGGACACACTGTGAGATGGCAGGCAACATGAAGGGCCCCATGTTAAGTTCTCCCATTAACTTAAGGGTTAATGATCACGGACTCAAAATGAGGCCAGTTGGCACAGTCGAGTTTTTCACCAGGCACGTTCAACCGTCCCGGTACAGGCAGAGGCTTGTGGTTTTGCTCAGCAAGAGTGACAAAGTGAGAGGGGCAAGGGATTTCAGGGGGTCTGAAGTGAATAATTACAACATGATAGTTAAACAATTTAATCTGGGTAAGGAGGGAAGGTGGGGCCTCAAGTAAAAAGGGGGGAAGGATCAATGGATTGGAGGAATTGGGATTCTGGAAAGAGTGAGCTGGAAAGACAGGAGGTCAGCACAGACTCAATGTTAGCTCAGACCAGGTTTTGCTACTTAATAAGTTTTGGCACTAAAGGGCGCCTGGGTGGCTCGGCTGGTTAAGCATCCCGTTCTTGGTTTTGGCTCAGGTCATGACCTCAGGGTCATGAGACTGAGCCCCACATCGGGCTCCGCACCCAGCTCGGAGTCTGCGTGGTTCCCCCGCTCTCCCTCTGCCCCCACTTCTGAAATAAAGAAAGAAAATAAATCTTAAAAAAAAACTTTTGTTTTTAAGGGCCTTTGAGATTTCAGACAAGAGAAGGTGAACCTATAATGCTATTTTACTAAGAGTTGTGAATTTAGGGGAAATCATTTCATTTCTCTAGACAATAAGTTCTTTCAGCATAAACAGAGGACTTTGAGTTTGAAAAATCTCTGAGCGACTCTCTATCTTGAAATTTTATGCTTTTTTGATACCCTTTGCCGAACATTAAAAAGATTGTCTTACTAATAAATTGTCCATAAGACAATTAGATAAAGGAGCCCCTGGGTGGCGCAGTTGGTTGAGCTACTGCCTTCGGCTCGGGTCATGATCCTGGAGTCCCGGGATCGAGTCCCACATCGGGCTCCTAGCTCCATGGGGAGTCCGCTTCTCACTTTCTGACCTTCTCCCTTCTCATGCTCTCTCACTCTCTCTCTTTCCTAATAAATAAATAAGTAAAATCTTTAAAAAAAAAAAAGACAATTAGATAAAGAGGCTGGGCCCAGGTTTTGTGTTAATAAATAAGCACATATTGGTTGATTATTACAGTCCTGCTTAAACTATTCCTATCAGAAGAATTTAGAAACTCTCCTTTCCATAATGCAAGGCTAAAAAAAATGTAAGGAACAAGCAATCGAGCATCTATCAAGTTTGGTGAAACCGCACTAGTCAGATAAACCAGAGAAGGTCAGGCTGAATTCATACAAAATTTTAATAAGAGTACTTATGAAACGCTGCACTGTATAATTAAATTCAAGTTTATTTTGTAAGAGCTAAGTGGTTCCCCATAGATGTTAAGCCACGGCTTGCTTTGATGACTAGATGAGGCTGATTTTTAATTTAATGCATAACATCATTTGCATATAGTGCACTTCACAAAATGCTGCAAGAAAAAAAATGCGCCCTTGAAGTAGATGAAGTACATCCTCTGCTTTCAGGCCCTCTACTCATTAACTTAGCAAATTCTTCTTTTGTAGGTGCAGCCAAGGTAAATGTCAGCTCCGCATTGTCCAATTATCACATGTTCCCTGGGGAAGCATTCCAAGAGGAAATTCACTTTCTAGAAGTGAGCACACTTGCAAAGAATGGAGCAACGCTCCAAATGCTAAGAAATAGAATGTTCTGCATTTCTTTCCTTTCTGTAAATAGTTCTTCTCTATAAATAATGATAATATATACCTGTTTTAAACTAAAGAGTCCCCAGGGACTGACTCAAGTGTATTTGCAGCCCAGATGCTGCTGAGAGTTTCTCCACGTATCTGATGGAATTGCCACTTGGATTTGAGTTTGAGTCAACAGTGTTTTTGCACCTCTCTTACAATGGCTTTCCTCCTTCAGGATGCTCTTCTCACCCTCTCCTTCCTTTTTGCTTAGCTCAGTTGCTGCTCATTCTCTAATACTTGGCTTGGGTGATAACTGCTTCGGGCCGTCTTTCCTGCCCCCACCACCAGCCCCGTTCCCAAGAAATAGGGTGAATGTCCTTCCTAAGTGCTCCTGTGGGACCCCGGAGGTTCCTTCCTGTAGTGTGGATCTACTTTATGGCCAAGTACCTGTGTCAGTCTCTCACCAGGCCCGACTCTTGGTTTCTGCTCACAGTTGTGATCTCAGGGTGGTGAGATCGAGCCCGACATCTGGCTCTGCACTCAGTGTGGAGTCCGCTTAACACTGTCTCTCCCTCGCCCTCTGTCCCTAGACCCCCAACCCCACGCTCTCTCTCTCCAAATAAGTATATAAATCTAAAAAAAAAAAGTGCTTTAATCCTATTCTGCTCTTTTAGAGGCAAAGAAAAGAGCTGGATCCCTGGCTGGAGAGAGAAGTGAAGAATTACATTTCCTCACGTGCCAGGCAGGGGCGTGCATGTTGGTATCAGAGGAAGGTGTGGGTGTTCTTGCAATTGATCAGTCCAGAGGGAAACGAGGTCCTCCGTCTGGTCAGAGAGAGAGCATTTGTCCTAGGAGGCCTCAGCAGATAAAAGAGGAAAAGAAAGAAAAGATAAAGATTCAAATTTCAAAGCATTCATTCAATAACATAACAAATATTTTCCAAGTACCTAGCCAAGCATCATGGGTAGTACCTCTCCAGGGAGACCCAGGCCATCTGCTTCTGGGGCGCCTGTACCTCCTAAGCGAAGATTTCAGGGACTCAGATCAAATAAGACAACTAGCTGGCCTTACTTATGGGGTCACCCGCGTATATCCTTGATTCTTATTAAGAAAGGGGTTGGTCTGCCCACGAACACACTGTTGTTTTTTTTAAGAGTTTTTCTTTATTCATCTGGGAGGCAGAGCACAAATTGGGGGGGGGGCGCGGAGGGAGAGGGAGAAGCAGACGCCCTGCCGAGCAGGGAGCCTCACGTGGGGTTTCGATCCCAGGACCCCGCGTGATTGTGACCTGAGCCGAAGGCAGATGCTTAACCAACTGAGCCCCCAGGCGCCCCCCACGCACGCACTTCGAAAGACACATCATTCCTCTACACACAGATAGCTAAACGCCAACTGCACTCTGACTGCCAGTGTCACGTCAACTCCTGGACTCCCGCCGCTGGATCACAATGAAATTGCCTGGGACAGCGTTCTCTGTAAAGCCCATGGGCTTCAGGTAGTTCAGACAACGGTCTGGTGCCTAGAGAAAAGCAGTGTCATCGTAAAATGTTGTTTGCATGAGGGCCTGGGCCCCCGGAAGAGGATGTCCTGGGGAACCCCACCTAGAGATTCTCACATCCTGTTTGCAACAGGTGCTTGGCAAATACTTGCCGTACTACTGAAACAGTGCTGTGCAGAGGGAATCTCTTTTTCCACTCTCTCTTTTCCGTTATTCCCTGGGTCGGGCAGGATGAGTTCATAGCAGCCCCTGACTCCAGATTCCTCTGGGTGAGGACTGAAGGTGGTGGGCAAGTGCCCAGCTGAGGCTCTCTTTGGCTGGAGAGCCCACCCCGCCCCCACCAGCAGCTGCAGCCATTATTCCCGTGAACGGTGGAGCTGGGCCCTGGTGGCAAGAGGTAGCCTGGAGGCCTCCTCCTCAACCTGTGATCCCCAGGCCACAGTGTCAGCATCCCCCCAGGGACCAGAATCTCAGGTCCTACCCCCGGGCACCAGACCACAGTCTGCATTTTAACAAATCCTCACCCTTTTTTTTTTTTACTTTGAGGAAAGCTGACACAGTGTTACATGAGTTTCAGGGGTACAGGTCGGGATTGGAGCACTCCACACATTGTCCTCTGCTCGCCACCACCAGGGCTCCTAGCCGGGGTCTGTCTTGTCGCATCATTGTGACCGAATCTCCTCTGAATCCCTTATGCTGGGCCTAACCCCCGGAAGATTTTTTATGCTGACTCTGATTTAAGAAATGCTGGCCTAGAATGTCAAAGGAGGACCGGAATTTAAGCCTCACATGCAGATTACCAGGGAGAAAGCTCAGAGAAGAGCGGAACCCAGAGTTGAAGGGGATCTGGAACCCAGAGAGAACGTAGGGAAGGCAGTCCATCCAAGACAGGAAAACCGGTCGTGACATGTGGGTTATACGAGGCCTGAGGGGGGGACCAAGACCCGTCATGGCGCACCAAGTTAGGGCTTGGTGGGTCCCGACTTTGGGCCCAGAAGAGATTTAGACTCCAACATCTTTGGAACTCAAATCTTGGCTCGCTTATCTACTGTCATGTAACAAACCACTGTGTGTGTTTTTGTGGCTTAAAAGAGCAACTCTGTATTTGCTCATGTAGGCCGGGCTCAGCGGGGGTGGCTCATCCTGGCCCCACGAGGTGCTGGCTGGACTCACTCATGGGAGATGGGCGGGGGGCGGTGGTGGGCAGCGGGGGAGGAGATCCCAGAGGGCCTTGCTGGCCTCCTGTGTCTATTTCCTGGAACAACCAGGATAACTGGGCCTCCCTCTCCACAATGTCTCTCATCCTCAAGGAGGGGAGACGGATCTTGTTCACTAGGAAGCAGTGGTCTAAAAAGGCTGGAGCAGAAGCTTCAAAAGCCTCCTGAGGTCAACGCTTGGAAGTCACTTCTGCTACATTCTATCCATAGATAGAATGATACATTCTGCTGTCATTCTATCTTGTTAGTCACAAGGCCATCTGGTAGAACGAGCTTCAGAGTGTCCGACAAGCTACCTGACCATCCTGTACCAGCTCTCTGACCCAGGGCAAGATACTGTAACTTTTCTGAGTCTCAGAGTCCTCATCCCTTAAAATGTGAGTCATGATACCGCTTTCATAGGATTATATTGTCTGAGAAAAATGGTTCTTGTGACTGGCCTGTAATTAGCACACAGTAAATGGTGACTATTATTATTAATACATAGCTGAAGTCTCCTTCCTTAATAAAGCCTTCTTTCCAACTCCACATAGTGACTGCGTCCTTCCTCGATAAAGCCTTCTTTCCGACTCCACATAGCGAGTACTTTTAAGGTGACGAAAGTATGAGATTCTTACTGTCAGATTTGAAAAGGGGCAGAGAAAAGACATAGGGGGTGTGTGTGTGTGTCCGTGTGCATCTGTGTGTGTGTGAGAGAAACAGAGAATGAGCTGAGGACTGCTGATTAATGAGGGAGAAGGATTTAGTGAAGGGAAACGATGTTTCTGTGCATAATTTCTAGAAATTGGGGGCCGGATGGATCATTCCACGGAAATACTGTCAACTCTCAAACTCTGTAGGCAAGGCGTGGTCTGAAGGCCCGACAGCACCAGGATGACTAGAGGTTGTCAGACACGAGGAGTCTGGGGCCTCAGGCCCGACCTCCTGCCTCAGAATCCGCATGTGAGCGAGGTCCTAGGTCGTCATCAGCGCACGCTCAAGTTTGAGAGGCAGTGTTGTTAACAAGAGCCACTTTTCACCTGGCTTGCTCTGCCGTGGCTGACCGTGGGTGGAGCCCTGCGGTAACAAACGGCTAATTTCTGCGGGAGGTAGGCCAGAGGAAAAGAGCCCATGTCGACCTTCCCGCATCTCACAAGATGAGGTGGCTCACGTGAGGGGAAACACTTCGGTGTGGGCCCATCAGTTTGGTCAAGTTATAGGGAGAGCCAAACGAAGGCAAGGGAGATGTGCAGAATTTTATAAAAATGTCATTTAGATATTTATAAGAGTCACGGCCTGATCAGCCTGGAAGAATAAGAAAAACATTCAGAATAGAATCTGGCATGAATCAGTTATTCTAGGCAATATGTGCAAATGGGCAGGAACTGGTATGCAGATATACCAGGTAATGATATCTCTTTTTAAAAAATTTATTTATAATTCATTTTATTTTTTAGAGAGTGCATGAGCAGTAGGGGTGGAGGCGCAGAGGGAGACAGAGTGAGAGAATCTTAGGCAGGCTCCATGGACGGTATAGATCCGACATGGGGCTTGATCTCATGATCCTTAGGTGATGCTCTGAGCCGAAATCAAGAGTTGGACGTTTAACTGACTGAGCCATCCAGGCATCCCAGGTAATGAATGCTACATCCTAAAATTGGGAGAGACCAACACCCTCTAAAGGGCATGGACTTGAAGTTGCTTTTGCTTTGGTAATCATAACAAGAGTGTGCTATGTTCTTGGCCACTGCAACAGGAGAATAAAATCACATGCCTTGGCCGGAGAGCGGAGGGAGAGGGAGAGAGAGAATCTCATGCACATTCCCTGCTGAGCTCAGTGCAGATGTAGGGCTCGATCTCACGACCCTGACATCATGACCTGAGCCAAAACCCAGAGTCAGATGCCCACCCAACTGAGCCACCCAGGCGCCCCCCCCTCAGTGGAATTTTTAATGCTGCCAAATCTATAGAGTAATTTTTGTGAAAGATCAGGTCAAAGGCAAGCTCCTCTGGCTTCTGGTTCTAAATGGATGGTGCAGAATCTTTGTTACTTTGTTATGTAACTTTATGTAACAATAGGTCTTTAGTAATTGCTGGGTCCCCTCTGCCCTCCTTTCTGACCCTGTCCTAGTGCCTCCTCCAGGACCTTTTCATGTCCCAGAACACTGTGTTTGGTGTGTTCTTATTTATCTTCTCCCCACCCTCGAATACCTCAGAGCCAAACTCGTGTTTTATTCACCCCGTAGTCCCTTTTGGCTCCTTCCAGAGCAATCTGCACATTCCAGGTGTTCACAAACTACGTAGTGAACACATGACTGACCTATACTAGCCCCTAATTACATTAGAAGTGTTTACAGAAAGAAATATGGAGAGTTTTTTTCTCAGTTTGCTTCAAGTTCTGGCTTTTTTTTTTTTTTAAGATTTCATTTATTTGTTTGACAGAGAGAGAGATCACAAGTAAGCAGAGAGGCAGGCAGAGAGAGAGGGGGGAAGCAGGCTCCCTGCTGAGCAGAGAGCCCGATGCGGGGCTCGATCCCAGGACCCTGAGATCAGGACCTGAGCCAAAGGCAGAGGCTTTAACCCACTGAGCCTCCCAGGTGCCCCTAGTATCCTATGGGCATGTTTTATAGGTATGGTTTACTTTTAATTATCTACATGGGGGTGGGGGGGAGAAAGAATCCTAGAACATAGCCACAGATCTCAGAGCTTGTGTAGTTGACTAATAATAGTAATAATAATAATATCTATTATTAAGCAGTTACTGTGTGCAAGATGTCGTGCTAAGTCTGTATATGCATTGTCTCATTTAATGATTGAAACAGCACTAAAAGGAGGTTTTATTGTTCTTCTCACTTTACTGATTGAGGAACCAGCCTCCTAGAGGTTGCATAACTTGCCCTGGGTGACAAAGATCATTCAAATATTTTTATGTGACTTCGATCACAGCACATTTATTTTTCCAATACATTTTATTTAGGAGTTCAAGCTAAAATGGAAATCATCTTCTATTTTTAGAAGAGAGAAATTGATGATGGCAGGAAGTGGATCAGAAGTAGTTGAAGCCGGCAGGAGAGTAAATAGAGTTTCAGGTTAGGCATTCGATCTTTTAAAGAATATCACTGGGTACACCATGCTGTTCGGGCTATGTGAACGGATAGGGGAAGCTTGAACATGACTCAGCATACGATTCTGCCTTTCAAAGAGCCAAATAGCCAATAGTGGGGTCATCCCGATTCCCAACAACAGCAACACAGGGTGAGTGGGTTGAGCCATGAGAAAAGAACAGATGAAATGCCAAGGCTGCCATGAAGGGAGACATCGCTGGCAGTGGGAGGCATGGGGGACTTCAGAGAAAGGGGCACATAAGGGAGCCTTGAAAGATGTGGATTCTGGTTTGGAGGTGATGGGGGTGGAGGGACAGAGGGGTGCCCTCCCAGTGGAGAGAAGAGCACAAGCAGATGCAAGCAAGAAACAAGGCAGCCCATCCCTCAGCTACGCTTCCCAGAGCCCGGGGGCTCATATCAGTCCCTGGCCAGCAGCCGCCCAGGCGCTCCCCATTACCACCCTCTGTTTCCTCTTGCCCTTCACTGCCGCCCTGCCTCTAGCTCTTATGCAGGTTCAGGGTCAGACAAAAGTCCTCCCTTCATCCTGCTTCGTCATGTGGGTATTTCTTTCCTACCTAGTCTTTAGAAAGTCTCTCTGTTGTCCGCACATTCTCCAGCTCTGCTCCTCTCCGGACGGTCCTGCACTCCCGATCATTGCCCTGGCTCTATCCCCACTAGGGTCCCACGTGCACCCTCAGAAAGAGGGAGCTCTCGCTGGGATGCAGCCTCGGCATGGTCCACTCCAGGAACTGGAGGCCTGTCTGGCAGGTGGCACTGTTGCTAATGTCCTTGCTGAAAACCCGACTCTCCACCGGCTTCTGGAGTAGCTGCCTCTTCCTTCTGGCTTTAAAGAGTGGTGGCTTAGTGCATTATTGCTGCTGTAGAAGAAACACCGGAGACCGGGCAGTTTCAACAACAAACGTTTCTTTCTCGCAGTTCTGGAGGCTGGGAAGTCCAAGATCAAGACTCCGGCAGACTCAGAGTCTGGTGAAGTCCTTCCTCCTGGTGCATGGACGGCTGTCTTCCCCGCTGGCGTCCTTGCATGGCAGAAGTGGGGAGGGAGCGCTCAGGGTGGCAGAGGCTGGTGTTTTCTTCCATAAGGGTCTCCTGACCTGATCTCCTCCCAAAGGCCCCTCCTCCCACCTCATAAAACTGTCACATTGGAGATAAGCATTTCAACATATGAATTTGGGGAGGGGGTGTGAGGGGACCAAACATTCAGTCCTATAATGAGGACTTTGTTTTACCTTTGTTTTATTTATTTTTTATTTTATTTTATTTATTTTTAAGATTTTATTTATTTATTTGACAGAGAGAGACTGCGAGAGAGGGAACACAAATGGGGGGAGAGGGAGAGGGAGAAGCAGGCTTGCTGCAGGAGTAGGGAGCCCCATGCGTGATTCCATCCCAGGACTCTGGGATCATGACCTGAGCCTAAGGCAGATGCTTAATGACTGAACCACCCAAGTGCCCCTTTGTTTTAAACCTGTGTTTTGAACCTTTGTTTTAAACCTGTGTTTTATTTTTTTCATTTTTTTTTTATAAATTAGATTTTATTTTATTTATTTATTTATTTATTTATTTATTTATTAGGAAAGAGAGAGAGTGAGAGAGAGCATGAGAAGGGAGAAGGTCAGAGTGAGACGCGGACTCCCCATGGAGCTGGGAGCCCGATGTGGGACTCGATCCCGGGACTCCGGGATCATGACCTGAGCCGAAGGCAGTTGCTTAACCAACTGCGCCACCCAGGCGCCCTAAACCTGTGTTTTAAACCTTTGTTTTAAACCTGTGTTTAGTCTCACAATCCATGGTCCCTGAATGATTTTACTGTATCTTGTGGATACAACCACTACCTCCTTTCACATAAGTGCAGAAGAGCTCTCTTGCTAACTTCCAAATCTATCCTTCCTGAACTCCCTTTGAGGACCAGGCACGGTGTGCTTATAATCCTCTCTCCCGACGGACACAGGCTATCCCCCAGTCGCTGGACGCCGGCCCACCCGAATGGCCCAAACTAACTCTTCCCTCATCCCCTGGTCCATTCTTCTACTGAATTCCCCATCTTTACCAATGGTGCCAACAGTACCATTCTTCACCACAGGCCCAAGCGGGCGGTCCAGGCCCTCGCCCCTGTGTCCAGTCGGTCTCTCGTCAGATCTCTGTCTTGAAGCTCCACGGGGCCCCTTCCGCGTCCACACTCATTGCCAGGCAGCCTTAGCATCTCTGACTCGGATGACCCCCAACTGCCCCCTAGCCTTCCCCTCTCAGATTCATTCCGGAGGAGTGCATTACCCCAACTTCACCGGGGCCATCTGACTCTTCTCCAGCAGGTGGAGGACGAAGCCGGGCCCCTTAGAAGGGCTTTGGAGGCCCTCTCTTCTCTGGCTCCAGCCTCCTCTGCCATTACCCCTCTGCGGCCACACTGAGTTCTAATTCTAGTTCTATCTGACTTCTTGCCTTTCCGCGCTCTTGTGTGTTCTTTTTTTTTTTTTTTTTAAAGATTTTATTTATTTATTAGAGAGAGAGAGTGCACACAAGAGAGCAGGGGCAGAGGGAGAAGCAGACTCCCTGCTGAGCAGGGAGCCCGGTGTGGGACTCGATCCCAGAACCCCAGGATCATGACCCGAGCCAAAGGCAGACACTTAACCTACTGAGCTACACAGGTGTCCCCTCGTGTGTGTGCTTTTGAAGGTTGCCTCCATCTGCTTCCAGCCCCCCAGGACAACCTAAACATGCCTGAGGCCTCTGGGAGGAGCTCCTGCCGGGTCCAAGTTGGGCTCACTCTTGTTTATATCAAGGGTTGGCGCAGACAGCTCCTAGGAAATGTCAACAGAGGAGCGAAGCGTTAACACTCTCGGTCTCTTCCCTAATCCTCCAAGCCAGGAGCCTCCAGGATGAATTTGCTTTTCTATTCATTCCAAAATTTCTACTCAAGGGTAGGTTTCATGGGATCCAAGACTCACTTTTTCCTCCTGCTGGATTCCTCCCCGGGGCTTGGCGTGAGGGAAATGAGTTCACTCCCAGTGGGAACAAGGAGGCCATTTAGGGCCACCCGCCCTCCTTCTGCAGCCTCTTTAGACTTGGGGTCTCTGCGGTGCTAGGGCTCAAGGAGCCAGCTCCTCCCCCTTCCCCCCGCCCCTCCCACCCCGGCCCCTCCGGCCCCAGCATTAGAAAGCGAAGCTGGGAAGCCAATTATTGACTTTATTATTTGAAACGTCATGCCATAGGAGATCTGCCACCTTGCAAAGAGATGGCTCTTGTTATACAACATCATTCATGATCGCAGCCTTCCGGAGGATTAAACCGTTATTGATCTTCCATTTTTCCGAACGCTTCTGACTTGCAACGTAAAATAGCAAATTTGCAACAGGACAGAAGCCAAAGACGAGTGTGATTAAACGAAAACTGCCACCCGTTAATTTAATCTAGGCTAAAAACTGCAAAATGGCGACTGATTCTGATCATAATTACAATGACATTAAGGCGCCTTTTCGGGTTGTTTTTATTTCTCGGTGAGTGGGATTTAAGGAACCCACCCTGCGAAGATGAGAAATCTAACTGCGTGATGGCCAGGTGCAAGAATTCTGTTTGTGCGGCAGGAACAGGGCTGCTAATCCCTCACTTGTTCTTTTCTGTTTGGCAGTGAAACATTTCCCGGTGTGCCCCGTAATAACAGGCAGCTGTCCTGTCAGCTCCGCTGAAAAATGAGATAATAAGGCCGGCAAATGATGTCCTTTATATCCCGAACCCACCACTTCCTGCAGTTTGCTTCTCAGATGCTTTGAGGAACAAGGCTCTGTGCAATTTTCACCCTGTTTCTTCTTCTAAAAAATTGTCTGAATTCTTGGCGAATGTCATTTTCCTCTGGGACGTTGGGTGGAAAAAGAGGCAGCCCGCTTCATTGCACCGGGACAGAAGGCTTCCAGAAAGCCCTCCGAATGGGGTCTGTGGATGGAAATCCCACCTCAGAAGCCAGTGAGGGATCTGAGGTGTAACAGCATCCAGAGGGGAGGCTTGGCTCCCCGAGAAGACAACCACTGGGGACCTTTCTGTCGCACCACTGGGATAACTGGTCCTTTTAGAAGCAGCAGCGAGAGCCCACACTACCCTCCTGCTCCTGAAAAAGGCTTCCCGGGAGGGGGCCTCCTGGCGGAGAAAATTGCAACTGGGTGGGTAGGATCGGCTCACCTGGGGGAGCCCAGGCCGTGTCCCACGTGTGAGCTTCGAGGCCTCCTGGAGGGATCTCCCCGATGTTTGACAGAAAAAGGGAGTTAAGGCTCTAGGCTAGAGGGCAGAGCTGGAACTCGAACCTGGGCTTGCTTTCTTTCTTTCCTTTTTTTTTTTTTAAAGATTTTATTTATTTATTTGCTACAGAGAGAGATCACAAGTAGGCAGAGAGGCAGGCAGAGAGAAAGGGAGAAGCAGGCTTCCTGCTGAGCAGACAGCCCGATGTGGGGCTCAATCCCAGGACCCTGAGATCATGACCCGAGCCGAAGGCAGAGGCTTAACCCACTGAGCCACCCAGGCGCCCCAAACCCAGGCTTTCAGACGGCCAGTCTGGCACCAGTGCCTTTTCCCAAGATGAGGGAGTGTTTCTTGACAATCCGCCCTGACCCTAGATAGAGTGTGAATTCTATTAATAATGCAGACGGTTGATGTTCAGAGAACGTGTATTTTAGGGTATGGCTTTCCGGGACTCGCTCAGTTAGCGTTCATTCAAGTACGCGTTCATTGCCGCCTCACTCACCGGGTCGGGCTGAGAGAGGCAGACGGGCCTTGGGGATCTGCCGCCCGCGGCGCTGTTTCAGGAGGTGGGCAGTGGCCAGAGAGACCCGTTCCAAACACCGGGGACGCGGGATGTGTGTTCCTGTCGGAGGGAAGGCCCACAGGAATCTGTAGTGAATGAATGAATGTAGTAAAAGAATGACTCTGTAGTAAAGCCCTCCGGACAGCCCGAGAGAACAATATGTGCTTCACTCCGTCAATTTATTCCACGTGTACAGACTCTGTTTGCCCCGGGAGGGGCGGGAGAAGGATCCCACTTCTTGGACAACGTTAGCTCCTACTTGTGCTGCCCTTTACTGGAATCAGCCTTGACGGCCGCAGGGCGGAGACTGCTCTGGGCGCAGGGAACAGCGGGCCCACTGTTGGCCCGGGGAGGCCTGTGCAGCCTCCCTCCCGGGTTGGGAGGGAGGCCCGGGGTGAGCAGGGCGACTGCTGGGCAGGCCTCTGTCTTGCAGGGGTTGTGGAGGCAGGCGGCGTGCAGCCTGGGCCCTGGCTGTGAACCGCTCAGACTGGGAGGTGCCCTCTGGGGAAAGGAGGAATTCCACAAATGGCCGAAGGAGTTCTGCTGTTTTCCAGATGGTACTTTGTGCTCACTGCCCTGTGTCTGAGAGTCTGTGGTGAAGGTAACGTCTCTGCAATGGAGAGCCTACTGTGATTTGTTAGCACGGCTGACCTACCGTTCCTGACAGGAAAAAGCACCCTTTTATTCATTTGAAAGGTCTTCTCTAGCCTCTTCCCCTCCCCCAGTGTTTTCCCCTTCCATTCCTATTCTTAGGAAGCAATTATATATCCCATAGTTATTGCACATTTATATGTTCAACTGCTTCATAAGTATTAACTCATAGAGTCCTCATAACAACACAAGAAGGTATTTCTACTATTATCCTTGTTCTACAGATGGGCAGACTGAGGCTCAGAGGGCTTGAGTGACTTTCCAAGGTCAAACTAGTGACGACTGGAAGGAATTGTGGTTCAAATCAAGTAAGTCTGGCTTCAAAGTTTCTTCCTATAACTCCTCTAGGTTTAGATGATGGAATGATCTGAAATCTTCTAGAAATGTGCTGTCCACTAGCTGCATGTAGTTACTTCAATTAGCATCTATGGGGCACCTGGGTGGCTCAGTGGGTTAAAGCCTCTGCCTTCGGCTCAGGTCATGATCTCAGGGTCCTGGGATCGAGCCCCGCCTCGGGCTCTCTGCTTAGCGGGGAGTCTGCTTCCCCCTCTCTCTCTGCCTGGCTCTCTGTCTACTTGTGATCTCTCTCTCTCTGTCAAATAAATAAAATCTTTAAAAAATTAGCATCTAAATTAATTAAAGTTAAATAAGCATTTGTTTCCTGAGTAGCACTAGTCACATGTCAAGAGCTCAACAGCCACTGGAGTGGCTGCCATATTGGACAGCACAGAGAGAGAACATTTCCATTATGGCTGAAAGTGCTGATAGATGGTCGCTGCTCTAGAAAATTCCTGACTTCCTGTAACTTTGTTCTGCATAACAAAGGCCAAGGGCAATAACAAAAGCAAAGGTCCTCCGTTGAACATACAGTAAATGAAATGTAACTTTTGAAGATTTTTCATGTAATATTCATAGACTGAAAAAGATATCTTCTTGGAAAGACGATTCTAATTCAGTAAGTGAAGAAGAAATCGAATAAACTGGAATATGTTTTTGTTAAAACGCACACACACACAGATGCACTCAGAAAGAAACACCTGGGAAGGACACACTACACTATGTGGATGGGGGTTATATTTCTTGCAAAGTATGGGAGGGGATGATGTGTGGGTAGGTTGGTGTAGATTTCCTTTTATAGTTTTATTTAAGAAATTTTTTTACAACGCGTATCACTTGCTTTGATGATGGAAAAGATTTCTGGAAACAAATTCATTGAATGGAAAAAGATAGGGAAAGTGCTTTGCACAATATTCTGATTTGATGTTGGGACAATGTGGTCTCCATGGTTACAGTTTTGAAAGTGCTATCCCACCCTGAGGACATTCGCCTTTTGAGACAAGAGAAATTCTACAGACAAAGACAGAGGCTATGAGGAGAGAACATTAGGTGTTGGGAACTGAGCAGAACCCAGGAGAGAAAAGGAGTCCCTTCCTCACGCCCAGAACCCCCGTGCTTGGCCCCCTACCCTGTTCTTTAGAATCCAGCTGCACCCTTGGTTGCCCTGTGACCCTTGGTTGCCCTGTGCCCTGTGCCCTTGGTTGCCCTGTGACCATCCAGAGCACTCTTGGTCACAGCTCCTTTGGCTTGTCTTGGGAAGTGCAGAGCAGAGAGGGTGAAAGGCATGTTGGGCGCAGTGCACATAGAGGACGGCGTGGGGGGAAGGCCCTACTGCTGCTTCAGACCTAGCGGCAGAGCTGGCGATGCTCCATCAGGATCCGTGCTGCCCTTTGGCCGCCCCACTCTTGTCATCCCTCCGAGGCCAGAGCTCCTCAGCACTGAGCTGCCCGGGGAACAGGAGCCCTCACCTGCTCAGTCGTGCACCACCTGCCCTCTCCATCCCCTTCGCTCAGCCCCTCCTCTTTCTGAGGGCTTTTTTCTCTTTCCAAAATGACGAAAACCCCAACCCCCCTCCTCCCCGCACAGATTTTAACATTTGCTAAACATTGCTGCAAATCAATATAAAAAAGAAAAGAAAGAAGGCAGGAAATGTGCACGGCAGTCTCTTCTCTTCAGCCTGCGCCTGCTGGCTTTGGGAGGCTCCTGGTGGACCAGGCCCTCCGTGGCTGCGCGGGCTCCGCAGTCTCCCCGTGGAGCGGCCGCTGGGCTCTTTGTCTCGCAGCAACAGCCGCACGAGACTCCTCAGAAAGGCCCCTGGGAGGACCAGGCCGTGGCCCACAAGCAGGCTGTCCACAAACACACAGAGAATGGGGCGCTGGTGGTGGGGGCAGAGGTCTGAGAACAGGCGCCCCCGCCGGCCTGCCACAGTTGACTTGGTCCTGACAGCTCCCTGGTGGCCGAGGAGGCTGTCCCCTCCCCTCCCGCCGCCCGTGTGGGCTGGCTGCCTCTCTTCCCAGCGGAGGGGAAGACCAGAGGGCTGGGCGCTTGCGCATCCTTTCAGCGTGCGGCACACTTGTGGTTTATGGCTTCTGCCGAGGGATTGAAAGGTCTGAGGTTCAAACTCTCAGGGTCTCAAGGGAAAAGAAAAGGACTCTTGTTAAGAAAACATTCCTAGCAGCTCATCTCGAAGGATGCTTTGGCGAGGTCCCAACTCTCGACCTTTGTGTGAGAAAGCGTGTCACTAAGTAGAGAACTGGAAGGCGTCTGACCCCCGGGCCCCAGTTACGAATTCCTCCCTGGACTCGGCCACGCGAGCTGCTCATCTGGGAGCCGCTGAGGCCCATGAGGAGGCCCCAGAGGGAGGCCTGAGGGAGGCCAGGCCCAGAGGGCGCCTGGCTCGGGGAAGCTGCGCTGAGAGGCCTCTCAGTGCTCTGCTGTGAGAAATGTGTGTCCAGGACGTGGCGTTCAGAATATGTGGCATTGAAGAGCAGCAAATGATGATAAAAAGCTGCCTTTTTATCCCATGAATTTAAATGCAAAGATAAGACATTCACCACAACTTAACAGAGAAAGACAGTGAAGAGACTCCATCACCTTGAAGTGCCTTTCCCTCCAGGAAAGCAAAATTTTCATCCAACATTGGAGCTCCTCAAATCCTCACAATACATTTAAACAATCTTGGGAAGTGAATTACCCAGTATCACTGCTTAAAAATAAACATAGGGTTCTTGTCTTAGGCTGTGTGCACTAAGGATTAAGAAGAACCTTTGCTGGGCGTCTATATTAACAGCAGTCTCCTCGGGTCGTTTGCCTTTATTCTTGCCCATGTTATCAGGCTCCAGTTCCAGTCAGGAAGATTCTGGAAAGGGTAGAAATAGTGCAGACTAAGGAAGAGCCAAAGCAAGAGTTCCCTCTGTTGGTGACTGACTCAAACCCTCTACCATCCGCTAGAGTAGGAGGAAGGACTCCCCCGTGAACCCTCAGTTCACCCAACTCTGCCCCAGACCAAACTTGCTGCTTAGGACTCCATGTGGAAATTCTGCGTGAATGCTTTTTAGTGAAATTATTCATTATTTAGGAGCCCCATTCCAGAGTTTTATATTCATCAAGTATCTGTTCAGGGGCGAGAAATCCCCTTAAGCTATAGGACAGTTGAAGAAAATTTCAGGTAGAATTACTACAGAACTGCATTTTTTCCCTCTTTGTTTCTGGAACATCACATCCAATCCTAAACTGGTCGTCAAATTCAAGGCTGGTCAATGAGAATTTTTGGCCATGTCCATACAAAGGTCAGGAAGTAAAGATCTAGAAAAATGTTTGCACACACTTTCATTGTAATTCTTTGCAGGAATTATGCAGGAGGCCTCTGTAGGTAGTTCCCAGTCTCAGTGTTAGGGGGAGGAAGTATTTGGAGGGAAACCTCTCACTAAGGGCAGCCCATTTTAATTCCGGGTAGTTAAGCCTTACAAAATCACCATAAGTGGGGCACCTGGGTGGCTCAGTGGGTTAAAGCCTCTGCCTTCGGCTCAGGTCATGATCTCAGGGTCCTGGGATCGAGCCCCGCATCGGGCTCTCTGCTCGGCGGGGAGCCTGCTTCCCCCTCCTCTCTCTGCCTACTTGTGATCTCTCTGTCAAATAAATAAATCTTAAAAAAAAATCATCATAAGCAATGCTTAGCGAATACTGTCGCTCCTGGGAAATGCAGTTAGTTTCTTTCGAGCTTCTGGTCCCAACATCTTCATTAATCCATCAATACGGAACCTTGTAGCACATATGCTTCCATTTAAGAGCACCTTACTCAGTATAGAGCATTGATTCCTTCAGCTTGCACTCATGCCCGAAGGCAGCTTCTCTAACACGCGTTTGCTCCCTAAAGCACATGGAGGCCCGCTTGCATGAGGCAGCACGTCCTCGACACCATCTTGGGGCCATTAAACTGTGAAATCACCAACAAGAAGCCCACAAAACAGGGAGCTACATAGACCAGGAAGAGGACAGATGTTTATAGTCCCAGAGCTGAAACAAGAAGGCAAAGAGGGTCCTTCAGCCTCAGATGAAAGGAATGTGTCTGCTGAGTGGCTCAGGATTTTCTCCATTTGGCACATGTCTGGGAGCGACCACAAAATTCCTGTGGAGTCCTGGTTTGGGGCTCACCAGTGAATTTTAGCAGGGGGACAAACTCACAGGTACAGAATTGATGAAAAATGCATATTGACTGTCCTTCAGGGTAAGATTTCATTAACCTGCTTCCTGTCCCACCACCTTCCCCTGATGTTCTAACTTCATCATCGGCTAGTCTGCCGAGAAAAAGATGACAACCTCCGGGAAGGGAAACAGATTGTTGTTTGAGTCGTTTCTATCTTGTGAATTTGTTTGTCAGCTTCCTTGCTGGGAAGGACCTGAGAGCGAATTGAAAGGGCCGTGTTTAGGGAGTTGATGTGGGCAGAGCGGCTGGGACAGAACCCTAAGCGTGGGGAGAGCAACCTCGAAGGTGCGGGGGCTGATGGGAGAGTGGGTCTTCACCCTCCCTGAAGGACGTGAGACCCTAGACGTCCATGCTCCCACGGCTAGCACACGCCCCACCCCCTCGACAGTTTGCCAGAATTTAGCTGCACCTAGTTTTGTCTTCCTTCAGCCAGGACCATTCTCCCCCAATGCAGCTGATCTGCTCACTTATGAAAACACTTCCTGCTTATCACTGGGGCTGGAAACGTCTGTTCCGAGACAGCGTGTGCTCAGAATGACCCATGAGGTCTCCCCCCATTCAGGTCAGAGCTTCTCCACCACGCAGGGCGCTGGCTCAGTCGGGTCTGAGCAAGCAAGTGGAGAGTGGGTGAGTCCCCCCCTCCCGCCCCCGACCTCCACCCCGACTCACACAACCTGGACCCTGAATCCTTTGTCCTCACTGGTGAAGCCTGACTGCCTTCCTCATCCTCGCTTGGACTGCAGCTTTCCGGAACAGTTGACTCCCTGGCCTCGGGCTAGATTTCTTGGCTTCCATCCCTGACTTGTGATTGACCTCTGCCCTCAGAATTCTCCGAGGTCCCATCCCGATTTTCCAGTTTCCTGACCTTTTGCTTGGCTCTGCAACCCTCAGCTTGTCGTCTTGGCAGCTTCCTCACGAGGCTAAGTCCTGCCGGTGTTACATCCACCCCATCTTCGGTGTGGGGCTCTGAAGTTTCAAGTCCCTCCCTGGGGAGGGGTCCGGATTCCAGGCCCACCACCCAGCATTCTGTCACGTGGGTTAGACCCAGGAAGAGCCAAAACTTGGGCACTAGAAGTCGCCTTGCTGGAGGCAGGTGTGGAATTGGCTTCCTGTGACCTGCCGAGGAGGCCGTCTGAGTCCCACGTGTTCCGTGTTCTTCTGGGCTGACGAGAGTCGTGGAATGGGAGAGCCAGAAGTGACGCTGTACTCCCTATGTCAAAAATGAAACAACAACAGAACCTGCGACGTGGACCCGCTCAGAGTATGCGGCCATTAAAGAGCAGGGATGGGACTAGAACCCATGTCACGGATCCAAATTCATCAGACCATGTGGCTTCGCTTATTTAGCTGAAGGGGGCACAGGAGAAAAGGAAGATTAATTACATAGCTTATAATGATCCGAGTTCAAGTGCAGGTAATAGAAATTATGTTAAGTGGTTTAAGAAGAAAGGGATTCGGGGGAACCTGGGTGGCTCAGTTGGCTAAGCGTCTGCCTTTGGCTCAGGTCATGATCCCAGGGTCCTGGGATGGAGCTCCGCATCAGGCTCCCTGCTCTGGGGGGAACCTACTTCTCCCTCTCCTTCTGCCCCTCACACATGTGCTCTCTCTCTCTCTCTCTCGGTCTCTCTCATATGAATAAAATCTTTGAAAAGAAGAAGAAGAAAAGGATTTCATAAGGGAACTGGGTGCTTTCAGTGTAGTTGGAAGGGCTAGAGTGGTGGCCGGAGACTGGTCTCTGGGAAGGGCTTCCAGTAGGGCCCTGTAGAAGCGGGCCCACAGAAGGAAATGACGTCTCTACCTCAAGCTGGGGATTCAGGAAGTTGCCATCCCAAGGTGGGGGCTGCAGGACCCCTGCAGATGTCCCACCACAGATGTCCTGACTGCATCTGTGGATTAGGAAGCCCCGCCTACAGGCAAAGGAGCTGCAAGGGTCTGCAAAACACAGCACTGCATTCCGCATCTCTCCCTGCCCGACTACGTTTCAAAATCCAGCCTCTGGCCCGCGCAACTGATGGAGGAAAGCAAGGTCAAATCTAGACTCTTACTTGGGAGCCAGACTGGGAACTGTGGACTTGAGCTTCCCAGGCTATGTGAACTGGAAAGAGGGTGCATCGAGAGGAAACTGGTCGGGGTGCTGGGTAAAGTAATCCACAATGCTCCTACCCTAACACACCTCCCTTTCCTCAGCTGTAAGATGGGAATCATGATTTCCCCGACTTCGTAGGACTGTTATAAGCTATCACAAGGCTATAGTGTAAGTAAAACACGTGTTTCTGGGACACAGTAAATGCTCAATAAGTAGTAGTTATTATTTTAAAGCTTTAGCTATGGGGCACCTGGTGGGCTCCGTCAGTAGAGCACGCAACTCTTGATCTCTGGGTTGTGAGTTCAAGCTCCACGATGCCTGTAGAGATTACTCAAAATAAATATATAAATAAAAGCATCTTAAAAAAAATAAAATTTTTGCCATGAATCTCATGCAGGTTTTTAGCAGTCTGCTTATCTGGAACTATTTTCAGTTCAGTTTCCTATATATTCAACCTAAGCATTTAATCTTCTTCACCCTTGTCAAATTCTGGGGTGTGGTTAACTCCATAAAATTGTTTGACTAAAAAAATAGAGGTTTCTAAAGTAGGGCTTCGATTATTTTTTTTCTTTTCTTTCTTTCTTGAAGTCAAGAAAGAAAGAAAAGAACACACCCACCCAAGCCCCCTGTTTGACTCCACACCCATCATGGAGTCAAACAGGGGGCTTGAACTCGTGGCCCTGAGATCAAGACCCAAGCTGAGATTAAGAGTTGGAGGCTCAACAGACTGAGCCACCCAGGCACCCCAGAAGGGCTTCAATTATTAGCAAATTGAAATAAATTTTAGAAATAATCTTATCCTTCTCCATTTTATAGTGGGGAAGCTGAGGGTCAGAGAAGTAGGAGGACTTGTCCCAAATGAAACCATTACTAGACTCAAAGTCTGAACTAGAACCAGTCTCATGCATTTTCCCACACAAATAACTGAAAAGAGAGCTGATAAGGGTTGAATCTTTAATTTTGCAAAATATTACAAAAAATGAAGCGAGTTCCAATTTTTTTTTAAATGCAGTCTGCTTTGTAAATACGTGCAGGTTGGGGGAAAAGCCTTTCATTACTGTAAAGGAAAAAACAGTAACATGATAAAGGCTGTCTCAAACGGCTGTTGATGTTCTGTAAAATAGTGTGATATCGGAGTCACTCCCCTTCAGAAAAAGGACAAGGACTAGAGGGTATTACACTAAGCGAAATAAGTCAATCAGAGAAAGACAATTATCACACAATCTCACCGATATGAGGTATTTGAGAGGATCATAGGGGAAGAGAGGGAAAAATGAAACAAGATGAAACCAGAGAGGGAGACAAACTGTAAGAGACTCCTAATCTCAGGAAACAAAACTGAGGGTTGCTGAAGGGAAGAGGGGTGGAGGGACAGGGTGGCTGGGTTATGGACACTGGGGAGGGTATGTGCTATGGTGAGGGCTGCGAATTGTGTAAGACTGATGAATCACAGACCTGTACCCTTGAAACAAAGAATACATTATATATTAATTAAAAAAAAAAAAGAAAAGGGACAAGGAGGAGATAACTCACTGGATATGATGTAATAGCTGTTGCCAAAATAATTTAACATTATTCCGGAAATCCTAGCCAACTCACTGAGTAAGAAAACAAAACAAAACAAAAAAATGGAGTGTGACTGTCAGTAGGAAATAAACCAAATTGTCATTATTTGCAAGTTTCTAGTATTATGTATACCCAGACAGTATACACTGTCTGCCAGGAAGTCACAAAAGAATCCATTGAAAAGCTACAATATGAAATATGATGAGAATAGTGAAACGGCCAGTTACCAAACATGTATTTAAAAAATTAACTTCTTCCTTTTATATCAGTAAGAATGAATTAGCAATTATAATACAAAAATAAAATCCTATTCTTAACATCAACAGAAATCATAAATTACCCCGACATAACAAGTAATGTGCTGTACGACAAGAAGGAAAATAGATATTTTACGAAGGGGCTTGTTGGAGGCTTGAATAAATGAAAAACATACTTCATCCCTAGAGGGAAAAACTCATAATGTAAAGATGTCAATTCTCTCCAAAGTAATAAATCCCTTTAATACATCTCCAATAAAAATCCAAGAAAAGGAGTCTACAGGGATTTAGACAAGATGATTCTAAAATTCACCTGGAAGAATCAATAAGTGAAAACCCACAAAAAGATATGGCATTTTTCTTGTGGGTAGATACAAATTAAGTTAAAGTTTTAAAGCATGGACTGAAGGCTCCATGTCAAGTTCATGTTGGTGGTTTCCTCTAGGGTGGGAGGAAGGGGAGTGGGCCAGGGACTTTGAAACAATCTGCTACATTTTATACCTTTTCTTAAGACACATGTCTGAAGCAACTATGCTAAAATATTAATTTTCATTGGTAATATGTATTAGGTGCTGTTGTATTACTTCCTGCAATTTTCTGTTTTTATTTTATTTTTTCCAAAAAAAAAAAAAAAAAAAAAAGGAATGAAGGAGATAGGGAGTCTGCACTGCAAGATATTTTGAGTTCTCAATAATTAAAAGAGTATAGTTTTGGGGCACCTGGGTGGCTCAGTGGGTTAAGCCTCTGCCTTCGGCTCAGGTCATGATTCCAGGGTCCTGGGATCGAGCCCCATGTTGGGCTCCCTCCTCAGTGGGGAGGCTGCTTCTCCCTCTCCCTCCGCTGCTCCCCCTGCTTGTGCTTGCTTTCTCTCTCTCTCTCTGTCAAATTAATTAATTAATTAATTTAAAAAAAAAAAAAAAGAAGAGTCTTTGCCCACAAGAAAGTCAATGACACTGAAAAGAAACAGATCTAAGGGGAGGAGGTGTCCCAAATCAGTGAGGGAACCAACAGACGTTCTTAGTGATGTTTGAACCATCCTTCATCAGATTTGTTTTCCAGAGAGGTTTAAAAAAAGTAAAAAACTGAGGGGTGCCTGGCTGGCTAAATCAGCAGAGTACGTGACTTTTAATCTCAGGGTTGTGAGTTTGGGTATACCATTGGGTATAAAGATTACTCAAAAATAAAGTCTTAAAGAAAAAAAAGTAAAAGCAGAAAATGAAACTATAAAAGAGCAAGAAGAAAATACCATTGTCTATTTATCTGATTTCAGGGTATAAAAGGTCAAAATCTCTTTCCTGTGACCTTTTCCCTCCCCTGGGCCTTTACACAGTTTGTTTCCTATGCATGGAAACCTCTTTTCCTCTTCTCTTCACTCTTTTTTTTTTTTTTTTTAAGATTTTATTTATTTATTTGACACAGAGAGAGAGAGATACAGAGCACAAGCAGGGGAAGTGGGAAAGGGAGAAGCAGGCTCCCTTCTGAGCAGGGAGCCTGATGCTAGCCTTGATCCCAGGACCCTGGGATCGTGCCCTGAGCTGAAGGCAGAGGCTTAACCCACTGAGCCACGTAGTCTCTTCACTCTTGCACCTGTTGCCCAGAAAGCCTACCCTGTCCTCCCTCATTAGCTGACACCCTACACTATGGCTCTCTTGGCACCATGAACTTCTCCTTTATGTCGCTGTTGCTTCTGCAATTTTGCCTTGTTTGTGTGACTGACGAATGGTCTGTCTCCCAGTAGAAAGCCAGCTTCATGAAGATATGCTTTGCCTATTCTACTGGTTCAAAAGTAGAAGACTTAGCCCACTGTGGGGGGTTGATAATATTTGTGGAATGAGTGAATGAATGAGTGGGAGCTGAGAAAAACTGTTTCTTTCTGCTGGTTTTCTCGCGTGCCATGCACACAAAGATCTTTGTAATCTGTCATTTTGGGCCCCAGACCTTTTATCTGTTGAGAGTATCAGTGGTCTTGCTGACTTGTGTGACTGCATGTTGGGGACAAGGAGCAAACAACTTTTTGGACTACCTTTATAGACATCAGATTCTAGACCCGATAACCTCCAGAGCCACTGAAAAGCCAATTTTGCCCTAACATAGAGAAGAGGGAACCAGTTCATCCGTGGGACTCTGAACTTGCCACTGGGTTTGTCTTTCTTCTCCAGTGATTCTTTCCTACTGGAGGGGGTATCGTTTCCGGAGATGGCAAAATTAAAGTCTCACAGGCCAAGAGGACCACAGCGCCTCTCCAGATGCGTCTCCTTGGGCTTTGGGACCGCAGCCAGAATCACAACTCTGGCCATTCAGTCTCATAACCATCTTTCCTGTGGAAGTGACCAGATGTCCCACTCCCCAGCTTCTGCCTGTGTGTGGTCTCCCTAGGTTTTTAATCTTTTCAGCAAACGCATTCAGAAATACAGTTTTGAGAATGAGATGATGACTCACAATCACGTATTCATACTGGAGTCTATATGGGAGCCGAGCGCATGACTGATGCTCATGGGGGGCAGCCCCTCGAGAGGAGATGTTCAGGGAAGTCTCAGGTCAGTGAGCGTCTGCCGGGCCGGGGCTGCATTGTCGGAGCTCGAGAAGGAAGTACAACTACTTCGTGCTCCCAAGGAGGAAAGGGTGGTGGTTCTCTCTGACTTGCACGGTCACTTGACCAACTCAATGTCTTTCATCCCACTGTGCCAGAGTTAAGGCTGTGGGCTCTCGAAGCCAGGCGTCCACCAACCATGGTCTCTAGATTGAATCGCACAAAATGCCCTACCATTTTTAAGACCCATGGTTGTCCCCCCAGGCCACGATTTCACTCTCTGTGGTCTCAGTTACCTGCAGTCAACTGTGGTCTAAAGCAGATGGTCCTCCTTCCGACTTGTCAGCAGAAGGTAAGTAGTAGCCGAACGCTAAGTAATGAGGCCCACCTCCGACACCCACCTCACTTCATCTCGTCCCGTAAGTATTGTAGCATTGTGTCACCTCATGTCATACCTCCGTCACCCACCTCACTTCATCTCGTCCCGTAGGTATTGTAGCATTGTGTCACCTCACGTCATACCTCCGTCACCCACCTCACTTCATCTCGTCCCGTAAGTATTGTAGCATTGTATCACCTCACGTCATACCTCTGTCACCCACCTCACTTCATCTCGTCATGTAAGCATTGTGTCACCTCACGTCATCCCCCGAAGAATGATGAGTGCTGTACAGTAAGATACTTTGAGAAAGGGGGAGAGATAGATCACATTTACATAACTTCTGTTACAGTTTATGGTTATAATTGTCTCTTTTATTAGTAGGTATTGTTGTTCATCTTTTACTGTGACGAATTTATAAATTAAGCTTTATCCTCCGTATGTGTGCATAGGGAAAAACAATATGCATAGGGGTAAGGGACTATCCGTGGGTTCAGGCATCCATTAGGGGCTTTGGAAGGAATCTCCTGCAAATGAGAGGAAACTCACTGTATGTGGCCTCTTTTGAGGCCCAAATGTAGAGAAGCTTTGTGGTTTCATATGTTTTCTTCATGTTTTAAATCAAGGATTTAAAAAGACACAATTATTATCGTGTTTGAAGGGGGTCTCACAATTTTTTGAGGTACATAAAAGCTGTTTGCTAACACCAAAAAGTGTAAGGAGTCATTGATCTAGATGCCATGATTTAAGTGACTGAACCTTCTTTCCCACTACGTATCATAATTAATGAATCAGAGGCAATTCCTGCAGGAAGAGACCACCCACCAGTCCTGAGGTGGGATAACCAACAAGAGCCACCACTCCTGAACGCTTACCACACACCAGGCACAGTGCTGTACATAAAGTACCCTTGCTCATCTTCACGACAACGCCGTGAGGTGTTATCACTCCTTTTACAGATAGAAAAATTGAGGATGGAGTTACTTGCCCAAGGTCAAGCTGTTAGTAGTTGATGGGTCTGAGATACTATACCTCTAACTATCACATTTCTTTTCCTTTTTTAAATTAACATATAATGTGTTATTTGTCTCAGGGGTACAGGTCTGTGATTCATCAGTCTTACACAATTCACAGTGCTCACCATAGCACATACCCTCCCCAATGTCCATCACCCAGTCGCCCCATCCTTCCCACTCCCCTCCCCTCCAGCAACCCTCAGTTTGTTTTCTGAGATTAAGAGTCCTCCCTTCCCCTATGATCCTCTGTTTCGTTTCTCAGATACCTCATATCAGTGAGATTGTATGGTAATTGTCTTTCTCTGATTGACTTATTTCACTTAGCATAATACCCTCCAGTTCCATCCAGGTCATTGTAAATGGTAAGATTTGGTTTTTTTGGATGGCCGCATAGAATTCCATTGTATATATACACCACCTCTTCTTTATCCATTCATCTGTGGATGGACTTCTAGGTTCTTTCCCTAGTTTGACTGTTGTGGACATTGCTGGTATCAACATTGGGGCACATGTACCCCTTCGGATCACCACATCTGTATCTTCAGGGTAAATACCCAGTAGTGCAATTGCTGGGTTGTAGGGTGGCTCTATTTTCAACTTTTTTGAGGAACCTCCATACTGTTTTCTAACTGTGCCATTTCATTTGGGCCACAGGCACTGTGCTTGGCACTAGGGACTTGCCAGCTTGGAAGTGGACCTGCTGGATCAAAGAATGTGCCCATTTTCATCTTGAATAAGAACGGCTCAGGACCCAGGAGGAGCTGATATTGCAGTTAGAGTCTTATTAGTCTTACTTATTAGGGCTGATCACCAGATATAATGTTTCTGCTTTGGGGACACATAGTAAATCTGTCATTCTTGGTTCTCTCCTACCCTTCCGGGCTGGTTGGGGCCATGCGACCAGTTCAAAGTCAAGCTTCTAATTGCTGTTTTGAGACCCTCCAGAGCTCTTTCCCCCCTCTCCCACCATTCCAGATAGAAGGTGCTTCATCATCTATCTTCCAACAAAACTCACAACAGATATGTAGCACTGTCATGAACATAAAGAATAAGCAAGAGACAGATCAGTGCCATTTAAGCCCCTAGAATCTTGAGGCTTGTTTGTTATTGCAAAATAACCTTGACTGTCCCGCCTGCCTATGCATACTCTTTGGAGAGGGTGCCTGGGAAGATTACTTTCCAGAAAGCCTCCTAGTCCCTCCAGGGAGAGCCACCATGTGTGCACAGAAACCTCCCTGTCCTATGTCCCTTCCATGTCATTTTTTTTTTAAGATTTTTATTTATTTGACAGAGAGAGATCACAAGTAGGCAGAGAGGCACGCAGACAGAGAGGGGGAAGCAGTCTCCCTGCTGAGCAGAGAATCCCATGCAGGGCTCAATCCCAGGACCCTGAGATCATGACCTGAGCTGAAGGCAGGGGCCTTAACCCACCGAGCCACCCAGGTGCCCTCCATGTCATTTTCTGGGAGTACTTCTGGAGACAGTCTACCTGACTCTTTCTGTTTTTCAAATGGCCAATTCTGAGTCAGAATCTTGCAAAACAAGCCTTGAACCTCCAGTTTTAAGGACCAAGCTCTGTGAAACATTTAAGATTGTTCTAGCAAATCTAACCTCACCTAATCCAGAATGACACATACTCAAATGGCCGCTGCAACTAGTTACCAAGAAGAAGAAGAAGAAAAAATCGAATCACAAAACGTCTCCGAACAGTTATTAAATAGTATCTAGTCCCTAATGGCGAATTCATTTTCATTTAATAACAAGTTATTGTGAAGTATAATGAAAAATAGAGTGGCGTGCAAAATAAGCTGGCCTCTGTTTTCATTGACATCGTGCCAGTTTCTTGGGTGCAGTGTTACAATCCTATCCATCTTCATAAAGCACTCCTTGGAAAGCATTATTGAACAGTGGGAAGGATCAGTGGATGACAGCTTCATTAGTCATGACTAGGTAATCCGGGCCAATTTCTCCTGGGAATTATTAACACATTCCTAAACACCCCTTGGTGGATGGCACCCGAAGAAGAAGAGGAGGAGATTAGTTGTAAGATCTTGGATGTTCTCCAAATCCAGCTACAAGTGACCCTATGAAGGTCACAGAGCAGTTGCTCTTCCCCCAGAGCTCTCTGGAATGCTTCTGGGAAATGGGACCTTCCTAGCCAGCAGAGACAAGACATGAAAACTCTTGCACATTGCTGAAGACCTGGTGGAGAGAACATACTGGAATGCCGTCTGCTTGGTAGACAAATTTAAGCAGTCTCATTTGGTAAATGGATAGATCAACCCCGAATTTATTCTTGTCTCTGGCTAAAAAGCATGAGCTCCAGGAGGGCGTCTCTGTGACCTGGGTAACTGCACAATAAACACCAGAATCCAACAGGTTCCTGTGAATCCTGGCAGCCAGGTATCCCACCTTTGCCAAAGATTACCTAATCTCCCAAGAGCTTGATCACTTAGCCTGGAGGCTTGAGAGACAATGTGGTCTGCCAGCCAAGATTTCCCGTGTTTTTGTGACTTCTCTAGTGACACTGCCTTTTCAGTTGCTTGGTGAGTCAGCTGGGTGGGGTTTTGAGCAGTCTTAGCAGAGAGTGGTTTATTCTGCTGGTGGACGGTTTTAACTCTGGGCGAAAACTTTGGGATAATGGCATTTCTCAAGCTCTCTGGCTGCTTCATGGTGTAGGACAAGGGCTTACGGAGGAGACCAGAGCTCACACCTTTGCCTGGTCACTTACTAGCTGTGAGACCTTGGCAACTTAATTACCCCCCTTGGGCTTAGTTTCCTCATCTGCAAAATAGGAGTCATGATATCTATCTCACATGATTTGTGAGCATTAGTCAATGCAATTAGGTAAAGCATTTGCCAGAGTGCCTTGGTGAATATGTCTTCCTTTACTTGTATAGATGTCAGCTATCTCCTGCTTAAAAACAAAACCAGAAATAATCAGAAAAGGAAAACCAGTATGAGCTGTTCATTTTATCCTTCCCACTACCCCCAACTAAATCATAAGCTCTTGTTTTCATTTACTTTGAAAAGAAAAGCCGTCATGGCCAAAAAATCATGACTCATAACTGTAGGTCATCAGACCCTTGTTGAATTTTTACAACATTGCTATTGTTGTCCCTTTTATCAGATGAGAAAACTGAGGTGTAGAGAAGTAAGTTGCCCACGGTGACATAGGCAGTAAGTTTTGGAGCTGGATTTGGAAACAAGGTCATCTGCCTACAGACACCGTGTCCTTCACCATCGCTGTGTCCACAAGTCTTTGTTGAGTTGGACTGAATCTAGCACAGAACTCCTATTTCAACAACAAGCTTCCTAAGGTCATGCACGTGTTTACAAATTGCTATCCTGGGATGTACCCCCTGCTACTCTCTGCAAAGCTGATGCCTATCCATACTCAATCTCTGGATCCTTCGGGAGGTCTCCCCGGATCCATTCCCTCTGCTCTCTCAACAGCGCTGGCCTGGGCCTTTCCCCCACCCACTCAGAGCCCAACTCATTCATTAATGGCTCTTGAGAAGATGAGAGCAAGAGACAAGCGGAGAGAACTGCGAGTCAAAGAAGAGAAAGAGCTGGGGACAAGAAGGGAAAAGAACAAGACAAGGAAGAACTGAAGTGTGGTCACAATCTCAAAATGGATTTTATTTTTAAGTATTCTATATCATAAAGTCTGACTGTTGATCGTCTGGACTTCCCCCCCACACCCCTGGTGCCTCTGGCTTTTGTGAAAGAGAGTGATTTTTTTTTTTTTTTTTTTGCTTTAGCCAGCATGAAAAAAATCTTGTTTTTAGTGATTCCTGATACCAGCTGGTTTTGTAGCAATGACAGTTGTTGACATTCAATGGATAAGTTTAAATATCTTTTTGTGTTTTCTTTAAAATCGAGTTAAGAGTATCTTTTGTTTTCAGTTTGGTAGCATTTGGAGGCTGTTCCGATTATCTATTTTCTGTACAAAAAAAAAATTAAAAAAATTTAAATCCAACTAGGATTTAGTACCAATTATGATCAATTTGGTAAATACTTATAAAGTGCTTCCTACTTGCCTGGTACCGTGCCCGGCCATGGATATAGGAATGAATAAAAGATCTCCTCCACCTTGTAGAGCCTCTAATCTGGTGGGGCCTCCCAGGACTTTGTGGGGAGCCCGTTGGAGAATCACCTGGCGGGTTTGTTGGAAGTCGCCTGCCTAGGCCCCACTCTGGGACGGTCTGACCCACTAGATAATTCTAACTCATCCCAGTGTTCGGGGCACACTGGTCGAGAGCAGGTATCATATGTGCTAATCACAAAACCCAGCTTTAGAGAATTAGACCTTGGAGGAATCCAGAGACCCCCTGAGCTACCATCTGTCTTCATTCAGTTCCTCAAAGTCCAGGCAGGGTCCGCTCTAACTGGGTGACGGGGTTGAGCCGGGCTGGAGACAGACTGATTTCATATCAGGGCTGATGAAGAGCTGAGGACTGCTGTCAAAAATTCTGGAAGCCCAGGATTAACCTGGGTCACTGGAAAACATCTTAATTTTAGAGCTTTTCAAATCAGAAAAATATCGCAAAAAAAAAAAAGACCTTTTCAGTTTTTGCCTATCTTGCCTCCTGATTTGCATAATAATGAGACAAGTCTTGTCTTCTTAAATCAGCCTTTTACATTTCTTGGGAAATAAGTTCATAAGTGATCTGATAACTTGGAATACAGTCTTGTGATTCTAAAGCAGCAAAGTGCCAGTGGAGAAATAGTCCCTAAATTCCAGCTACTTCCCCTTCCATGGTTTCAGATTTCTAAAAACTGTTTATCTGATAATATTCTTGTTCCAACTTATTTATTTTTTTCCCTTCTAAAAGAAAACAAAAGCCACGATTCAAATAACCGGCTGGCCCTTCATTTCTAAGTAAGTTGGGTGAAGTCACCACGCTGAGTTTTACCTTATACAATGTATTATTATTATCATTATTTTTACTTGATACAATTAAATTGGCCAATCTGAAAAACAAGAGCAAGATTGTGCAACAGTAGAGATTCACGGGTGTTGGCATGACGGGAACCGTTTTTATAGAGAACTGAGTTATTTACAGAGAAGCTGCTTGGTGATGCCTTCACACCGTACTTAACTGTTTCAGTCAGCCATGTTGAGCACTGACTTGGAGCACTGCACTTAGTGCAGCGGCATAAATATTGTTTTCCTCCATAGAGTACCAGCTTCTCGAGGGAGGATACAGATTATGTCCTTTTCTTTTCTCCCCAGGAAAGAGGGGCAAAGGAAGTGGGAAGCGATGAGAAGGAAGGTGGTGGGTGTAGGAGAAAGGGACCGAGCTCTCCGTGTTAACGCAATGTGCTTTTAGCTCCATACGGATGTAGCTCCTTGAAGCTGCTTGGAGAGCTGGGCATGGACCCAAAGGTACAAAAGAATGAAATACAGAAAATACAGAATGAGGTGAGCATCACAAAGGGAAGGCAAGAATTTTTCAATAAATGATTTTGTAGACAAAGATTAAAATTAGGGAAAAAGCACTTCGGATTCATACTTTGAACCACATCTTGAAATGAATTTAACCGGCCCTCGTTAATTGTTCCTTAAACTTCTCTCTTTCTATGTGTGCCAGTGTTCAGAATCGCACTCAGCCCCATGCCGAACGAATGGGTCTGTGGTATGGCTTCCTTATTACCAGGGGACAAGCCCCGGGACCACGGCATTGCGGCTGACCCAGGAACGAACCCAGATGACTTCTAGAGTTGATGTGATATTTGGGTAAAGGACATATTGCAAATCTACTAGACATCAATTTACGGGAAACCAAAAGAAGGTCATCACATTTATGATCTGGAAGGAAAGGAGGAATTGGGGAACCCTAAGCTACTCTGTTTCTGTAGCTTCTAAGAGAGTATCCGGCATAGAGTAGATGCTGAGTGAATGTCTGTGGATTACGTGACACTCGCGTCTTGGTGCTTTACTGGACAGACTGGAGTGCTGATCTTTGTGGCAATGGTTGTCTGAGCCCAGAGCTCCTTTAAGAATAAAGAATCTTCATACCCAAGGTCTTCCTGGGAGCATTTCTTCCATATTCCAGAGTAGAACCTGGGTTAAGAGGAGCACAATGGAGGCTTCAGTGCAGCATATGACCATGGTTAAACGTCAACTCTCAGGGGAGGGTTGGGGACGGACCTTCCTTCTTCACCCTGGTTGATCAGGCACTGGCCAGGGTTTGCTTCCTGTGTCTACCCAGAGAACTTTGTTTCCAGCCAGCTCCCCACTTGCTCCCCTCCCCCTCCCCTGGAGTGTAAACCCAGGGTTCCTGGATCCCTCTGTTGGAGCGAGGTGGATGGTGGACACATGTGTGCCAAATGCCTGAAGCTCTGGCCGATCCTGGCTCGGGAGTCTTTATTTGCTGGTTGGAACGGGGAGAGGGGGCTGAAAAGAAAGCTCAGTTCTCATTCTTTAGTGATGTGTAACTGTATTGCCATTGGCTCCTACGGGGTAGCTCTAAGCCAGTGATCAAAAAATGTTTTCCTTGGCAGTGGAGCACATTTGCATCCACATATATGCGTGTCTACTTCTGGCAGACTGCAGAAGCTGGCGAATGAGGAGCTTCCTATCCCTTGGCTAGCGAATCCGACCTCTTACATGAAGTTTTCTTGATAACCTCGGTCCACGCTGATTTACCCACGATCTCAGCTCTTCTCATCATTATCGTCCTCACCATAGTCAGGGCAGACTTTCTGTAAAGCAAAAGAAGCTTCAGGACTTGTTCGTTGTAAGGGCAACTGACAACGGTGTGGTCCTCGCTTGGGTTCTCATGGTCACATGCTTTGGTTGAAGTTGCAAAAGTAAGATATTGAACTGCAGTAGACTAAGGACGTGGTCTCCTCCTGCTTGGCTTCTCCTTCCATCAGTTTTTCTTTGAGTCTGGGGCAGTGGTTGGACCCTGAGCATCTGGGGGGCTCTAGCTAAGGAGAAGTTGAGTTGGAGATTCATTTGTTTTGGGTTCAATGGATCTATTTCACACTCACTTCTATGTTGGCCATTCTAGAGTAAGAATGGTTTACCATTCCAGGAAAATTCCTGATGGCCTCAGAGCATACTCGTCTCACATCATGGGATCGTCATATTATACTGCAATATAAATGTGTCCCACTCTGCCTAACACTGGAAGTATGTGGGTATTGAGAAAAAGAGTCAAAATGTGCAGAAACAGAAGCTAGCCTGAGGAATGCTCTTTTAATCCCCAGATGCACAAAATTAGAAGTGGAATATTTGGGTGTCGTTGATGACGAGTCAAGACAGAAGCTATCTTCTGGAAAATCACAATACCTGTGCACTCAGCATGCACCCTACTACCGTGCTTTTAAGATGAGAATTGATGCAAAATAGAATTGACAAGAGTCCTGGTGTCAGTAAGGCACAAAACTGCAGCAAGATGATGAACTGTGAGGTAGCAATTTTATGCATGGTAAATTGCACTTTGTTACCTCCCAACGTATTGGAGTAGCCTCAGCATCTGGGATAGCTTGGCCTGATGAAGCCTGGCAATTACAGAAAAAATGACATTCAAAAGTAGTAAAACCACAGTGAAGCAACCTAAGTGCTCCTTAGGTGGTGGAATGAGTCCCACACATATTCACCCATAAGTTATTGTTCATAGTTTAAGGGTAATTTGATTAACTGATTGAGAAACTCAATCCGAGAGAATGACGTTTTAAGATGTATTTAAAGTACTCTCTCTTCTCTCCATGAAAATGATTTTTGTAAAATTGTCATATGAAGAGATGATTATACAGAGAGTATGCAACCAAAAAAGAAGAAAACCAGGAGAAAGAGTCTAATACAGGTATAGGATAGAATTTTTTTCATAATTTTGTTATGTTGGTGGCGTTTGTTGGCTTCTAAAAATTTGTAATTTGTTGTGGTTTCTTTTTTTTTTTTCTTTAAAGATTTTATTTATCTGTCAGAGAGAGAGAGAACACAAGCAGGCAGAGAGGCAGGCAGAGGCAGAGAGAGAAGCAGGTTCCCTTCCGAGCAAGGAGACCAATGTGGGACTCAATCCCATGGCGCTGGGATCATGACCTGAGCTGAAGGCAGCTGCTTAACCAACTGAGCCACCCAGGCATCCCATGATTTCTTTTTTCATTTGAAATACCTGAATCTGCCCTTAAACCACAGTTGAACAACTATGCCTGGCTCTTAGGGGGCCTGAGGGAAGAGCTGTACTCATTATATGTCTTATACTTATTAAATTATTGATTTTTTTATTTTTATTATTTTTTAAAGATTTTATTTATTCATTTAACAGAGTGAGAACACAAGCAGGCAGAGAGGCAGGCAGAGGCAGAGAGAGGAGCAGGCTTCCCACGGAGCAAGGAGCCCGACGCGGGACTTGATCCCAAGATGCCGGGATCATGACCTGAGCCAAAGGCAGCTGCTCAACCAACTGAGCCACCCAGGCGTCCCTAAATTATTGATTTTTAAATATTTTTTATTTATTCATTGGAGAGAGAGAAAGCGAGAGCATGAGCCAGGGGAGGGTCAGAGGGAGAGGGAGAAGCAGGCTCCCCGCTGAGCAGGGGCACCGCCCATGAGATCTAGGACTGGATCCCAGGAATCCAGTGTCATGACCTGAGCCAAAGGCAGATGTTTAACTGATTGAGCCACTCAGGCACCCCACAAATTACTGAATTTTAAAAGTAACTATAATAGCTTATGCCTGAGAAAATAATTTTGACAATACAGAGCTCTGTGTCAAAAGTAAATAACAGGCTCCCCCAATACCCCTTGTTGCCCAGGGCTAACCACTATTAATTTGACATCCCTCTTCAAATGCCTTTTTCTTGAGCCAGTTCCTGGTGATTAAGTGTGGGCTTTGGAGCAAGCTGCCTGGGTCTGACTCCCACCTCTGCCCCTGTGACTTTAGGAAAACTGCAAATCTCTCAGTCCCTCATCTGTAAAGGGAGGGTTTCACTATATTGCACCTGGCTGGCTCTTCGCGAGGCTGGGGGAAGAGTTTAGAGCTTGGAACTGCATCTGATGTGCTGTACTATAGGTCAGTTTTATCTGGAGAACGAATATATTACCATTTTGTTTCAGTTATTTCATGTGCCCTAGTGTGTTGCTCTCCCTTCCCCCCAAGACCGTAAGATTGTTGAGTTTGTGTAAGAGAAAACAGTTTTCACATCTTCTCCCAAACCAGAAATGTGAGGACGTGAGCGCCCTCTAGCTGCGTTATGTGTGGTTCCACCCACCATCAGGCGCAGTTCCGCTCATGGGGCTATTCTGGTTCAATCAAAGTTATTAGGTGTCAGAAATCAGGGGCAGCTGTGGTGTATCAGAAATTCAGAATCAACACATCCAGAGACACCCCTGAGAACCTACAGATCCGTCAGAAGTGGAGATATCTTCTGAAAGGGGATGGGATGATGTCCATGGGAAAGAGGGTAGTGTTGGATTGATACAAAGTTTCAAGAGCACAGAGTCAACAAGGCTGTCTCTGCATTCCTTTGAAACAACAGCCAGAAGTTGCTAAAATGGTCTTGGACGAAGGCTCCCTGATAGTGGGGAAAAGGGAGTGGATCGCCCCAAGATAGCACAGCACCACTATTACCTATTAGAGGGGCTGCAAAAAAATGAAAAAAAGAAAAAAAAGAAAAAAATACAAGATAATAAAAGATCAAAGAAGAGATTTTTTTCAAGGAAGATTATTTGGGTGTACACTTTATTATCTTAAAAGATTCTTCCTAGGAAACAAATACTGATAGATTAATCAATCCCAGGCTGTGGAATGGAGTACACATAGTTACCCAGACCTCCCCCTGAACTCACAACCTGATACTGAGTGAAAAAAGCTTATTTCAGAGTATGAACCCAATTTTGTTAAAAAAAATTTTGTAAGTGCTTCAAGACAAAAAAAAAAAAAAAGAATGAAAAATAGTAAAATATAAACTATTTATTCAGGAGAATGCAATTATGAGAAAACAAAAGCTTTTGTTCCTTTGTGCTCTTATGGAATCTTCTCCCCCTTATAATAAATATGTATCATTTCTATAATTAGAAAAATATCTGTTTAAAAACAACTCATTAGATATTCACTTTTAATTTAATGTACTTCTTTGCCTTCTTATTCCTACAATTAAAAAATTATTTGGCCTACTATTAAATTATAAATATAGGAATTTAAAAACAACTTGCCTCCTAAAAGTATCTATATGCTCCCAAAATGCAGTATAATGCTCCACATATACTAGAATCACTTCCTCTAAATCAAAACTTTTGACTGGTCTGTTAGCCCATGAATAAAAAGTCTTCCTAGCACACAAAACCCAAAACCCACAAAAGATAAGATAGATAAAACAGAACATTGTTCCAGAAAGCCTACCATAAAGAAGGTTGCAAAATAATCCAATGGGAAAAAATATTTGCAGCATATGTGACAAAGGAATTGAGGTCCATTATTTAAAAAGAACTTCAACAAATCAATGAGAAACCTTTTTCTAACAGGTAGACAAATGTAGAACAGGCAATTCACTAAAGAAGAAATTCACGGAGCTATTGAACATATGAAAAATACCTATCATAGAAGTAATTTTAAGATGAAAATTTTTAAAATACGATGTCAATTTTTGTCTAGCAGATTGGCAAAGAATAAAAAGAGTGATACTTATTATTGGCTAAGATGTGGGTAAACATATAACTTATACATTGCTGGTGAAAACATAAATTACCATGAATTTTTTTTGAGAACAATTTGGCAAAAACTTTTAAATTTAAAATAAGCATTTGACTCATAGATTTACTACAGAATTTCCTATAGAAATTATTGAACAAATACCCAAAGGTACATGTAAAAAGATGTTTATCCTTTGGTTTGTTAGAGGAAAAAAAGAAAAAGAAAGAAAGAAAGAAAGAAAGAAAGAAAGAAAGAAAGAAAGAAAGAAAGAAAGAAAGAAAAGAAACTAAACTAAAAGTCTACCAATATGGGGTGCCTGGGTGGGTCAGTGGGTTAAAGCCTCTGCCTTCGGCTTAGGTCATGATCTCAGGGTCCTGGGATCAAGCCCTGCATTGGGCTCTCTGCTCAGTAGCGAGTCTGCTTCCCACCCCCCTGCTCCCCACCCCCCGCCTGCCTCTCTGCCTCCTTGTGATCTCTCTCTCTGTCTAATAAATAAATAAAATCTTTAAAAAAGTCTATCAATATGTAATTGCTTTATCTCCAGTGTCTAGCATGTTATTTGGTACAGAGCAGGTACATAATAAATATTTGCTGAATGGTTTCACCAGTTTTTCAGATGTTAAACAGAATGAGATACTAACTAGAGAAATATCTGAAAGAGGAAAAAAAGACCAGGGGAAAAGTGGAAGATCTGTCTGTATTTTATCTATCTGTCCATCTGATGTGCCTATTAGAAATGGAAGAATATTCAAACTCTTCATAGTAGCTGTTACTGAGGGTGGGAGGGAACACTGGGCACTAGTAATATCTGTTTTATGCATATCTGTTTTCTTTGAATTTTTTACAACTGTGTGCTACTTTTGTAATTACCAAAAAAAATCTTTCATTAAAAAAAAAAGAAAAAGAAAAAAAAAAAGAACTCCTACACCAGGCCCTATAAAACTTTCCTACCAACCCCTTTCCCCACCAGAATATTCACTTAATTACATCAACTGTCTTTAAACTCCTCACCTGGAGTCTATTTTCCTTTTCCTCACCCTATTTGTTTGGTTGTTTGCTTTTTGGTTTTGTATTGTTTTGTTTTCCAATTAATTTTATTTTATTTTTCAGTGTTCCAAGATTCATTGTTCATGTACCTCACCCAGTGCTCCATGCAGTACGTGCCCTCCTCAATACCCACCCTTTTTAGCTTAGATTTTGGGGCTGGAGGTGGCTTCATCAGTCCCAGCAGCTGTGTGGCCGTGGAATAAAGGGCTGCTCCCAGCCCCCACTCCTAAAAGAAAGTGTGGTAATGAGCCTCACCTCACTGGGGCCAAATGGAAGGTGTTTGTGGCTTTCCTTCCCTCCTCCCTGCTGGCGCAGCAGCGCCCCCCACCCCCACCTGGGGCAGGGCAGAAATCCATGGCCAGGACCTCCTGGGTTAGAGTGATGGCGAGGGCAGACTTTGATAACCGCCCCTGGGGCCATCAAATGGAGATAATTTACAGCTGGCGAGGGAGCGGGGAGGAGCCTCGGGCCCTGGAGGATCTGATGGTTAGCTGACCCAACCTGAGGGTACGGCCAAGGCCAGCAGGAACTCAGTCTTGCTTCCACTTTCCCCCGCCCACGTGCTGTGCAGCCATAACCGCCCCCCGCCCCGCGTTGGCCTGTACCCCTCGGGGTTCTCATCCCAGGATATTGGGTCTCAACAGAGGCTGGCCCGCCTTCCCTGAACTCCCCGAAGGCTGGGACTTCCTGCACCTAACTCAGGTAGGGCAGGCTTTTGGTTGTTTTTCTAGCCCATGCATACTTAATTCATTGGGTTGTTAAAAATAATTCCTTGGAGGCTCAGAAACCTGCACTCTTCTAAAATAACAAACTACCTCTGATTAATTTATCAGCTGGACTTGCCAGCTGGTTCTGTTCTTAGTCCTTCGTCTTGGGTGAATCAAGCAGCCCCTCTGGGTCTGTACCCCCACCCCAATGCTGATAATGTGGTAAGGATGACCGTATAGATTAGGTTCATGTGGATCCTTACACAAGTGATGTTTTGGGGGGTGCCCTCTAGAGAAGGGGGTGTAGAAGCAGGACACGGAGACAGAATATGCTCCGTTGGATTCCTGCTCAGTCTGCTCCTATGGGGAGCTTTGGAGTAGAGATTGCCCCTTGAAGTCTATCCTGCCTTACGGTAGGGTGCAGACCTTCGGGCCCCGTGTCAGTCAGGTTGCTGACGAGTTGTAAAGGAGCAGCTCAGACACGGAGTACCCACAGGGGGACCATCTAGGTGAGGCTGCTCCTTTGGCTGTGGGCAAGCGTGCAATGAAAGGCAGAGGGCCGTTCATAGCCTGCTCTTGTGGCAGGCGGGGCAGGGGTGGTGTGGGTGGAGCAGGTGTGGGGCCGGACGTTCATGGCGGGCACTGCAACAATAGTGGTAAATTCCAATGTGGCTGGAGTACTCACTGTGTGTTGGGCATTGTTTGGAGCCCGTTAGAGACACAACATTTGATACTCAAGGCTGTCCGGTGAAATCGGTATTTCATTCTATTATCTGCATTTTGTAGATCAAGACACTGAGTCACAGAGAGGTTAAGTAACTTATCCGAGGCCACATAGTAAGGAGGAGAACTGGGTTGGGAAAAATGATCTCTGTAGACGTTCGGTGACCCTATAGAAGAGTAACTTCAGTTACAATTTGAGACCAGTGCCAAATTATTTACTTAGTTATCCATTCGGCATTTACTGAGAGCCCCACCCCCCCCGCCCCGTACCACAAAAATTAGCTCAGCCCCTATCCAGCCTTCCAGGAACTTACGCTATTGGGAGAAACACCGTGTGCACGTCCGTTATAGGGGACTGAGCAGCAAGTGCCCCTAGGAGAGGGGAGTACAGAAGGCCAAGGGCAGCAAGCACCTTGCTCTGTCCCAGGGCAGTCGGAAAGGCAGCAAAGAATAGAGGTGCCTCCAGCGTGGTCTGGAAGGATCGGCACACATTAAAGCTGGAAGGAAGGAGATGGGCATTCCTGGCAGCGGGAACGCCACAGGCAAAGGCAAGGAGGGACGAAGGTGTGGGGTGGCAGATAGAGGGTGACGAGTGTCGGGAGACAGGCTGGGAGGCCTGCAGGGTTAGCGGAGACAGAGGAGGGAGGTCCCACAGCGTCCATCAGAGCGCACTAGCCCCTAGGCCAGCCCCTGGTCGCTCTTCAACCTGAACAAGCTGGTTCAGTTGAGGTGGCCAGGGGTGGCGGTCTCGTCCCTGAACATCTCAGGACCTGGAGACAATGAGCAGATAGATGCTCAGCCCAGGCGGGCGAGCTCTCTGAGCCCGATGCAGTCCTGGAAAAACACGCTGAGCAAGGTCCACGGCAGGGAGGGCTTACGTTCCAGGGAGGATGGTTCTGGGGAAATCTCTGGGCCTGGCTTGATAAGAAAACTGAATTGTATAATCACAAAAGGCATTATGGTACAGATCCACTGTCACGCGCCTCTGTCTGGCTATCTTGGATACTTCTTTAAAAAAACACACAAAACAAACCAGGGAGCACAATGCTTTGCTCTTATCTCTCTGCTCATCCCTTAGAAATCCTAATGGTGATCTCCGTAGGTCTAGCGCCCTTCCACCTTTATCAAAGCGTTTGCTTGCTGCTAGATAACCACCTCTTGGGAAGCTTCGAGTGGAGTCCGAGCCAGTGACATTCACAGTTCACTCCCAGTTAACTGGGTAATGTGGTGATTCAACTCTGGGCCAAGGGAGAACATTGCCAAGAACTAGGACACCTCCTTTCTTTCATCGTTAAAGGGTTAACACAATGAGTTAAATTTTCAGAGGGGGTGTGTGATCCTGCAGTTATTAAGAACCACTGAGAAAGCAGGAGATTTTACTAACTTACCATCATATCTTCAGTACCTTACACAGTTCCTGGCAAACAGTGGGTGCCTAATAAATGTTTATTTCTCCTTTTGAAAATAGGAGCTTTTGTTTTCCCTATGTCTCTTTCTGATGATTATACATAACCTCTGGATGAATCCCAGCATCTCAGGGTCTTACAAGATCACCTCAGATTTTCAGGTTGAACCTAGGCTTAAGTTTTAATAGTATTTACTGAGTGTCTATGATGTACCAGGCTCTTGCTAAAGCTATAATAATAGCAATTATGAAGTTATACATAATCCTTATATAAAGTACTGTTGTAAGTGCCTGACATAAAACAGCTCATTTAACCCTTACAAGAACTCTCTGAAGTAGGTGTTTACCCATGAGAACAATGAGGCTGGTAAGGTTGTATCACTTTCCCAAGATAACTCAACCTGGGACTCTAACCTCTGATTCCACATCTGCAGTGTGGAAGGGAACTGTGTAGGCTTGTCTTGGGCTCAGCTCACTCCCTGGGGGCAGGTTCCTAGAGCATGACTTGCCGTCTGGCTTCAGTCCCCACAGGGCGAGGTCTTCTGCTGTGGGGATAGATATGGAAATACCCCCCTTAGCCATCCTGGTACCACTGGAGTCATTACTCTGGTTCCAGAAGGCAGAATTGCACCTTGGATCATCTCCTGGGATGGGCTGTCTTACAGCCTCAAGCCTCTTTGTGTTTCCTTTTTGGGGTGACTACGTAACAAAGCTTCTCTGTAGATTTCTGGGAGCAGCTAAACATGGTGGATGAGATGTGGGATGAAACTGCCCAGTGCCTTTCTCAGGAAAGAAAAACTGCGTCTAGAGCACTTGGCTTCCCTTCAATGGCATGGCCTTTGGGCTCATTTGGGAGCTTTTCGCTAGATTTAAACAACGGTGTCAGCTGCAGGGGGGTGGGTGAAGGTCTTTTGAGAGGTCAATGGCAGGCAGCCCTCAACGGGACATAGGGTTTCTAGGAGTTTGTTGAAATAATGTCTCTTCTCCTGCAGACACATTGTGCTACGTACGGACCCTAGGCAACCCACAGGCAAGGGCTAAGCCAGGCTCCAGCTCTCCCCACTCTCCTTCCCCCTGCCCCATCCCTCCAGCCTAGGTATCCAGAGCTTGTAATAAAGACCTGGGCATTGCGCCCTGCCTGGAATTTCCTTCTTGGTTGCCTTTCTTTTCACCTTACGCCATTAAATGTTTATCTTTGAACTTTACTTCATTGGCATTTTTGCAAAATCTTTTAAACCCCTTTAAGTGAGTTGCCCATAGCTGCTTAGCTGTGTTTGTGTGAAAGTTCGCAGGGGCGCCTGGGTGGCTCAGTGGGTTAAGCCTCTGGTTTCGGCTCAGGTCATGCTCTCAGGGTCCTAGGATCGAGCCCCGCATCCGGCTCTCTGCTTGGCAGGGAGCCTGCTTCCTCCTCTCTCTCTCTCTGCCTGCCTCTCTGTCTACTTGTGATCTCTCCCTGTCAAATAAATAAATAAAATTTAAAAAAAGAGAAAGTTTGTAAAGTTTGAGAGGCTGGGAGACTTTACAAAGTTCCAGTGAAAGCTAATACGGTTTTGAGCACTTGGTGGTCTCCCCAAAATCATTAGTGACTGACTGAATGAATGGGCATCGTAATGAATTAATTGAGCCACTGCAAGGGTCGAAGGATGAGTCGAATATTACAGAATCAATGCTTTTTCTGAGAGTGACGGCTAAACTGTCTGTGTAAAAGGGGTGAGGCAAAGGGACAAATCAGGGCAAACTCTTAGGTTGGGGGCTTGAGCTCCTTGGGAGTGATGTCATCTGCTCCAGAGAACGGGGCTGCAGGAGTGATGGATTTGGGGCACAGAAATCAAGAGTTGTGTTTTCAGAGTTTCACAACCTCGGCACTACTGACCTTTGGGTCCAGATAATTCTTGGTTGCGGGGGCCATTCTGTGGGTAGTAGGCTGTCTAGCAGCCTGTCTGGCCTCCGCCCACCAGCTGCCTGTTAACACATCCCTTCCCCCAGAAATATCTGGAGCCAAGGCTCAATGTCCCCAGAGGGGCACAACTTTCCTGGTTGAGAAGCAGTGGATTCAAGTGAATGACTCATGAGGTCACCATGGCTGGGAGTGGTGTCCAGGACGCAGGGAGAAGCCCAAGAGAGGCATAAATTGTAGCAGATGAGATTTCTAGTAGATGCTGAGAAGAACTTTCTGTCAGATGATAAGATCCTGAAATGTATGGCTTTTGGTCTCGGGAATAATAGGGGAAAGGACCAAGAGCTGGTTGGACACCCTGAGGATTGGAAGGAATGCGGACTCTGGAGCTGGATATGTCTGGCTCAAACCCGCTTCAGGTCCTTAGGGGCACTCAGCAACTCTGGGCCGGTCCTCATCCCCCAAACGGGGCTGATAGCGTCTGCCTCCTGGGGCTGAAAAGAAGATTTGAGGTCTATAGAGAGGTGTGTGTAGGAGATCCCTAGCACATTGCCTGGCATACAGCAGGGCACTCAGGGATTGCTGTGACTGTTCCTTCTGTCAGGTTCTACGTTGGTGCCTTCTCCCGGGGCTTGCCATCTGACGGTAGGCCACCTAGAGCCTTTTGGAACCTATCATCCTAACCGGAATCTGTGCAAACCTTCCTGCGGCAGTATTTGGAATGTAAAACGCGATGGTCTAGAGAGCAATTCTCATTCACACGGTCACAGAAGAGGTTAAAACAACACTGTAGATATTTTTATCTTTCAGCCCAAATATAGTTGAAGTGGTAACCCTGTTTCACTGGCAGAGAGCGCAACGTGTGTATTTAACAGCTGAAAGGGCCTACTTAGGTAGGCTTCTAGAAGGTTCTAGAAACAACCTTTCTGTATGGAAATGTTTCCTTTATTATCTTTTATATTTTTAATACAAGGGACACATGATGTAGCAAGCCCTCTGTCAGCTGTGTCCCAGAGTAGACCCTGTTCACAGGCATGGCGCACACAGCATTCGGGGCAGCTAGTTAAATAACAAGGGTTACTTAGGGTCCCCTTTTCACCAAGGAGAAATCAGGACGCAGAGAGACAGGTATGTGCCCAAAGTCACACAGCTGATAAGTGGCTGAGTGGGGATTTAAACCTAGATATTCTGCCCTCACAGCCTGAAACTTTAACCACTACGCTGCTGCGTGGCTCACTCAAAGGTTGAAGGGAACCCGTCTGGAGACATTAACAATACCTTGAGGACCATTTTGTCATTTCTTATTTGCTGGTCCACATTCCCTATTATGCTTTCTTCCACCTATATCTGTGGGCATTCCATTTAATTTTGATTTGTTTCATCTTTTTTTCCCCCAAAAAATATTTTACACTCACATTTTAATACTATATTTAAAACATCAGGCCCAAGAGAGCCCTTCAAAAGAAAAAAGCACTGCGAATTTCTGAAGAAAATGCTTATGCCGTGGTCTTTATCTCGTGCAGCTGAATATAATTTCCCCCCAGATGTGACTTCAGTAACTCGGTAAATTAATCCTTAGTGAATCAAAACCCGTGGAAACACCACCGAGATCTGAGCTAACCGAGAGGACCCGCAGACCTGGACGGCTGATAAATTTGTAGATAGTCTCTTTGGCCTGTTTCATCTCCACCAACAACCTCCTTAAATAGCCTGACGGAGGACAATGCAGTGGGGTCATTTGCATAGTCAAGTCTTCCAGCCTCCTCTTCCCTGGTGTGGATGAGTGGGACAGCTGAGGGACCGAACAGACTCAGGGGGGTGGATCCTTTTCTGGGGCAAACATGGAGGACCCAGTCAACCTTGTTGGCACTTGATTAGAGGCTCTTGGCCAAGTGTCCATCCTGTCTGCAGCCCGAGCCGGGAAGGAAGTCTGTACCCGTTGGGCACATGGCTGCTTTGGGATGTTTGGACGTTGCTTGCTTCCTATAAGACCTTTTAACAACTTTGTGAACTAGAGCTTCCTGGTTTTTCAAAAGGAAACCCCACTCCCCAGGCAGGGTTCCAGGAAAAGAATCTTCTAGTCTTGTGATTTTAGGGCTCATCTCCCTGAAATTCTCTTCGGCTTGGTAGGAGGTATGGATTGAGTCCCTGCTCATCTCTAGTTAGACCTGGGCCCTTCTGCATTCACCAAAGTCACCAGTACTTGCTTCTTTCTCAACATTGGCCCTGTGCTTTCTTAAGGGATCTCAGAGGAAATGATGGCTGAGGACTTTGCTTATGGCATCAAGAAAGGGTCTCCAGGGATCTTCTGCCTTCTCTGTCCTCCCCACTCCCACTGCTATAAACCGGACTCTAAGTTAATGCTGGTCCCCAGCCACTGGGCACTTTCCTTTGGGGTATTACTGTCCTTGGATTGCTTCTGGTGGCTCCCTCCCCCTTTTGTTTATCCTCTGATATCGGTTCGAGGTTCCCACTCTGCTTTACCTCTCCACTGCTGTCTTCTGCTCCCGTAGAGATCCAGAAGTGAAAAATCTTGCTCCTCAGGCTGATTTCATGGGTGTTCAGCGTGTTCTGGTAGATATCCAGCTCACTTTAGGGGACAGGTTGCAACAGGATCTCCTACTTCTCCGCCATCTTGCGCCCCCCCCCCCCCCACTGCTATAAACAAATTAGCATTGACTTGTCAACAGCCCTGACCCTGGCTGGGGGCTGGGCCTCCTGGAACCAGCCCTCACTACTCTCCTAAGGTGGCCAGAGTCTCCCTGAGGGGAGGTGCTAACAAGCTTTGAAGAGGCAACAAACAGGAGAAGCTCAAAATGTGCGGAAACTGTCAAAGTGGATTTTTTTTCCAAAGCCTCCCGCTGGAGCTTATCTCTGGTGTTCACTAAGAGCTGTTGAACTTTTTAAATGTTGACATCATTAGTCCCATTATTGTGTCATTCTGCCCCACTCGCTTTCATCCTTCCATCTCCGTCCGCCCACCAGCCTCCCCACAAGCTGAATTCCACCACATTCGGATCTTCTGAGATGGAACGCCCTCAAATACGCTCTCCTTTCAAAATATGTGTCTACTCAAGTCACTCAAGTGCTCCGTTACTTAGTCAAAGACAGCAGACATTTTAAGGAAGAAGGATAGAGGTGTCGTTAATAGGGCCCTTGGTCTAGTATTCTGTGCCATTCTTCTAATTCTTCACTCTGCCCCTGCCCATTCCCCAATCTCCCCTTTTTGGCCACCGTTCTCAGCTGTTCTTGGACCGCAGGACAAAAGTAGCAGGAGTCGAAAGTTTCGAGACTCTGAGTTTTGCTGGTACTAAGTTGGGATCCTAGAGACCCCAGAGCCTTTCTGCGTTGATGTTTTCTTTGCCCCAGTGCTTCTCCCCTTTGGCACTCCCCTGACCAGCCATCTGTCCTCCCAGGTCCACACCTGACTGAGGAGCCGAGGGGCCAGTGGTTCAGGAGAGCCTAAGGCTTGGGAGTCAGTCAGACCCTGGCTTCAAGTCTAATGTCTGTATGACCGTGACCAGGTTCCTTACCCTCTCTAGACTCAGTTTTCTCATGGGAATAATAGTATCGAATTTATAGGGTTTTCGTAAGGGCTCCATGAACAAATTTATGCATGTACTTTTTGTTTTTACAAAAAAAGATGGAGGTGGGGGTGCCTGGGTGGCTCAGTTGCTTAAGCAACTGCCTTTGGCTCGGGTCATGATCCCGGAGTCCCGGGATCGAGTCCCATATCGGACTCCCGGCTCTGCGGGAAGTCTGCTTCTTCCTCTGACCTTCTCCCCTCTCATTCTCAGTCTCTCACTCTCTAATAAATAAATTTAAAAAAATCTTTAAAAAAAGATGGAGATGGGTGTGCCTGGGTGGCTCAGTTGGTTACACGTCATACTCTCCATTTCTGCTCAGGTCATGATCTCAGGGTTGTGAGATGAAGCCCCGTGGCAGGCTCCACATTTAAGATTTCGCTCCCTCTCCCTCTCTGAAAAAAAAATTTGAGATGAAATTTATATAGTGTAAAACCAGTGAATAATTCAGTGATATTTAGTGCATTCACGATGTTCTCCCACCACTACCTCTATCTGTATCTGAAAACATTTTCCTCACTCCAAAATAAAATTCCGTACTCACTGGGCGGTCACTTGTCCTAACCCCTGGCAACCGCCAATTTGATTTCTATCTCTCTGGATTTACAGAGCTTTCCTGTAAGTGGAATCATACATTATAAGACACAAGTGTGTCTGACCGCTTCCATTTAGCATGCTGTTTTTGAGGTTCATTCACGCTGGGCCATGGATCATGACTCCATCCCGCTTTATGGTTGAATGATATTCCATTGTGTGTACACGGCACAATTCGTTCATCCTTTTGTCTGTTCATGGACATTCGGGTTGTTTCTACATTTGGCTCTTCTAAATAGTGCTCTTAGGAATATTTGTGCATAAGTGCCTTCTTTAGAATGTAGTAAGTACTTAATAAATATCAAAGAAGCAAAACCAAAGTCCAGGGTTTGGTATTGATGAGCAGAAGATTTCTGGCCTTCCCAGGATCCCACACAGAGATTACTCATAGCTTTATCTTTCATGAACGGCAGGGCTTTCCGAATCTGTGCTCATCCAAGACCTAACCTGTCTTCACGGACACAGTACAGGTGAGGGGGAGTTTGAGAAAAACATGCTGGGTCTTGCTCAGGTATACTTGTTTAGCCAGATGACCTAAACAGGCCAGCGCAAGGCTGATGTTTCTAAGGTGCTAGAACAACCAGAATCCCACTAACCCTCGCTAATGCTTAGAATCTCATCAGGCCTCAGTTTTCTTTCCTGTAAAATGGGGTGATAGTGGAGATGACCAGTTGTCCTGGTTTACCTGGGAAACTAGTCATAGAATAGGACCCTGGACATGGACTCCCTCTTTCTTCCTTCCTACTAAAAACAAGTAAATATTGAAACAATAATTTCCTGATGAAAGAAAAATAACATAATGCCCTTTAATTTACATAGCATATAATTTCTGAGCTCCCAATGATGTGCCAGGGACTGTTCTAGGCTCTGGGGATACAACAGAGAACAAAGCAGACAAAACCCTTGCCCTACTTAAGTTTATATTCAAGTGGGAGGGGGAAGACAATATGTGAATAAAGTAAATTAAAAAGATGTTAGTCTGTTAGAATGTAGTAAGTTCCCTGGAAGAAAATAATGCTGGCGAGAAGGGAAGGGTCTGTGGGCAAGAGAGGAAGAGTAGTTTTGTGGTTTTCCAAAGAGTGGTGTGGCTGGACTGATTTCCTTGAGAAGGTGACATTTGGCCAAAGAGTTGAAGGAGGTGAAGGGAGAAGCAAGTGCATGAACAGGCCATGCTGAGAGAACGGCAAGGACACATGCCTTGAGGCAGGAGCAGGGCAAGATGAGACATGGCAAGATGGCCGCCAGTGAGCAAGCAGGAGCCCTGTTGGGGGAAATCAGAGAGGCAGCTGGAACCAGGTGGTATAGGGTCGTGCAGTAGGGACTTTGGCTGTTGGATGGAGAGAGCTGGCAGGGCTTAGGGAAAGGGTGGCAAAGCCCTGCTGAGGCTCTCCGGCTCATCTGGAGGAACGCCAATCTTTACGATGGCTGCCAATGGCCACCATTATGTAGAAATGGGAACTTGTGTTCCAACCCCAGCCCAAACATGTCCCTCCCTTCCCATGTCCCATCTTTATCATCCCAGTGGGTGCTGCCACCACCCACTCACCTGCTCGAGGCACACATTTCAGACTTCTATCTTGGTTATGCTCATTCTCACATATCTTGGTCCATCTGTCAGCAAGTTTCGCCAATCCTACCTCCCAAAGAGATCCCAAATGTGACCACTTCTCTGTCCCACTGCGGCCAGCCTCGTCCAAGTCACCAGCTCTCTGACCTGCTACTTCACTGAGGTCCCCTCAGTCCACCTGCCACAGAGCAGCCAGAAGGGTCATTTCAAAACACGAATCTGACTGTGTCACTCCCCCTGCTTACAGACCTCTAGTGGCCCCCAAACATGCTCAGAGAAATGGAAACTCCTTACTGTAACCAACAAGGGCACCTGTCCAGCCATGGTATCCCTCTGACATCATTGGCATACACAGTCACGCTAGCCACCTTGACCTTCATCCCTCATCAGGTCCTCTGCACCAGCACTTGCCTTTGCCCTCCACATAACATGTTCTTCTCCCAGTTTCTGCGTCATTCTGATCCCAGCTTCGGTGTCCCTGGGGTTCCCAGGATCACATAGTCTAAAGTAGGCACCCCTCCTCAACCAACCTGTTACTCTTTATTAAATATCCTCTTTTATGGTCGCTATAGCACTCAATTCTCTTAGAATTTATCTTATTTATTAGGCGTAAGAATGATTTATTTGTTTATAAGGCATGTGAGCTCCTTGAAAGCTATCTGTCCGGTCCATGATTGTGCTCCCACCTCCAGAGCAGCACCCGTACATAATAGGCATTCAACAAGCACGTGAATGAGTGGAAGTATAGCGAGCTGCAGGACTTACCGAGCATCTGTACTTTCCTCTGGGGTTCCGCGGTACCCTGTCTTTCCCTCATAAAGCTCTTACTACCTTACTTTGGAATGATTGGTATATGCCATGTCTCCGCTCTAGTTTTCCTGTAAGGAAGGAAACTATTTTCGTATCTGCCTCGGCACTTAATATTTACCTGGCACACAATAGGCACTCAATCCATTCCTTTTGTATTAATGGATGAGTGAAGATATACCCAAAATAACAGTGGCTTAAAAAAATTGTATTTCCTTCTCATATACAAGACTAAGCTGGTATACTGCCTTTGCCATACGAAGCATTTAAAAGCCCAGTTTGTGCTTTACTCTGCATGGCCTGAGATAGCTCACTACCTTTTCTGTTTTGCCAGGCTTGGGAAGGGGAGAGGGGAAGAGGACACGGTCCTCTCTCTCTCAAGGGCAGACCCTTGGAATTGCACTACTTCAGCCCATTGGGCAGAACTACGTCACATGGTCATTTGTAGCTGCAAGGGAGGCTGGGAAATGTAGTCTTTTTCTGGAAGGAAGGCCATACCCAGCTCACAGGTGTATTATTGTGGAAGAAGGGGAGATTGGCCTTTGGGGAGGACTCAGCATGTCTGCTACTCTTATCCATTACTTCACTTGATCCTCATCACAACCCTGTTATCCCAGCAGTGTATACCTTGTGATCTCCATTTTGCTGATGAGAGAATTGACACTTTGAGGTATTTTTTTTTTCTCCCAGCTAAGTCAATAGTTTGTATTTACTATATAGTTGTTGTTTCAGGTTTTTATCTAAATTCTAGTTAGTTAACATGTAGTATGATATTAGTTTTAGGAGTAGAATTTAATTTAGCAATTCATCACTTACATATCATACCCAGTGCTCTAACAACACGTGCCCTCCTTAATCCCCATCACCCATTTAACCCATCCCCCTGCCCGGCACTTGGAGATGTTAAGTGACCGAGCTGGCAAAAATTGAGTGAGAAGCAGACTGGGACCTTGAAACCAGGCCTTCTGGTCCTGTGCTGGAGAGGAACCTTCTTGTCTGCTATGCATCAGCAGCTCAGTTCAGCGACAGGAGGCTGTGGCCAATCATTCCAATGTCCACCGAGAACCTCCTCCAAGCCGAGGCTTCCTGAGGGACTCCTGGCCGGATGTACAGCCTCTCCGGGCCCGGTGCCTCCTTGCGGAGTGCCGGCCCCAGCCCCTTGGTGAGGCAGTTCATTCCATCCCTCTCTGTCCAGGGCAGCAATCACACAGCTCTGCCTTGGTAATTCAGGTCAAAGCCGGCGCTGCTGAGGAGGCAGCAGGAGATGGGAGCCAAGGTTTCCTTAGCTGTTGGGCTTGTCTTCAGGGCGATCATTTCTGTACCTGATATTTACTGTCCTCCTGGGATGTGCCAGACCCTGGGGATATGGCCGTGAGCAACAGTAAAAATGTTCTGTCTTCATGTAACTTGTATTCCAGTGAAGGGAAGCAGAACATACAATAAATAAAAGGATAAGAGATAGAGTATGCTGGGTGGTCATAGGTGCTATGGAGGTTATAAAACAGGGAAGGGGAATGAGGGGGTGCTAGCGGGAGGAGTATCCCGATTTTAAATATGGAAGTAGGTGAAGAGACCACTGAAAGATGGTTATTAGAGCAGAGACTGCAATGAAGTGAGGGAGCAAGGTAGAGAATATAGAGGGGATGAGACTCTCAGACTGTGGGGACAGGAAGTACTGAGGTTCTGAGGCAGAAGCCTGCTTGGGTGTGTTCAGAGAACTTCAAGTACAATTGGAACAGAGAGGGTGAAGAGATGGGTAATAGAGTGAGAAGTGATGTGACCATGTAGGGGAGACTGTGAATAGCACCGCACGATACAATTGTGCAGGTTGTTTACTGCACAAGGATGCTGGACCTCACCAAGCCTTGTGCCCTGGTGCAAAACTATGTCTGCCTGGAGGAAGTAGAATGTTTTAGAGCTAGCAACCAACTTTCTTTTTAATAACTATGGCTTATTCCACAAGACTGTAGTATGAGATACTCATTGTAGGATTTGGTTCAGAGGAATGACATAATCTGACTTATGCCTTGGAAACTGTGCTAAAAATAGAGTCAGTAGCAACACACACACACACGCGCGCGCGCGCACGCACACACATACACAAAACAATTCAATTAAAAAATGGGTAGAAGATCAGAATAGACATTTTTCTAAAGAAGACGTCCAGATGGCTGACAGGTGCGTGAACAGATGCTCATCATTAACCATCAGGGAAATACAAATCAGAGCCACGACAAGATGGCACTTCAAACCTGTCAGAATGGCTTGTATCAAAAAGACAAGAAATTACAAGTGTTGGCGAAGATGTGGAGAAAAGGGAACCCGCATGCACTGGTGGTGGGGATGCAAACTGGTGCGGCCACTGTGCAAAACAGTACGGAGGTTCCTCAAAAACTTAAAAATAGAACTATCCTATGACCCGGGAATTCTATTTCTGGTGATTTATCCAGAGAAAACAAGAGCACTAACTTGAAAAGATCTATTCACCCCCATGTGTACTGCAGCACTGTTTATTTTTTTTTAAGATTTTATTTATTTATTTGACAGAGAGAGAGAGAGAGAGATCACAAGCAGGCAGAGAGGCAGGCAGAGAGAGGGGGAAGTGGGCTCCCTGCTGAGCAGACAGCCCGATGTGGGGCTCGATCCCAGGACCCTGAGATCATAACCTGAGCCGAAGGCAGATGCTTAACCGACTGAGCCACCCAGGCACCCCTGTAGCACTGTTTACAATAGCCAAGATATGGAAATAGACTAAGTTACCATTGATGGATAAAGAAGGGGTGATGTGTGTGTGTGTGTGTGTGTGCATGCGTGTGCGTGTGCAATGGAATGTTATTCAGTTAGGAAAAAGAAGGAAATCCTGTCTTTTGCAACAACATGGATAAACTTTGAGGGCATTATGCTAAGTCAAATAAGTCAGATAGAGAAAGACAAATACTGTATGATCTCTCTTAGGTGTGGGATCTTAACCAAAAACAAAATAAAACCAAAAAACGGAGCTCATAGATACAGAGAACAAATTGGGGGTTGCCAGAAGTGGGGACGAGGATGGCAGAGATGGGAGAGATGGGTGAAGGGAGTCAAAACACAAAAAAAGTTGTCCTAATTCCCCATGTTGCCTGTGCAGACACAGCCTTAATATTCTAGCCACACAAGTGGGTTTCAATCTGGAAATAGGTTCATCAAGGGTCCCCAGTAAGGTGGGGGACTGGAGAAAGAAGATAAAGGGGGAAACAGAAAAATATCAATGAGAGGGAAAATGAACAAAACAAACAGAATGAGATCCATTGAAAACAGCAGCATTGAACTTGAGCGGTGTGATTTTTGTGCCACACGAGCCGTGGGGCTGAAGATCTGGGACGTGATCTAGTCCAGTGCATGCCTGAGTGCTAAGAGCATCTGCAAATGGAGGTTCCTGGGGAATGAGACAGCTGAGGGGTAGCACAGAAAGCTTAATAAAGAGAATCAGTCCTACAGTTGAAAAATTTGCAGGTCCCTGGCTAAGTTGGAAGTTTAAAAAAATAAAAAGATATCGAACCTCATTATTAACCCTGGAGAAATTAAGGCCATAATGAATTATTGGTTCATATCCACCAGATTAGCAGAAAATTTAAAGCCGGATAATAAAATCATGTGGAGGGATGCCTGGGTGGCTCAGTGGGTTAAGCATCTGCCTTTGGCTCAGGTCACGATCCCAGGGTCCTGGGATGGAGCCCTGAATCGGGCTCCCTGCTCAGTGGGGAGCCCTCTTCCCCCTCTCCCACTCACCCTGCTTGCATGCTCTCTCTCTCTCTCAAATAAATAAATAAAATCTTAGAAAAACATAAAACCATGTGGTGCTACCTAATACACCTGAATATGCACAAATATCCTGATAATTTAGCTCCCGTAAGTCTATACCTCAGATAAAAATACTCCACAGAAGTGGAAGTGAATAAACTAGGAGTTCCCATGGTAATATGGTTGTATCATAAAAGAAAAAGGGGAAAAAAAGAAAAAAGACAGAAGAGGGCTTCTGAGCTGGGAGACAAAGTAGAAGCTTTTGCAAAGGATGGTGACTTGGCCTCTTTGACAGCGTAAGCATCCGGGTACCCATCTAGAGGCGGGTGGCATGGTCCAGCACTTAGCTGTCACAAGCCTGGCTCAGACTTTTCTGGAACCCTGTGGTAGCACATTGCAGCCCCCTTGTGAAGGACGATCTATCAAGGCTTGGCCTATTACGTAACACTCAAAGTCACTGTTTGTTGAGCATCTGCCTTGTGTCAAGTCCCATGGAGAGCACTGTGCAAATTCCCGTCCCTTATGCGTCACATGACGAGTCGTACTAGGAAGCCATGATGCAGAGCCTGGGAACTCACCCAAGGTTGCACCATGGGTAAGGGACGCCGTGGGGATGCAAAGCACACTGATCCTACCCAGGCCTGGACTCTTCACCACCTTGGGATTCACCGCCCTCCCTGGAAGGCACCCTAGGAGAGGAGGACGGAACTTTTCAGCTCTGCTCGGAGCTGTTAGTCAAGCTGCAAAGAACAAGATTCCCCCTACGCTTGATATGAATCTCTCCCAGGCCTTTGCTCCCTTGTGCTCCGGAGAAGTTGGCCAGACAGGCAGCTGATGAAGAGACTATCCTATTTTTAAGGAGAAGAATGTGCCATCATTTCCTTTGGTAACTCAGTTGCTTCTGGTAAACAGTGACCCTGCTGTCACCTAACGGGGTAGGACCATATCTTTTCATCTAATGCCTCATAGGATGCTGACTCAGTATTTGCTAAACAGATGAATGGAAACCACGAGGCTATCAGAGAATTGGATTGAAGGCTTTGAGCTGGATAGGACAGGCTAGGCTGGGGAGGGGACAGAGCCAGAACTTGACCTTTCATCTTCTGGGGGCTGGGGAGAAAGGAGAGAAGACAGGGAAGGGGCAGGGGACAGGTAGTTCTAAGGGGGAAATTCTTAATAGAAGAGGGGGAACTAACAGGTCTTTATTTTGCTTTCTCTTGATCAAATTATGTGCAGTTGGGTTTTTTGAGAGTTCTGAGTGTGAGCTCTTGGTCTGTCATTTAAGGCCTGTAGTGTTGAGGTGGGGGTGGGGGGAGACTGACCTTTTGGGGCCTCAGTTTTCTTCCTGGGAGAGTGTAGGGAGTAAGGCACTCCTGGTCTAGGAGCGCTCCCAGCTCTGTGATCTTCCTTAAGTTCCATGATAACTAATGTGCGGTGTTTTCCATTGGCCCTATTTTGCAGAGGTGGCACCGAGGCACAGAGAGGGTAGCACCTGTCTGGGGTCACACAGCTATTGAGTAGAAGAACAGGAACTCGACTCCACTTGGTCTGTGATCTTAACATTAATTTCTCCCAGCCTGTGGTTGTGGGACTCAAGGGGGGCAGGCCACCACAAAATTGCATTCCCATCTGTTTTTGCAGTAATAATGCCTTCACTGGTCTTCCCACTTTCTCCCCGCCCCCCTCCCCATACCTCACCACCCCAAATCTGCTTGGTTTTTCCATGTCAGGATCTTTAGATTTCCAGGGGCACCTGGGTGGCTCAGCCATTAAGCCTCTACCTTCAGCTCAGGTCATGATCCCAGGGTCCTGGGATCGAGTCCCACGTTGGGCTCCCTGCTCAGTGGAGAGCCTGCTTCTCTCTCTCCCTCTGCCTGCCTCTCTGCCTACTTGTGCTCTCTTTATCTCTCCATCAAGTTAAAAAAAAATCCTAAAAGTAGCTCCAATCATGGTCTTGCTTGCCTCAAAAATGGTTTCCTCTCATTGCTTTTGGAATCCACTCCCTTGGCTGATGAGTTGAAGCTCTCCACAATGTGGCTTTCACCAGCTTTTCCAGCCTTTTCTTCTATCCCCTCCCTTGGCAAGTATAAGCCATGGGCCATGGGCTCCTCTCGAACTGGGCGCATACTCTTCTACATCTTGGCCTTGACTCAGGTCTAAGCTTCTCTTCCTGGACCATCTGTCCGTCTGTGGAAACTTAGCTGTTTTTCAATGCGGAGTCTCTCCTCCATGAAGCTTCACTTGAGCTCCCCACTCCAGATGAATACAATCTGTCCTTTTGATGTTTGTTGGTATTCCTCTAAGTGGGCCCCATTCTGCCTTACATTACAGTTATTTGTGGCCTTGTATGAGTCTTCTTGATGCTTAGTCCCTTAAAGCCTGGAATGATGTCCTCCTCACTTTTGAGGGTTGAACACAGAGCCTTATACCGAGCAGGAGGTCAGAAATATGTGTAGAAAAAAAGAGGGAATTAACCTGGAATTAAAGACTCCTTCCCACGGGGCACCTGGGAGGCTCAGTGGGTTAAAGCCTCTGCCTTTGGCTCAGGTCCTGATCTCAGGGTCCTGGGATCGAGCCCTGCATTGGGCTTTCTGCTCAGCGGGGAGCCTGCTTCCCCCTCTCTCTCTGCCTGCCTCTCTGCCTACTTGTGATCTCTCTCTCTGTCAAATAAACAAATAAAATCTTAAAAAAAAAAAATAGACTCCTTCCCTTGCAAGAGAAGCCCGTAGGTTTACACCATTAAGAATAGGTAGATACCTGTGGCTTGCGTCTCAGGTTGTAATCCTTTATTGGCTAAAGTGACATATAGAAACCCTTCCCAAAGAATGCGAATCAAGGGCAGCCCAGTATGATGATGTCCTGGGCAGTCCACAAGAGTCCTTTGTTGGAACCTTGATGTTTTACGCAGAAGGCATCCATGGATCTTATTTTGAAATGACTGAAAATTCTCTAAGTACCTCCAAGAGGAAAATCTGACTCCCCCTTCCCACAGGCTGATAATAAAATCTGAGCACAAAGAGAAGAGAAAGATAAATGTACAAACCTGCTCTTCGTCTGCAAAATGAATGGTTTGAACCCAGCGAGCTCTCTGATATGTTATATATAGTTTGAAAAAAAAAAAAGTCCGTCTTCCTTTATGTTCTTTGGGAAGTTTGGTCAGTCTGACTAAACACTGGAACGCCCAAACTCGCCATTGGCCGGGTTTTCATCGAGGAGGGAAGAAAAGCGACTTTTACATACACACACTGCTTATTTTGTGGTGACTGCCGAGCTCAGTATCTCATCTCTTCCCCCATTTCCTGTGTTATGAAATGCTGGGCATAGTTTTCCCTTGGCTCAGCGGCATTTTGATAAAGACCAGGGAGCTGGGATGAAAGGCGCAGTGAACACTGCCCTCTTTTGTCCACGTTGGGTTCCTGCCGGTTCTTCCTGCTGGGTGCCGTCCTGCAGACAAGAGTTCAAAATCCTGCTAAGGAAATCTTGGTGAGGAATTCCGGTGCATTTGTTCTCCCTGTGCCTCTGAAAAATTTCTGCAGCGTGGAGCAATTTTATTTTGGGTCACAAAGGATTTAACGCGCCCAAGGTTGCCACTTTGCGCCAGCAACCATTTAATGATGGTGGTTCCAGGCTGACCCCCCAAAAGTAAGGTGTAAAGCACCTTATTGTCTGAGCCTATTGTCTGAGCTTTCCCTGCTCCTTAGGATTAGCAGGGAGCTAAAGATAAACCCTCAGCAGAAAGCAACTGTCAGCAGGAATGGGGCAAGATTCCCTTTCCCAGTTGAGTAACCCCTCATTGGAAAGAGAAGCCTTTTGTCCTAGCAGTTTGAGGACTTCTCACAACCATTGGTTATGACGTTCTTGTGTGTTGTGTAATATACGAAGGAAAGGACTCGGGGAAGCGAATATACTGTCACAGTGTTGGAATGGACTCAAAGCAGTACTGGCCAGGGGAGGGCATTTCCGTTTGTGGGACAACTTATACATTTTTTATAGGCATAACTAGAAATTAAAAATTAATATGACCGTCTTTCCTGGTAGACCCGAATGACACTTTGCAGTACTTTCCTTCCTGTGAAAGTACGTATGTTTTTGGAGGGGCTGCAGGGAGCACGAGGGGTGGAGAGGCAGTGCGGGGCTTGGGAGAGGGTGCAATTACCCAGGAAGGCAGTGTCCTCGAGCCTCTGGGCCCCAATGCAAATTATTTAATTGGGAATGAAAGCTGTAAAAGTCGTAGTGATGAGGATTCAGTACATCAATAAATCATCGGGTGTTTGTGTCTCTGCTGTGCACCCAACCAAGCACGGAGGTGAGCACGTGACACCGGTAAAGTCGTGTTATGATCGGAAAGGGGGACACGTAATGGCTGACTGTAATTCAAGGAAATAGAGTTTGGAGTTCTCATCGCATCATTTTGTTCTTGAACTTTAGCTCGAGTTACAGCAACTTTGTGTCCTTCATTTCCTGGGATGGTTCTGGGGATACATATTCAGCTCTATTCTGCTCCTAAAGGAACTTGTACATTTCAGACTGTGCGCTTTGATGGGCAGCTTGGAAAACATGGTCCGATAAAGTCATAATCAGCACAAATGGGGCCGTCAGGGAATGGGGCCCAGAGAACTTTTTCCATTCCGACTGCTCTTTGAAAAGCTCTGCAAAGAGGCTGTTGCAAATTTCTCTCTCATCCAGCCAGGAATACTGCCTTTGCAAAATGAATGTCAAGAGTCTTCTAATCCATGACCCCCCCTCCCCCATGGTAGTTCTCCAAGTTATCAGGGGTAAAGTAAATTTAGGAGTAAGAAAATAGCCATCAAAGAACAAAGTCAGGAAGCTGATTTGTTTCATTGTTTTCTTTCTGCTAAGTGTCCTGGATGGCACATTTGCATTGGCTAGAAGCAGCCAGATGAAAGTGGAGAATTTTCAGCCAGGTGGTGGTCCAAAGGCTCCAACTCTATGGTGGCCTCCATTAGATAAAGGAGGTGAAATCTGACACTCAGGGCTCAGTCCCTCTTTAGTGTCTTTCTGGTATAGAACTCCACAGTGACTTGTTTAGGAATGGTTACTGTGTTGAAATATTTTGCAAGTACTGATACCAAAAGGTTTTATTCTGAAAAAAATTGTTCTCTAATACAGAAAACAAAACGAAATATATTACAGAACATTCTACAGTCCCTGGGGATTGATTGTAGCACACACCATTTCAATGACTTACTTTGGAGAAAAGCAGTGCTGGCTTTATAGGCTTCCCTTTGGAAAAAACTATGAAGTTTCAGACCTTGCTTCCAATACAGGCAGGCCAGAGGAAAGGAGATACCTTTTTATTAACAAGAAAGTGTACATTTGCCTCAAAAGCTAAGGGGCTCTTCTTTTTATAATATCCTCGTAAGTTCATTTGCAATGTGAATGAAATACAGAAGACTCCTTTTTTGCATTGATCTACTACTCTACTTGTCAAAGATCTTTCTCCCATGGGTCCATTCATTTGGCAGTAGAATGAACCACAGGGCTAAGGTTAGGAGAGAAGCCAGGCTAGGGTGTCAGTTTATGAAGCAAACTGGAAACAGAAAGGATAGAATGTTGTTTTCCCTCATTGGTGTAGCGGGCTGGCGTTTGGCAAACTGTCCAGGGAGGAATTCAAGCAAAGAGTAAGCAGGGTAACGGGCTTCTCTTTTTTTCAACCCCACACTTCTCTGACCACAGTTTGAACACATTTCCATCACCAGCAGCTTCAGCCCGCCAGCCCGCCACAAGCTTGCTAAGAGTGTCCCCAAGGCTGCCTTTCCCCAGCGCTACGCTTCTCGCTTCTCGGAAGTGCAGTTGTGGACCAGGGAGTTACCGCATTTCCCCTACTAAAGTCGCCTTAAAAAAAAAACAAAAACAAGGGAATCAGCGGGGCTGGGCTGCAAGCCACTACTTTGTGCTGGCACTGGGTATACCACGCTTCCAGGTCTTGCTCGGTAGTCCAAAAGAATATAAGGCAAGCAATATAGGTCTGCTAAGTGCCACGACTGTTTAGTTGGCTTTACCATGGGAATAAGGAATCAGCTTCTTTAGAGCTATTCTAGGAATCCCTCCTAGCCCTGAGGTCCCAGTGTTCAAGGGCATTTTTCACAGCCTGGCTTAAGCTCTTGCAGCATTAAATAAATAAATGCAAGCACAAAGATGCTAATGTCTCTGGAAGACAGCAGGTCCTTCTCTGCAGCAGGGGAATGCAGGGGTGGAGGGTTGTGCAGGGAGCCTTTCTGAACCATTAGTGGTGAACTTCCCATCTGACAAAACAGATTGGCCAGTTTGACTTTGAACTTCAGTTGAGACAGAAACAAAAGGGAGGGCCAGGTGACTCTTCCGCTAACTAAGGAGGGCTCTTTATAAGGGTATTAGTCCTTGATTTTTCAGAGCCTTTCCATGAGACAGTGTATATGAGATTATTTTATAAACCACAGAGTCCTTCGTAAAGCAACCATGAAGGTGATTACTATGTCGATGCATATGCATTGCTAACCTCATCAGAGTGTGAGTCCTGAGATCATCAGGTGAGAGTGGACAGAAGCACGAGGGAGACAGGGAGTCCTTTCTAGGCACACAAGACGGCACTTTCATTTTCAGGGATCTCATTCAAGAGTGTGGAGACGCTGCAGTAATTTAGAATACAAAGGCAGAGACCTGCGCAAAATGCTGGCAGATAAAGGAGGGGACCTTAACTTGTTAGATGCTCTCCCATCCAGTTCTTGGTTACTCTATACATCCTCTCTCTTCTTGGCCAGATCAACCCTGCTTTGGAATGGGAAAACGTAGCCCTGCTCCACCAAGGGGAACAAGGCAGTTCGCCTCCCGTGTGAATGTGCAGGCTCCCCCGATGTTCTCAGGGTTAAGAAGCTGGGCCAAGGAAAAGTGGCCCACAGCAGCCCCCGGGAGAGGGCAGCTATGGTGTCCGAGGCTGCCTCTACCTCATCTGTCATTAAGCCTGTCACCAGCTGCTAACATCTAAAGCTGAAAGGAGGGAGGTTATGGCACAATAAAATGTACAAGCCAATAAAGCCCTCCTTGCTGATTGGTCATGCTCTTGGGTATCCTGCCTGGCCTTAGCCCATTTTTATCACCCAGGCTCATAGCAGGCCTCTGCTCACAGAGCTTGTCTGCAACAAAGGCTCATTAGTTCCAGACAGAAGCATTGCCCCTGGGACAGCCTCTACCCTCTCTTAAGCAAGAAGCCCGAGGGAGAAACAGCTATAACAGCAATCAGAACAATAAGACAATTTAAGAGGGGATGTGGGGACACTCCTAGCAACACCTTCCTCTGGGGAGAGCTGGTCTGGTGAGTTGGGCGCTAGTCCCTGGGAAGGAGTATTTTGCCTTGGCATTTCGGTTGCTGGAGAGATGATGCTGAGCATTCTCTGGGGGCCCCATGTTGATGAAAAACTCAAGCCCCATGTGAAGGGACTGTAGGACTTGGAAGGGGCGGGTCTCCCATGCCCCAGCCTCTCTGTGGAAGGATACCGAGACCGGCATATCTGGTGCAGAGAGGTCCTGCCCTGGTTGGGGTCTTCGGGGTCTTCATTACCACGAGAAGAGAAGCTGTGATATTGTGGCATGTTGTAATTTTTTTTTTAATTTTTTTATTAACATATGATGTATTATTTACCCCAGGGTACAGGTCTGTGAATCATCAGGCTTACACATTTCACAGCATTTGTCATAGCACATACCCTCCCCAATGTCCATATCCCTATCCGCCCCCCCACC